>BLKR01000405.1:155000-543487 GCA_011170035.1 Teleogryllus occipitalis | reverse complement strand
ACAGCCACAAGATAAATGTGGAGTAAGATGAATAATAAAAACAACAAAAAAAAAACGTCTTAAGGCAAAATGTGGTGAAGACAAGCCACCAAATGTAAAATAATGGATTGAAGCATCTGTCATTTTGAATGGACATTCTAAATCTCGATTCCAAACTTTTCAAAGTAACCTCGAAACCTCGGTGTGCTGAGGGGGCATTCCCAAATCAACGATACGAGAATTGCTACATTCCACTTCATTTAAAGTACAGTCATTCTTTGCCGCGTACAATCCTAACTTGAGACTCAACTCACATCAACATTTATTGTCACCATTCCTCGCAGGAAAATCCACAAATCTGGCAACGTCTTTCTGAATGCTAAGTTCCTGGGAAGCTACCGCCGTGCATCGTTTGCATGCAGTCTAAACAAGACGTCAATGCTCCGCGAATAAGCTCTTGAGCGCACTGTAAAAGCTCCTCAAGTCGGGTCGTCGCCGTCGGCGTTGACAGCGGCGAGATGGAGGTGGCATCGCGGGCCATTGTCGCGACGAGGTGCCGTTGCGCAGGCGCGTCACGGCGGAGAACGTGCCTGAGGCGGCGGAGGCGGCAAGACGCAGGCGACGGCCGCGACTGCGGGCGACGGAGGCAATGTGGACGCTCAGGCGTTAATTCAAGTGATCTGCACTATTAGCACATATTTATGCTGTAGAACCCCGCTAATCCGAACCCCGCTAATCCGAACCCCGCTAATCCGAACCCCGTTAATCCGAAATTTCGGATAATACGAACACAATTCGAAATAGCGAGAAAAATAAACAAAATAAATAAAATGCTTATTTGTAATCTAAAGAAATAATTTTTTAATTACTGTAGAACTGAACAACTAATTATTAAAACTCAAGGCCAAATGAAACGTTTATTGCACTGGTAACTACGACGTATAATCGCATGTTTATGTAGCAATAATTTTCTTTTAGAGGAACTTGCAAAATCGGTAATCTTCTTTTGCCGTAAGGAATTGAATCTGCTTGATGATGTGATGTGATTGCTAAGCTACCTTGCCATTTTCTCACATCGCACGCTTCGTTGCATTGTGTCTGGATATCTTATAAGTGTATTTGTGTGTTTGGTACATTTTTCCGGATAATCCGAACATTTCCGAATCCAAACAGACCACACCCCCAATTAGTTCGGAATACTGGGGTTCCACTGTATAACCGTCTTATGTGGCTCAAGGCATAGATTGATGTCACTACGGTGTCTCTGATCGGGAGATCCTAGTGTTCAGGTCCCGACGGTGATAGGATTTGCGGCACTGGTTAGAGTGGTCGAATTAAGACGCTGTCTGGAGAAGAATTCTAGTGACTGGCTACTTTCATCGGTAGTTTTCCGTTTTTTCTCCGATCAACACGAGGCAAATGCTGGAGCAGCGCCATAACAAACGGGCCACGAACCTAGAACGATTTTTCCATCCTCATTTTTGACCTCTCTTACACACATATTTACACTTATTTTAACTGCACTACAACAGGTGTCAGGAGTTTATATTAGTGTTTGTCCTGACTGGGACGAGGCCCCGTTGTTGGGAGATACCTGAATGAGGAAAACCCCGAAAGTCGACTTATAGATCGGTGCTAGATCTCACCAAGTAGTAAGAGGAGAACGCCTCCTCCCGTGATTGAAACATGTACAACACTTACAAGACTAACGATCATTACATTTGAAATATCCGAAATAATCAATTACGTATTAATTTCCATTCTACAACGGTAACTTTTATTGGAAATTTATCCTTCTTGTCTTGATTGAATAAGTGTGATAAATTAACGGCGAAAACTTGAACGATTAACCTACGAAACGCTTTTATTTAGTCACTAAAAGATCTGAGGTTACTTTAACCAGTTTGTACTTCTTGCAGTTTAACGCAACCGTATTAAATAACGGCAGGTCGTGAAGGCGGTGGCAACGTAAGAAGACATCGTGACGATGGTGACAGAGTGAATAGACGCTCTGTGGCGGCCAGGGCATCAATATCAGTGATTTCCACTCGTAGCGCACATTAATATTAAGTCTACAACCGTAGCACTCCAGATTTCTTTTTCTTAATGGGATTTTTCGTCAGACGAGTGCTAGATGGAACTAATTGATAAATTTACCCCAAGAACTTGGAACTATCAACTTTACAAACGCTTTCATTTATTTTTCAAATGATTTGTCGGTATTATAACGTACATTGTACTTCTGTTAGTGTAATGCCGAAATAAAAGTAGTCGAAAGATGCTGATGAGGGAATCGATCGAAGCTGATTGCAGATTGGTTGCACAGACGTTGACCGAGGGAAGTGTTCGGGTCAGAGTCAAACACTTTTGAAAATGGAAGTTATGGAAGGCGGCAATATCTGTTAAGTTGTTATAGTAATGTTTATTGACTCACGATGTTTGGAGGTAAATTTATTCTCCTTCAAGAACTCTAATAAATATTGATCAATTGTATATTATGAAGAAATAAGAGTCCATTGATACTTATTTATAGGCAGACAAATCTTCTGAAATGTATTCTTAATTCTATTTTTTTCTATTCCATTTTTTCCATGAGGAAGGACGTTTTACGAAAAAAGGAGGACGTTTCAATGAAAATGATATTTCAATGAAAAAGGACATTTTACATTTTTTTACTCCACGATGTAACGACTGTACTCAACGATTTCTAACCATTAATAGTCTTTATAAAGCATATTAGACTTCGCGACATTAAAACATTAAGCTCCCAATTGGATAACTTCGCTCCCGCATGATAAGGATGACATCGTTATCCTCCAAACAATAAGCATAAATTATTTTAATATCCAAATCAGCATAATGCAGGCCATTTATTTGAATAAAAATCTGTATATTCAAGATGTGAAGTCCCTTTAATGAATTAAATTACTTTAAAATTATGTCAGTATTATTTTCAATTCAACAGGGCAAAAATGAGGACAATCCATGTAAATTTAAAAAAATGAGGGAGGAGAGGAGGACAATATTGAAATAGGAGGACATGTTCTCCAAAAGGATGGACAGATTGCAACCCTGAAATAGATGGAAATAAGTAATATTGATCTACACTAATTCCATATTAAAAATAAGATAAAACGAAACCTGTGTCACTAAGACTTAATTTTTGGAAGTCTTTGCGCAGTTTTCTTTAGGAATATTTGTCAGCACTAGTGCGTAATATAGCGCTTGTGCGTAAAACAGTAAAATCTAAAAGGTTCAATTGACTTATACATGCACATAAAAGGCATACACGTAAAGCTGTAGTACGGGTTTACTCTTCTAGTAATTGAAACTATTTTCAGAGACATCGATGACAAAGGCATTGATGCTAATCCACACAACAATGATTTCAAATGAATAAAAAAACAAAAACAAAATATAGAAGAACGAATTCTTTGAACACGTATATTTTGCCTTCGACGCATATTTTCGTGAATTCATTTGTCCTTTATGCATTGTTTTTAATTTACAACCAAAATGAAGACAATGGGCAATTTATTTTGCTATTTTTTTAATAAATTTTTTAAGTGCTACTTTTTGTTTTTATATTGAAGTACTCCTTTTTCGAGATATTCAATTATTCTTAGATATATCACTGTGTTTGGATCATTTTAAAGTTGCAGATGCACAACTTTATCATTTATTAGTTACAGATACACAGCTTCATTTCCATGACATTTTCTTTATTAAACCAACAATGGCATAGTTTCGGTGCAGTTAATGTGGTGAGGTACGCACGACATTTCGTAGTGAAGATGCAATTCTAGAGCCTTGTCTTCGGTTCTACAAGTCTTAGAATCGCCAACATTACGAAGCATTCATTAGCACAATTTTTGAGAGGTATCCTTAGGACTACCAATATGGTTCCTGCTTCTTCCTGCACCTTCCTGCTGAACCTCTGTGGTTCAAACCATTATAATAATATACTACTCGCCCTCCATGGAACGTGACGGCCAGCGTCTAGACTGGCTTTTCAAATGAAGTGCCCGTGCACGTGGTTCGTGACGCAAACTGGTGGTGCGCAGAAGGAGCAAAAATCGGTGCGCCGGCGGAACTCGCCCAAGTATTTCACCATGGTATAGGATGCGGGCGCCTCCCGACCAGCGAACTAAATGAGTTTCCTCTAGTGTAATTTTATTTACTGTTTCCATTTCATGTGTATTTCGGCCCACTGCGCGTGCGGCACGGCACGGCGCGGCTCAGCGAGGAGAGTTCGCGTGCGGCGGCGTTCTCGGAGATGCGCACGCCCTATGAATAATTCGGCGAAACGCGCCTTTGAGGCCCGAAATTCCGAAGACGCGACGCGACGTCTCGCCGGCCCCGCCCCCGCCCCGCCCTCTGCCGGCCGTGCGGCGCATATGCGCCCAGGTTCAGACGTCCGGCCCCTCTTCCTCCTCTTTCCCCCTCCCGCCCTCGCGCGGGGCGCACACAAGGTTCGTCGCCCTCCGCCCCGGCCACGGCTCGTGGGCAGATTGCGGGGTGGGCTGTGCATAATGGAATCATGATCACTAGACAGGCGCAGTTCGTTCGCATTTATATTCATTGGTAGAAAGTTATTTCGCGGCGTTGCGACCTTCTTCGGAGCATACGAATGTGCTAAATGACCATTATGCATCTTTTTACCTTCTCGTATGCTACTTATATGGTATGGAGAACGAATTGTAATGCTGTTGTAAAAGGACCAATTTTTGACAGAAAAATGTGTATTGTGGTTCTAAAATGTGTGTGTTTTTTAAAGAAATGTGGAGCAATTTTAGTTTCATGTAAGTATGGGTGCTTATGTAAATGATGTTAATTTAGCTAAACTGAAAAAAGCATAATAAATTAATATTATTACAATAATTTATGTTCTTATTTATAATTCATCATTATTGTTAATGTGCCTACTGTAGGCTCTCAAGTGAACAAACTACCGTTCAAGGAGCTGGCGGCAGATAAGGCACAGTCAGGTAATGTTCATGGTTTCTGCTATTTCAAGGATCAAAGGAGTTATTATTAGTGAATTAATCATATTTCCTATTTAAGTTAAATATTTCTATTAAATGTCGTCTTTTTTCAATTGTTCAGTCAACTGAGGCTAAGTTCAACACACACACCTCCATGATAGTAACTAAAAACATAAATACATCTAAATTTTTAAAAAATATTAGGAAAGTTATCTATTGCTGGCAACAAGCCGAATGTTGGCCTGACTCTCTTCCATTTAGTAAATAAAACAAATATTGAAACAAGAGAGACGTGTTTATCTGTTTACTACTTGAAATAAAAGAAATTCTATGCCGTTTACATTGAATTTGTGGTCCTTTCCCTTGGCAGTTCTGAAATTGCTGCAGCTGCTATTATATTTATGGGCGAGGGAAGCACCGCCAACTTCTGTGATTGTCTGGAATACTAAGAAAAAGAGATGCATAAAGAGTTTAGATTGCGAGGCACTTTAGCACAAGACTGCTTTGCCGCGACACTTATCAATAGGATCTTTTTATATATATTTTTGTAAACAAATTCTTCAGTTTTCAAAGAAATGTTAGGTGTCCATACACATGTTTCGGAGAAGAAGATTACTTGATGTCTTAATATGGTTTATACCGGTTGAATATATTTCCATCTTGTGTTATATTACCTAACTTATTTCAACCTCTTACTCTATAATACTATATTCTTTCACAATTTACTCCGTATTATTTTCATTCTTCATTATGAAACAAAGTTAATAAACTTAATAATTGTCATTTACAAGAAATATTTTCTTATATCATGCGGTTGTTAATGAATTGTTAATGATCATATGGCTGTTATTTTAGCAATCTTACCATATTTTATTTATCGAAAAATCTGGAACCAAATTAAAAACAAACAGAGAGCTCAAAAATATGGTAATTATTATAGGTGTTGTGCACGTTATTCTGGGAGGTGGGAGTGTTCTTTCTCCGCGGGGATTAGATATTCAGAGCCGGCCTACACGTCGGCTTGAGGGGGTTCCCCTTCCAGCAAAGCATAGGCTTCCGCGGCCGGAGACACTTCACTGCTTGACTGTTCGGGTGACGCAGCGTCCTAGGCACATATGGCACAAACGGTCATTGGAAATGGGCTTCTATGCCTAGGACCCAGTGAGTCAAGTAGATATTATTCCTTTCGACGAGTCTCCCCCGCGTGGCACCGCTTCAACCGGAAGAAACTCTCATCGCCCGACTGGTCTCCCGACACGTGAGGTAGTGTAGCGAATGTAAATGTGCATAAGTAAGGCGTGCTGATAGGAGAAGGAAAAGGAAAGAAAGATTGCGTGCGGTCCATGGCCCGTTTGATAGGGTACTGCTCCGCCATTTGCCTAGTGTTTGTTGATCGGAGAAACGACGGAAACGTGCAGACCAGAGCAGCTGGCCGCTAGAATTCCCGTCCAGAGAATGGTTGAATTGGAGATGGCAATTTAGGTTGTGTCGTAAATTTTGCTACCGTCTGGTCTGGAACGCTGGTACCTCCCGGATAGAGTTTACTGCAGTGGCAACAGTTATGCCCTGAACTAACTCAAGCGCTACTCAAACGAATTTAAAGTACAACTCCTCATGTATTATTTGAAAATGACATTTTTATACGTATTTTTTTTTAGAAGTTGAACTTTGAGTACACATTTTTAATTTTTCACCGCGGTAACTGAAAGACTGATTCACTTTATGTTTTCGTGGACTTTAAACAGGAATGTAGTAACAGAACAATCACAAGTTGATTTGCAGAAAGCTGAATGGAAAATACGAGCTATAGCCGGCCTATAGTAGGGTTCGGTATTGTCAACACCAACGTGGCCGGTGGCACGGTGTACTACTAGAAGTTACGTACTTTCGGAGCGATGAACTGATAGGTTATACACATATATTTAAAAATATCATGATATTTTCATGGTATGTAATATTCATTCTGAATGTAATAGCAATTTAAAGATTCTACCTCTTTCTGACAAAGTTTATTGTATTCCATGGGTAAATTTGATGTCGCAGTCAATACCAATATTTTGGTATGAGGTAAAAAAGTGGCATAGTTATATAACAGCGATCATAATATTCTATACATTTTCATTGCTTACATTCACTATATCATTCTAAGTATTTTTAGGGAATATGAAAACGTTATGGAGTGGGACACAGTCTCTATAGAAACACTTTTGGTTATATCATTATTTTCTTAAATTGATTGATATTATTTTCTAAGATTGGTCGACTTTAGCGCTGATAAATTAAGGTTCACGAGTTAAAAATTTAGGAGAAAACATTAATAAGAAATTAAACACTCAAATCATTTTTCATAATCATCGTTTCAATGGTTAACCATTTGGAATGAAATACCGTTTTGTAAATAAAGGAAACCTGCGTACACTTTATTGAAACGATATTTACCAAATTTAAGGACCAATGCAATTATGGTAACACTTTTTGGTTCGAAAAGTAATGATGCATGTATCACTTTTAATGATTCTATGGGGAAATCATGAATGATTTTCCCGTAGAATTATTAAAAATATAGTTGTACAACAAATCATATAGCTTGTTTTAAAATACAAACTTGGTGTTTTATGTTTGACTTAATGTTTTATCTCCAATGACCATTGATTAAACGGAATACCGTCTGCAAACATACCTCCTTTCTTTTTTTGCGAATTGCTAGATTTCATAAGCAGATTCTGGTAGCGTGCTGACAGTTGCAATGGAACTTTCGGAATGTGACGACAGGTTAGGGAGCCCAGTAGAGAAGAGAAATTTCATTCATGCCTTCTTAAATGGACATAGCCTGCAGGAATGCACGGTCACCATCTATAATGCGTGTCCGTTTTTCTTCACAAATAGTTTTTATGAAAAGGGCAGTACATTAAGACCATTCATCATACACAATACCGAGGATGAATACATTTTTCGAACACAATGGGCAATATTTTTTGTTTATCTCGAGCCGTTTCGCCCGCGCACCATTGTGATTGCGCTGTCACCGTTCGTGAAGCGCTCCAGCGGCCTTAGATCTCTCCAGTGTCTCCTGGACAGTAGAGCAAACAACAGAAACAGTGCCTTTGCTCGCGCGTTTGATTTATCGCCCCGCCCTTGGCTTTTTGCGGTGTCTCGTTACTCCAGAGAGCGGTACTTCGCAAGAAACACACCATTATATTGATTGAAAAGTTACGCCATACCGGCGCGTTTTATTTCGACGGAACCTTGGTGTAAAATGATTTTCATTTTATAAGTGGTTAACTATGGGTCAGGGATATTCATATCGCGATAATTCCGTGCGGCACCGTTCAGTTTTCTGACGTCCAGCGCCCGTTGTGCAAGGGGTCGTGGTCGGCGGTAGTAACGCACCCTACTGCTAGCTCACAGTGTTGCCAGATGCTCTGAATTTCCATCTATTGTACAGCATTTTTTGGTTAATTTAACTATCGCATCAAGCCGTTTTGTAGAAAAAATAAAACATTCGAAATTATTTCAGCCCTTTATTTATCTATGTAATTTAATTTTTAATTAAATTAATTAATTTTTAATCATTATTCAATATTTTAGTTCACTAATAATTGATAATTAATAATCAATTTTATTTTTACATCTTTGTAAGTAAGTTATAACTACTAATGTAGAAATACTGTACCTGACGTAATAAGAACAGATTTCAATTACATTTTTGTCGATATTTTAACATATTTAGACATAATAATAATAATAATAATAATAATAATAATAATAATAATAATAATAATAATAATAATAATAATAATGCCGAATACCTGAAAAGACATCATAGGTGTGCAGTTACCTCCACTGGTAGATCTGTAACGCCCTCGAGGTTCCAAACACATGCTCCAAGTGATATGAATACTCATCAAAACCGGTGACGCCTGTTGAACTGTGTACAATATTGTACGACCTATAAATTTCAACTGATCGCACGATAGTGGGAAACAAACCGGATATTGTTATCAGAGATTTGAACGTCTCATCTAGTAGATATGTCTCTGCCATGCGATCAAAACGTCGTAATCAAGGAGGCAGAGAACCGTCTTGACTACAAATGATTGGAAATCGAGATCAGTCGAATGTGATCATTGTAATATTAGAGGAATAATAATAATAACAATAATAATAATAATAATAATAATAATAATAATAATGATAATAATAATAATAATAATAATAATAATAATAATAATAATAATAATTTATTACTTCAGTAACTTTATTTACACTGCTTCTGAAATTAAAAAAGGAATAAAGATATAAATATTTACTGTCCAGAAGAAAATGATCGCTCCACAAACCGCTCTCAAAATCGGGGAAACTGAATGAAAGCTAGGAAAGAGACAAACAAGATCCTAGCCTGTCATAAAATAACATATTGATGTACATAATTATAAACAGAAACTGAAATTAGGGAGTGGGAAAACAGCACTGGTTAGTATGAGCGGAGCCTCGACTGGAGAGGAAATAAGTCAATAAGCAAACAATGATTAGGGTAATCAGCAGTTTCAGTTAATAAACTGTTAAGTAAATAAGTCATAAGTCACAGTCAACTGCTAAGTAATAAGTAAATAAATAAGTCAATAAAATACAATACAACTGTCAAATTAACAAGCACATTAGGGGTCAAAGAGAAGTGGGTGTCAAAAATACAAGTGCAGAGACTATAGTGTGGCCGAACTTCTGTGGCGCTGTTTGATTTCAGGTGCTGAGGAGCCCAAAAACTGGAAGGACAATGCGTGACGTCCGCGCGAAGAAATAAATAAATAATTTAAAATAGTTTGATGGAGTAGCATGTACTCAGCTTCTGAAGGCCGGTTTTTCCCCTTCTGCTTTCTTTTCCCTCATCCATTCTTTATGGTCTCCTTTCCGCGGCTTTGATGCGATGGAGAGACCACTTGAGATGAATGCCAGAATTCGAAAGGCTAGAACGCGGTAGGATATAGGTATTGTAATGGCTCAATGACCTTCGACCTAGCCATATAGTATCAAGTTATTTGATTTGAATATGCAATAATCAGTCTTTTGGGATGGCTCATGGGCAGCTTCCCGTGCTGTGGTCCCCGGGTTCGATTCCCGGTTGAGGCAGAAATATAATTCTAGCTTTCCTTTAAAAGCGTCCCAGTTTCTGTAACTGTGTGACGAATAAAAGCTCAAGCGGGCGGATCTTTCTAGTTACAGTGAAGGTGATACGTCATGAAAATACGTGCGCCTTATGTCACTCTTACCCCCAAGCATGGTAATTTAACTAGGCCAAGGCAAGGGGGACCCCGGTGGCTGGCCGGCGAAGTCGGACGCTAATATATATATATATATATATATATATATATATATATATATATATATATATATATATTAAATAAATAAAATAATTATTTTAAAGGATTTCTGATTACAAAATCGGTAATAATTTAAAACGATTTATTTGAAAAGTTTATTTTAATCTTATTTGCATGAATTACGATAAAATCTACATTTGGTAATAAAAATCCGCATCTTCGCGCCCACGAATCCGCTTTCTCTTATCTGTAACCTGGCAACGCTGCGGTGGCGTCTGATTTACCGCAGTGTTTTGTTGTGCGTCTGCGCGCAAGACGAATGGCGGCCGCGCGCGGTTATGCGAGCGATGCCGCGCATGCGCCGTGCGCGCCGTGTGATGATATCTGCGCTCAAATTGATCCCCGGCCGTCGATGATGGAGTGGTCTCCGCGCGCGCTCGCCGGAGAGCGGAGGCGCCGCCACCGCCGCGCCGAGGCTGCCGCCGTGACGAGCCTCGACCCGCGCGACACCCCGCCCAGTTTAAGGCGAACCTCGCCGGCTCGGGGATGGTTTTGCGATGGGCAGTCGCTAGCTGAATTGTGGGAAAGAAAACCCTCTAGTGCGTGCGCGCTAAAATTTTGACCAATGGGCCCCCGCCGCCGGCGAACTTCCTTTCTTCATTCAAAACCGGTGCATGATGACCGGGAGGTCCGAGGGTTTCAGTCTGGACGGTGGTGCAGTTTTGACCCTATCTACAAAGCAACTAGATCAAATTCAACCATGAGAATTTCAGTGGCCGTCCGATCGGTAGTTTTCCGTGTTTACTCGATCAATACCTGGTGAATGCCGAAGCAGTACCCTACCGAACGAGCCACGGACTGTATGCGATCATTTCTTACAGATCTTTTACATCCCTTTATATCTTACATCCCTTTATATCTTACACATCCCTTTCTTTCCCTTACCCACCCAAAATTAGAGGCATTAGAGGCCGCGCTATGAATCAATACTCCCTCAGTGAGTCGTTCAATGCGATGTCGTCACGCGTTTGGCACAGTGTCAGTTGATTGTGTCGCACGCACATGGTTCAAATTGTTTTGCATCAGTTATCCATTATGTCTTCTAGGACCCACGCTCGTAGAGTTACCATGCCATAAAAGAGAAACTCTTTCCCTTCTTCTCAAAAGGCGAGAAATTTCCTCATTATTATTTGTTGTATGGTGTGAAAGATACCGGTTAACTGCAAGAATGGATGTTATTGCAAAGCAAATTGTACAGGAGTAAACTGTTTCGTAGACTCGGGTAGCGATGTTGTAGATAGGATGGGGAATATGGACTTTGAGGCCTTCCCGCCCTTGCCTACCATTAATAAACGTCTGTGCAATATTTTTCTTTTCGGGAATCTGACACCGGAAACCACAACAGTCTTCACCTGTCGTCGTTTCTTGGGAAATGCAAACGGCTCTTGAGCACGGAGAGCTAATGACCCGAAGTTGTAGAATGGGTGCCGGTGATGGCGGGGGCGCCGGTAGGGGGGGGGCGCCGGTGATGGATATAGCGGAGATGGACTGAGGTTTTCTCAGTGGAGAAATGATCCGCATAAGTAAATTGTCGCCCTGATATTAATACGTTATTTTAATTTCAGATACTTTGTGGAATCATTAATAGACATCCACGAAGGCTTTGGCGACCAAAACCTACGGGGTCTTGGTTGCCCCGGGAAACGTCGCATCCTGGGCATCGATGTCAATGTTTTGAATAATTATCCCTAAAGTATGCTGCAGTATAGTGGCTGAAAAGGATCTCTTTCGTGAGACAATATTCAATCAACGGAAAGTTATAAAACAAAGACACGCGTAACGTTTTGTAGTGTTATGACTCTCTCTAGGAATATATGATACAGACTTGGTCATAAGTGTCCATGCCTCGGAAATGGTCTTCTTATCGTCCAAAGGTTATACAAGAGTTGGCTACTAGGCATAAGTATTTAAGTGTATTTTCAATTCCATCGCTTTTCGAAGATTAAGGTAAAATATGCAGGAAGCATGTGAACAGAAGCAAACGTAGCTGGATTAAGACGTAAATCTTGACGTATGTAGACGCCTAAGAAAATGGGCCAGAAATAAAAGTCGTAGCAGGAGGAATTGTAAACGGTCAGTGTGAACAATGTGCAGAAGAAAGAAGCGCGTGTATCTCTAATTCGCAATACATCTTCGGTACATCATTGTTAACGCTTGTGTACTTTTCGAATGAAGTTTTTTAACCGACGAGTGCAATTTACGCAATTCAAGTACTTGCTTTCCCAAACGGTGCATTGCTGTAATAGTCACGAAACCTTGAATTTACTCCTTGATCTCACAACAAAGAAATGTCCGTACGACGATGTGTCTGCTTGCACATGACATAATAACTTCAATTTCTATTCAGTAATCATTGTTACCTGTGAGCGTGTTAAAAAAATGAAGGTTTGATCACAGGCTCAATTGTTTCTGCTAGTAGTAGCCAATTTTTACTGGTCATTACCTCTGAATACTCTGTTGCAGCATTCCCCCGTTATTAATTTTACTGAGAATTTTCTGTTAATTTCATTGGATAAAAAAATCTGTAAAGAATCTAGTCTCTTATTAAATAATAAATGGTAAGTGCTCTAACCTGCAGGAGAATTGATTAGAGACTCTCCTGGAGTTAGGCACAGGAAACACAAAATAAAGTTTCGTATTCTTTTTAAAACGAATGGAAAGAACTTTCTGAAACCGATAAACGTACCGAAAAGCACATGTCCACGCGGTCATATATGTGGATGTGTAAGGAAAATAAATAATGAAACAACAGAATCTGTTTCCGAATCTGTCTTGTCAATGAACTAATGGCAAATACTTCGCGAAATAGTATTATTAGAGTTTGTGATAAACGAATTATGAATTATTTATTAATTTTTCAAAAAAATTCAAAGATGCAGAAAAAAAGTTTGTCAAGGTATACACTTTTCTGCTTTCAGAAAACAACCCTTACAATGTATGTCATTTAAATTATTACAGACTCTGCCTCTTCACTTTTTTGTGATTATATCTTTCACTTCTTGAAAGGGAAATTCGAAATGATGCCCTGCTACATCTCTATTACCATTATCACTAATACTACCTACTACCCTACATCAATACAATTGCACCATACCAGAAAAGTTCATCATTATTAACTTCCGCTCCTCAGGGGAAGATAGGACCTCGATGAGAGACTTCCATCTAACTCGATTAGCCCCTAGTCTTTTAATTTAACCGGAAAATTTAGTAGAAAAATAATATTCTGGTATGAACATTTTTTAACAAATCTCTAAGATCACTCTTCAAAATTATTTCTTTCATCATGAGGGATAAGGATAACAACAACAACAACAATAACAGTTTTAATATTTATTACATGTCCAAAGTTAACTTTCGGGAGAAATGTATGGATCTTATGGATTACCACAAAATTTCTGCTACCTTCACCGAATTTATTACTTTCATCTATCATAAAATGTGATGAACTTATAAGAAAAAGAAGACAGACAATCCTTTCCTGCGTCCAGAGTATTCCACGACACACAAGAGTAATATAAGGATCTTTTTAACCTTGCCGGACTGTACCTTTCCCTTTCCATGGTCTTTGCTCCTATGATTCCCTTCACCGTGCTGGACCCGGAAGTGGGGAACGCTGCTTCCACCGTTCATAGGCTCTATCATTACCCTCCCGACAGATCATCAATAAAAGCAATCGACATTGCATCGCTTCTCGAGGAGGGATCGCTCTGGCATATTAATAACAGACGAATGCTTATCTTATTAATCCAAACAGCCACTTGCTGATATTATGTTCGTGCCAGGGGTTTTGCTTGGAATCTCAGGAGGCTGCGATTACATCTTATACGGCGGGTTCGTGAGTACCTGACGGCAATAATGGCACGTGTGCATTATATGGAGCTCTTCTGAAAATATTCGGAAATTTAGGATGATTTATGACACTTTGTGTGTTGGAATACCTCGAATATTTTGCGTAATGAAACGATGGATCTGTAGGAATGTTGTAACTTAACACAAGTAATTTAGAATATGGAGGTATGTGGCAGTGAAAACTGAATTTAATGAGGTAGGGAAATGAAAAAATCTTTCTGAATTCCAAAGCCTATCAGAGAGTACATATCTAGTGCAACTTCCTATAATTTTGTGTGCATTTTTACGAGGTTAGGAAATAAGAAATAGCAACTTTTGAGGTTTCCTAAATACGTTTTCTCAAATATTATTGACATCAATTCAATTACTGCAATCTAGAAAAAATATTGCTACACAACACAGCAAAGACTTAGCAATTAGGATCTCAAGCAGGAGGATAATAACATTGAAATTATACATTAATATTAGATAGTTATCGCTACGATGTAATCCCTAGATTATACACAACATTATGATCTTTACTTTATCTCTGTCGTGAACGGTTACTAATTGAAAATAAAGGTACATTCTTTAGTTGTTTTTAATCCTTTTATGATCAAATAAGATTACCAACCTTGTTAACAATTTTAAAGATCAAATATCGGATTATATTACCGAATGACGAAGTGCTTGTCGCAGATGCATACAAGTGATTAACATGTTCAGTTCAGAGTAATGTGCGTTCAGTTATAAAATATTATTCTGAGATTGAGGATAATTATGTAACAGACATGTGAGGGAAACATTATTTCTGAAAAGTGATTACGAGCAAACAATTAAACACAACATTTTATGTTGCCTGATGGGTGCGCTCAGGACATCAATTGATGTCACGGTAGTGCTTCTGAGCGGGAGATCCTAGGGTTGGAGTCTCGACGGTGGCTGATTTTCGACACTAGCCAAACAGCTAGATCGAGTTCAGTCGTTGTCTGGACGGGAATTCCAGATGCCGGCTGCTCTGATCGGTAGTTTTCCGTGGCTTCTCTGATCAATATCAGAGGAATGCTGGAGCCGTACACTAACAAACGGACCGCGAGCAATCTTTCCTGTCTCTTCCTTGTCCTATCCTAACCCTTTACTCACACATTACCTGCACTACAATTCCAATGTTGGGAGAACGGTCGGAAGGCTTAGAGGTTTTCCCGGCTCGGACCGTGTTCCGCTGGTGGGAGATACCTTGATGGAGAAATCCCCGCAAACCGACGTGTAGATCGGTGCCGCATCTAACCATCCACCGGGAGAAGAACCCGCCACCACTCGTGATAAAAAACTTGCACCACCCTTACGGGAGTTATGTCTTGGTAGTTGACACGCTCGGAAACCCTAAATAGTCAATCAATTTTAAAGTTACTTAACCATTGATCTACTTTTGCATAATTTTACTTCAGTGGTTGCGTCTTTTGCGTAATTTTACTAACTAAAGAATTAGTTAGTTCTACCAAATAATTTTGAGCGGTCATAAACACGAAAGCTTACCAAAAATAATTGGAAGAATGTGGTTATTAAACGTATTTTTTTACTCTAATGAAATTTAAAATTTAGCAAGTATGTAAAAATACATGTAAAAATAAATGTACGAACTCGTATATTTCAATTGAGGACAATTTGATGTCTTTCATTCTAATTTACAGTTCGCTTTATTTTTATAGTCTTCAGATGTTCTTAATATGATCTTAAGATGTATTAAGCATTCTTAATACCGTCTTCTTAAGTACTTGCAGAGCCTCTTCTCTTCTCAACCTGTCTTAAATTATTTATAATCTTCTAGGACCTTTCTGTTTGCGTTGACGTGATTACATTTGTGCTCATACCAATATTTTTAGTTTGGCGTAAAAATCCCATGAAATTAATAGTAATATATTTTTAATTTGCAGTGGTTTCCATACTTTAATTTAATGACTAGTAATACTTTTACTAATTGTTATGTATTATTGCTTCTTATTTTTTTTAATGTTCCATTACATCCTATAAAATTTGGTTTTTGGATTCTCATTCATTTATTAGAGAGACATTTAATTTCAATTATACTAGAGCAATCTTTGGTATTAATGATTACTAGGTATTTAAATATCTGGCACAAAATGACACCATCTATTCTTAAATACTAATCTAGGTTTCCGGAGACAAAATATTTGGTTTCTTCATTTCAAAACTTGAACCTCAGTCGAAAATCATTTTTATAATATTCGGTGTAATTTTTTCTCTCACAAAAATAATAATGTATGCAAGTCGCAGTCAATGTAAATATTAAGGACGCGAGAGAAATGTCAAAAAAGTACAATTGTGTAAGTTTTGAAAAAACAAAAGAATAGAACAATATGGTGTTTATGTCATCTTATGCAGTACAATTAGTAACATCCATACCGAAAGTTTGAAGAAGAAATTTGGAGCTGTTTTTGAAAACTTTTTGTTTTTAATAGTTTTTGTGATGCTCATATTTCACACAATATTGCACGATATCTTCTAAAATTCTCAACGAAATGAGCATGACGTTAATTGAAGAACTAATTAGTGAGAAAACCTTTAATTTGAAGAAAAAAATCTGTTTCCAATATTGTAATTGTGAGGAGACGCCGAGAAAAATCCAAACTTTTGTAACTTTCAAAATTCAAAGTTAACAGCAAATATCGGATCCTTGTCAATTAGAAAAAAAAAATAAAAATAATGTCCCAGGGGCGTCATCTAAACTCTAAAATATCCCCAAACGGCTTTAAAGGCACATTTACAAACTCACAAAGCTTTGAAACATGCCAAATTCGATAAAAGTTTAGAAATAGTTTAAGCGCTGTTGTTCAGAGATGGACAGACGCATGGACGTTTTGAAGAAAAAAAAAAACAAATTAAAAAAAAACACGTTTTCGATTTCGGGAGTGCCCCAAAACGTATATTTCCCTTGAAACCCCAAAACCTACTGCTGGTACATCGGCGGCCAAAATTAATTCAAATTTGGCGCCATACTTTGAAATCTATCATTTATAACAATTCCTTGGTGCTAATTAACAGTAAAGAGCATGCATTTTAAACGTCCCGCGTCGGACATAATATTTTGTCTCCGAAACCGGCGCGTTTGCTTCCAGAGAGAAAGACAAATACACCTTTCGTACAAAACTCTTTGGAAGGACAAACAGTTGAAGAGTTGAACTGCTTTTATAGACGCTCGCGAGATCGCGCCAGATGCTGGAGACACTGGGGAGTAGTCAATATTTCGAGAATTAAACGTCTTTCAAAAAGAAGGCGCGATAGAATGGCATTATTTAAAAAGAAGGAGGTTGTCGAAACATCTTCGAGGCACTCGCCTCGCTCGAGTAAAAAATCATAAGACACACGTATATTTGCTACCGACTATCAATTTAATTATGTAGGGTTTGTATTGCGACCTCAGCTGAAAGTTATTGGCGCGCAAGCTCGCTCCCATTGTCGGGACTTCGAGGAATTACGACTATATTCATATGACACCACAAGAAGCAATTGTTGGAGAATTTTACAGCCGAGCGTTTGCACAAGAGATTGCTTCGTCAGTAAAAAGCCGTAGTATTTCACATCTTGGCAGCATTGAAGAAATTAAATTTTTGACTGGTGGTAGCAGCGTATATTTGGGCGCATAAAAGCTGATAGTGAGCTGAAATTGTATGTCGGACGAATTATAATAGAAAACAATCTTCTGTTCGTCTAAGGAATCGTGGATAAGATAACATTGACAACTTCTTCAATTATCAACAATTTTCAATCTGAGATAAACTAATAGTTCTCAAATAATTGTCTTTCAGAATTTTACCTTGTGAATAGCTAAGAATATGTGGCCACGCTTTGTGGACAACCCAATCCAGCATTCTGTGGCACTCCCAAACAATTGACTGAAGCTATTTTGCACGGACGTTTTGAAGGGAAAAAACAAAACCAAAAAACACTTTTCCGATATCGGTGGTGCCCCAAAACGTGCATTTCCATTGAAATCCCGAAATCGACTTTCTGCAGCATTACATTACTTTCTCTATTACTTGTATTACTCAGTTTATACGTGGTACGTACACGAGAATGTAAAACCATTATTGAGATGTGGAAAATATCCATGGTAGTGTCTGACGAATCTCAGCCGGGCTACATGAGAAACGCCAGCTTGCCTGGCTCACTGGCTCCCTCCTACCGCTGCTTCCGGGCCCCTTGCAGCCGTCCTGAGAAGCGCCCACTCTCTAGCGGCGTCTGTGGTGTCGGCGGCGCGGCATGGGAGAGGAGGAACGTTATATGTTGCCAAATTTCCCTTTTCGATGCACTTATTCATCAGATTTGGACAATTGATACGGCGTTGGATTCAGGAAGTGCGTCGACATGGAGCTATAAGCCCGCATTTTTTTAATATCATCCCAGTCTATAAAAATCAATTTGAAAAATTAGATTTAGAAATCGTTTTTGAAGAAAGGGCGACATAAAGTAAATTCTGTTTTAAATACGCAACAAATGCCGTTTACTGATTGGCTCATTTGTTCAGGTGGTAGTAGTAATGTAATTTTGGTTTATTTTGGTGCTGTCACGTGGTGGCAAGAAATTGAACGAGTGTCGGTACATTTAGCCATAAGGAAATGGTACAAATCTTATTTTCGTTGAGATCTTTGACTTTTTGAAAATCACATAAGTTCAATTTTTTTCTGCGTCTTCCTACAACTACCATTATCAGATAATTTTTTTCTCATTGAAATGTGTTTATACAAAACAGATTATTAAATAAGATCATGCACAATGTTTCGAAAATATGAATATTTTTTGTGTATTTTGCGCCATTTATAAATTTGAAACAATTATTTTCTCAGAAACAGATCCAATTTTTTCTTTACATATTTTTGACGTATGTGGCAAAAAACGGTAAAGAAGTTGTACTGATCCTAATTTCGGCGCTCTCTGCATTTTCGAAAATTGAAAAAATCGAAATTATAAATTCGAATTTCCCTCGCGTCTTTTGAGACACTGTCATCTGTGAAAGGAAATTTGATATGTGCTTGGAGCCAGCTGGATACTGAGAATCCCTTCTCATTGTTGCGACATGTTATAGCTGTAAGAAACACCGTTTTAATTGTTGCTCGATAATATATTTTGCGGTGTTCAATAGCCGAGGCCGTTTACTAGCACAGTTAAAATGATCTCCCTGTCAGTCTTCTTTGATTAATCTGCTTTCACAATTGAAGTGCCCATGTAGCACGCCACAATTTCATTAAGAAGGGAAATATTAGGGCAATGGAAATTTTTAGAATTTATTTCGAAATTACTTCAGAAGAAGGACGACTTAGGACGACGTTTTTAACAAAATATGTCCCAAGTTTTGAAGCTATTTTCAACCATTGTATACATTCTTAAGGCTTGACGGTTTTTGCTTAACTTCATTTAATTGTAGATCTCTAAATGATGTGATGTAGTTTTCTTAACAATCTGAGTAATAGTACTATTGATTGATTAATGAATAACTTTAATCAATAATTATCGAAAAATAACATGAACCGGAGGAAAGTTCACGTTGATTGGTCAAGTATTTTTTGTTTCTGGTCGGATCAACGGCTATGGTCATTAGTATTGTAAGTGTAATGCTGTTTTTTATCACCGAAGGTGACTGTGTTCTTCCACTGCTGAATGGCGAGAACCGGCGCCACCCTACACGCAGTCTTGCGGGATTTTCCCTTTTCAGGGGTCTCCCACCAGCGCAGCATCGCCTCAGTCGCGACAAGTTGTAAGTTCTCGATGGGCCTTCCGAGGTATGTGGCAGTGTAATGCAATGACAGTGTAAGTGTAAGTAAGAGGTGTTGATAGAACAAGGCAGAGGAAGGAAACGTGCAATCCGTGACCGTTTGTTAGGATTCTGCTCCGGCATTTGCCTGGTGCTGAGAAACCACGGAAAACTACCGATCAGAGCAGCTGGCAGCTAGAATTCTCCTCCAGACGGCAGTTGAATTGGACTAAGCTCTCGATATTGTGACGTACTAGAGTGAAAAACACAGACGACTGTTCTCATTGATATAAACAATATATTTACAGAATTTTTACAATTAATGTACAATGATTATAATACAAAAATCTAGCCCCTTGGCAACCTTTCAATTCTCTTAGCCGCAAAACCCCGCGACCGTCCCCTAGGCCTCGCCCAGAACCACTGCTTCGGAAACAGCAAAAAGCAACGCGAGGTGCGAAGCTGTCGGACCTAGAGTCCCGTAACTACACCAGTTACATGGCTTGTCGCCAAACCGATCTTCGACCTGAAGATCACGTGCAAGGATTGCACTGGAGATACCTCTCGTCTTTCGACACCCAGCGTATCCCGCGAGGCGCCTGTCGGCGCGGCCTTAAATATCCCCGGCTCGCCCCCACCCTACAAGCAGCGGGCGTCACACGGCTCGCTGGCCAGCCTTTCCAGAGCTGCAACCGACATCTCTTAAACTCGCATCCACGAGCGTCCTTTTGAAGGAAATTCCAGCCGGGATTCCTAAGGGCTTTTCCAACCGGCGCGGCGTGGCGCCGCCACCCTCCACCCCACATCCGGCTTTACGCGGGTTTCCCCGAAGCGGCCCGACGCACCGGCGCCGGACCAGGCGACGCTACAGACCCTCCCATGCCGGGGGGTGAGAATTTTTTTTCGCAGCAAAATATGCCCAGGAAAAAAATTCTGCTAAGTTACCTGGTCGTGAGACCTCTACATCCTAATTTTTATATGAACATGAACATAATTATACCAAAATATCAAACCCTATTTAATCGAAATGTGTGAAATAAATCTCTGGGCTGTCCCCCCTCCCTTTTCACCTAAGCTATGTTGCCATTACATTTAAACCTTACTCCTATATACATACATAAGTATTCTTGACGCATCTTGAATTACATATGATCCTGAAATACAAACATTTACTTTACATTGAAATATTACATAATAATTCTTGACGCATCTTGAATTACATAAGATCCTGAAATACAAACATTTACTTTACATTGAAATATTACATAATTGTGGAATTCGTTACATACATCATGTGCCGTTCTTAACTGAATTTATTGACACATGTATGTATCTACATATAAAAATATCCAAAAAAAACAAAACAATTTTACCCTTGAATTTACAAAATTATTTATATAGAATTTCACCGACATTTATACATGTCATGAACGTGCGTGTTCCCTATTCTCGCCGGTGGATCAATTCACATCATCAAACATGCGACTAAGCGCATCTGCATTAACATTTTCTGAGCCCTTTTTGTGCCTGATGCGTAAATCGAGGTGCTGGATTAAAAGAGACCAGCGTAATAATCTGGGGTTTTTGCCGGCCGTATTACGCAACCAGACCAACGGATTGTGGTCGGTTTCGACCTGAATTGTGGAGATAAATTTTAAGTTTATCCAACCCCCAAATCAGCGCTAAACACTCTAGTTCTGTGGTGCCATAATTCATTTCGGCATCATTTAATTTACGGCTTAGAAAAACGACTGGTTGTTCTACTCCCTCGTCATTTACTTGGTAGAGAACCACGCCTAAACCTCTCCGAGAAGCATCTGCCTGAACTCGAAATTCCTTGTTATAATCAGGTGCATATACCGCTGTTTTTTCACTGAGAGCTTGTCGCAGCTCATTGTAAGATCTTTCACATGCCTCTGTCCAGACGATCTTACCCTGGCGCTCGCGCCCACGCAGTACATCGGTAAGCGCTGCCGCCTTCTCCGCAAACCCTGGTATCAAACGTCGATAGTATCCTACCAAACCGAGCAAAGAACGCACTTGTTTCTTTGACTCTGGTCTGGGAAAGTTCTGGATTGCTTGTATCTTGGCTTCGGCCGGCCGCAATTTCCCGTTACCGACTATGTATCCAAGATATTTTACGTTAGCCCGCGCGAACAAACACTTGCGCGGTTGCACTGTCAATTTGGCGGATTTTAATATTCGAAAGACCGTCTCTAGGTGTCGAATGTGTTCTTGCCAAGTGTTACTGAAAACCGCGATGTCATCAAGGTATGGTACCGCGAATTTTTGGCATTTATTCAACAAGGTGCCCATAATACGACAACATTGATAGGGACCGTTCTTTATTCCGAAAGGTAATCTAAGCGGCCGGTACGTGCCGAAACTGGTCACGAACGCCGAATACCTTTGTGCCCTTTCCGTAAGACCGATCTGCCAAAAACATTTGCAAAGGTCCAGTACACTTATAATTTTAGCTGCAGCTACCTGCTCTATCCGTTCTTCGAGATTGGGTAACGGAAAGTATTCGGTCTTAATAATTTCGTTGAGGCGCCTATAATCGATACAGGGCCGTGGTTTCTTGCCCGGTGCTTCAACCAATATCATGGGAGACGTATAATCACTCTCCGCCTCCACAATGATATTGTCGCGAAGCATTCTATCGATTTCTTCCCGTAATATCTTAGCCTGCCTCGGCGATGTACGGTAGGGTACGCTTCGAACCGCCAGGGGTGAAGATGAGATTGGGAAACTGGCAACACACTGCCAGGCCACTTGGAGCGCTAGTTGAAGGAATATCAAGCAATGATTGGCTAGTGGTTTTCGCTTGTTTTTGTACGTCATATCCAGCATGCACGCGATTTCCACATGGCGGACGAGTGAACCTTATTGCCGTTGGTTACGTTCAAACTGTCCTTTAATGTTCTGTGCGTTCATCCGCGTGGCTTCTGTGTTTCGCGTTTTATGTGTGGCTTGTGTCTTTTCGCACAAGTTATTGTGCTTCAGCGGTCGCACTCGCAACAGTTACGAGTTTTCTTCACTTCGATTTGCTGGTCTTGGTGGAATACAAGGATGTTTTGCAATATAGAGGTGAGCATTTAATGTTTCATTCACGATTAACTGTATGAAATTTGTACCCTACAATATTCATATAACACAATAAGGACAACATTTCTTATTTTGTTTATGCGCAAACATGTTTTCATTGAATCGTTATTGTACGTTCGGTAAATACAGATACGAAATGTGGGACTTTCGCTTGCAATTTGCGTAGGAATATTTTTGTGTGATAGATTTTTAATAACTTGGCTTTTTAAACTTTTTTTTCAGAACAAATCAAGCAGACGGAGGTTGAAATATTCCTGCAAGTTTCCTGGGTGTTGCAGAGGCTACTATGTGGATTCCACTGATGTTGTAAATCCACACTTTTACAAATTACAAAATAAAATACAAAATAAAAGAAAAACTACAAAAGGTCATGAAAAGACAGTGAAAAAATTTAAAATGTTGTAGCCTGCCTTGAATATTGCTTAATATAAATTGTAAAATAAAGGCAATGATTGATTTGTTTATGTATTTCTTTGTTTATTCATTTTTATTCTTTCGTTTCCTCCATTACCATATTATTAGATGACTTCCCTCAGTTATGATCTTACTCAAGTACATTACGAAAATTGATAATCTATTAAATTTTAGTACAATTACAGTAGAATATAGCGTCTTAATATTAAGTAACTTTCACGATGAGTATGAGTTAAATTAATTTTCATACGCTGTGCTAGGATAGCTTCGGAAGGCGGGCGGTTTATGAAGTTCTTTGCCAGGCCACTTGGAGCGCTGCAAGCGACTTTCGTTTCCGTCATTTAACATTGAGGGTACACTTCTATCCTTTAGTGTTCTGTGCTTCGAACCACTTTGCTAGTATCAGTTAACTCGATATCCATAGTTGTGATATCTGTCAATCCGGGTTTCTCACTAAATATAGACCTGTACTTACAAATGACCGTTTTCAGAGCGTCGCGAAACTCCGGTTCGACCTCAGTCCCGCTCAGCATTTCTTCCGCGTCAAAGTCGCAACAATCCAATTTAAGCGCATAGCGATCTAGCGCGTCTTCGTCACCTGCGTCTGTCACAGTCGTAGAACTAAGCACATTCAAGTACTCTGTCCGCTGGTGGTATCTTTTAAGCATATTAATGTGATAGACGCGGGGTTCCTTCCGCCCCGGCATCTGGACCACATAGTTATGCTCCGAAATTTTCTCGCGAATCTCGCCCGGCCCTATCCACTGAACCGCGAGCTTCCGCGTCCTGTTAGGTGCGAGAACCAACACCTTCGCGCCTATCTCGAAAGTACGTGAGACCGCCTTCCGGTCATACCACACTTTACGTTTCTGCTGTTCTTCAGCCATTCTATTGTGAGCTAGGTCACGGGAGCGTTTCAAACGATTGATTAATTTGAATACATGCTCAACTACAGAATTTTCTTCACCTTCCGCAGTTCCCGCAAGCCTTTCATAAAGAAGTGTCATGGGGGTACGGAGATTCTTCCCGTACACCAATTCGGCAGGAGAGAAACCTAATGATTCGTGCACACTCGTGCGCAACGCGAACATAATAGCGGGAAGCTGGCATTCCCAATCCGTCCCTGCCTCCAAACACAGAACCTTCATAAGCCGGTTCATAGTTCGATGCATTCTTTCGACTGCGTTTGATTGAGGGTGATACGGCGAACTTCTCACCAGTTTAATGCCAAACCGCTCGGCGAATTCCGCTGTCAAAGCACTCGTGAAGCAAGTGCCCTGGTCGGTTTGCAATTCGCGTGGAAATCCTATTCTACTGAATAATTCTAATAATGCCTCAATTACAGTGACCGAAGTTAGGTCCCGTATCGGAATAGCCTCGGGATACTTCGTGGCTAAACACATCGCCGTTAAAATAAACTTGTTTCCGGTGACCGATTCTGGAAATGGGCCACACGCGTCGACATTCACTTTCTCGAATGCCTCGCCCGTTATAGGAACAATTTTCAAAGGCGCGCGAAGTTTTTCGCCGCCGTTTCCTACTCGTTGGCAACTGTCGCAACTACGCACATAGTTTTCAATATCCTTATAGCAATTCGGCCAGAAGAAATATTTGGCCATGGCATCTTTGCTTTTTGTGACCCCTAAATGGCCGTGAGCAACTTCATGACAGAGTTTTAAGATCGTGCCACGATACACCCGCGGTATTACTAACATAGTGAACTGCTCTCCGCGCTTACTATGCCGGACACGAAACAATAGGCCGTTTTTCATAACATAATCGCGCCGATCCGTCTCGGGTCCTTCCGCACGCTCAATCAACGGCGCGAGCTCCTTGTCTTGTCTCTGAGCTGTAGCAAATTCGGTGGGGTCCAAACGAGCCAAAGCAATGCTACCGAAATCTAATTCAGATTCCTGATAGTTTGATTCTGAGTTGCCCGGGGCGTCGACCTCGCCCTGACCAACTCTATTGTCATCCTCGGTTTCTTCCGAAGCGGTTACCTGGAACGCGACCTGCTCTCGGTCGTTTCCCGTACTCTCGGCTTGCTCTACCGCCTCTATTGTCTGCGGCGCGTCGCCCGGCGCTTCGTCTCCTGCATTGTTTGAACCGCGCGGCCCTTCCGCCCTTACGCGCTCAGCAACTGCTTGCGCCCTAGTCCGCACAGCGCAGATAGGCTGTGGTTCTAAGAAACCTTGCTTTATTTCCTTCAAAATCGTAGCAGAACGATTACTAAAAATGTAATAAGGCAAGTCGCAATTCTTCGCGACTGCGGCCTCTGTAACAAGAGTACCGAATGGCCCTACAATCTCTACCTTGGCTACCGGTAGGTTTTTCGGCGCTTCGTCCAGGGGCTGCTGAACCCATACGGACTCGCCGGTATATTGTGTCGGCGTGACGTGCTTTGCGTTGATGACGTCAATCGTCGCCCCCGTGTCACGGAGACAGGTGACTGTTTCGCCGCAAATTTTGGCAAGAAATGTGTGTGGAGACAATAACTCTGGCGCACTAGCGTCGGCCACGTGACACATCTTCTCGCTAGGTTTATTGTTATATTGAGGACAATATTTTTTTATGTGACCTGGTTTTTTACATAAGTAACACGTCCGTTCTTGCGGCTTCTCGAACTCCGCGTTACTAGCTACCTTCGGCACTGCCGTTTTGGAAGTGGTCGGCGCGCTTTCCGTCGCCTTCGGCCATTTCCGTTCGCCTGCCTGCTCTTTATTGCCGAACCGCGAGAAATCCTTCTTATATCCGCTAGCCCGGTTGTTTTCGTAGGTGTCCAGCCTTCGTGCCAAATCTTGGGACGCAGAAACCTCACCCCACACATCAATGAAATGGTCACGCATAACCGCCGGCACCTTTCGCTTCATCTGGTCCGTTACAATGAGATCTAGCAATTGCTCAAATGTTTCTATCTTTAAACCTGAGACCCATTTTTTACAATAACTAGCTAATTCACGTGCATAGACGTTCCAAGTGGTCTTTGCACCTTTTACGTGACTACAAAACATCTGCCGGCACTTTTCTGCCGTGAACTTGTACATATCTAATAATTGTTCTTTAATTAGGTCATAATCTTGATCCGGTGAATCGGATCCTACTACGAGCCAGTTGTTCACCTCATTAGGAAGTAAACCCATTAAATGGCTTACCCATTCGACCGGCGCAATACCAAGCTGGCGAGCATGCGCCTCGAAAACACTTAAAAACAACGTAATATCGTCGCCTTCGCCTTTGAATTTGTCCATGACTTGACTAATACGAATATTAGTTCGATTTCCCGTGTCGCTACTACCTATGGAAACACGCGTGGGAGCCTGATTCGTTAGTTTTAACTTTTCAAGTTCAAATTGCCGTTCGCGTTCTTCGCGTTCTCTTCCTGCTCTCTCTCTTCGCGTATTCTTTCCTGCTCTAACACTCTCTCTTCGCGTAATCTTTCCTGCTCTAACACTCTCTCTTCGCGTAATCTTTCCTGCTCTCGTATTTCTGCAACCTGTTCTTTTTCTTGGTCAGCGAGTTGTTTCACGAATGATTCCTCGTACTGCTCGCTTTCCGTAATGATCGCTTTAAGTTTAACCACGGTCTCGTTCCCTTCTAATGTTTCCCCCATCTCCATCGCGACCCTAACAAGCACCTCTTTCCTATAACCCGCTAAGAAAGCCATATTGCCTGAATTGATCTCCGGCCAGAACAAAAAACACACTTACGTTCAGTTGACCTCGGTGTCGCGTGAGCGCCTTCTGGATCCGGTTTGTGGCCTCCTTCCTTCCTCTCGTTCAGGTCGGTCCGTGATGTGTTCTTCCGGTGATGCAAATATCAGCAGCTCCAGTTCCAGTGCCAATATCAGCTCGTTCCAGTACCAGTTCCAATTACCAGTACCAAGTTTTAGAAAAGAAAGGTTCCGAGTCGGATTGTACCGCCCCGAAACTACCGTACCGAAACACCGCACTTTTCGGTTTCTCGTGGCGTGCGCGACACTGCCGGCGCCACGTATTTACGACGCGTATGCACGTTTAACTGCGTACACTGTCTTTACGCGTGCTGTTCTGATTAATCAGCGCGCACCGATGGCTCTGATGCCGCACTGATGTCCCCGCGGATGCTGCTGCAGACTTCCGCGTTCCCCGTTCGTTGCGAACGTAGTGACTGCTTCCACAAAGCTGAATGATAGACGTGAGTCTTTAATCTGTTGTAACCAATTATTAACTGCAATTGGCACAACCACCCGGTGTGAGTTCTAAGCACCACTGCAACCAATTTTGAACTACAATTGCAACAATTGGCGCAGGCACTCCGGCGTGAATTTACAATAACCGCTGCTACCAATTTTAGACAACAAAAATGGCAGAATTGGTGCGGGCACACCGACGTGAGTTTACAATAGCCGCTGCCACCAGTTTTAGAAAACAAAAATGGCAGGAATTGGTGCGGGCACCCCGACGTGAGTTTTCGATAACCGCTGCCACCAGTTTTAGAAAAGAAAGGTTCCGAGTCTGTGACGTACTAGAGTGAAAAACACAGACGACTGTTCTGATTGATATATACAATATATTTACAGAATTTTTACAATTAATGTACAATGATTATAATACAAAAATCTAGCCCCTTGGCAACCTTTCAATTCTCTTAGCCGCAAAACCCCGCGACCGTCCCCTAGGCCTCGCCCAGAACCACTGCTTCGGAAACAGCAAAAAGCAACGCGAGGTGCGAAGCTGTCGGACATAGAGTCCCGTAACTACACCAGTTACATGGCTTGTCGCCAAACCGATCTTCGACCCGAAGATCACGTGCAAGGATTGCACTGGAGATACCTCTCGTCTTTCGACACCCAGCGTATCCCGCGAGGCGCCTGTCGGCGCGGCCTTAAATATCCCCGGCTCGCCCCCACCCTACAAGCAGCGGGCGTCACACGGCTCGCTGGCCAGCCTTTCCAGAGCTGCAACCGACATCTCTTAAACTCGCATCCACGAGCGTCCTTTTGAAGGAAATTCCAGCCGGGATTCCTAAGGGCTTTTCCAACCGGCGCGGCGTGGCGCCGCCACCCTCCACCCCCATCCGGCTTAACGCGGGTTTCCCCGAAGCGGCCCGACGCACCGGCGTCGGACCAGGCGACGCTACAATATGTTTTCGTATGCCGCGCATTCCCAGTGGTTAATTATTCGTCTTCGGAAGATTGCAACCACACATTACGCAAGTCACTGCTTCTTTTGTGACCTGTGACTGGTAATTATATCTCTTGATTCTTTTTATTCTATAGCGGCAGTTTATTGGCAATCTCTTTAAATTTATATATCTTGGCAGCTACTTTGTCACCAAATTGACCAGCATCTTAACGCACGTATTCGAGTTCAGGATTGTATTTTATATACTTTTATTAGTGGTTGCTGAGTAATGGTTTCATTTTACATTCCTCTTTCTGGTGTAAATCGGTACCCGATAGACTGCAACATCGTAATTTCTGACCTACTTCTAGATCGAGTTCAGTCGCTGTCTGAAGGAGAATTCTAGTGGCCGGCTGCTCTGTTCGGATTGTTTTCCGTGTTTTTTTAGATCAACACCAGACAGTCGCCGGAGCAGCGCCCTAACAAACGGACCACCGACCGCGCGCGATCTTTATTTCCTGCTCTCTGTCATTCCATCACTCAGTTCGTTCACACACACTCATACGCACTACACTACCACACTTGTTGCTAGACCATTCAAGAGTTTAGAGTTTGTCCCTGCTGGGGTGGTGCTCCGTAAGCCGACGTAGGTGGGCACTTGATCTGACCAGTCACCGGAGATCACCGCCGCCTCCCGCCATAAAACACGCACCACACTTATAGGAATAACGATCATTGCCGTTGACGTGCCTGGTATTACTAGTGAATCAAGCAAGTGACCAACTTTTGTTTGATATATTATGCGTCTCATTTCTCTCTATTTTATAATCCAACCTCAGGGATTTACAGCATGCATCATTTGTTTCCCACCACATCCGAAGAAGCGAGCGCTCTCTCACGAAACACGAATATTACCATCACTCTTGCCTGAAAAAGGGAGTAGGAGGGAGTAAAATTGGATCACGTCAGTCTTATTAATTCCTAACCATGAGTGAAAATGAATGTATCTCCTATTGAACCAATTGTACGGATTTAAATGAGTGATATGATTTATATCGGTTGATTTGCAATAACGTTACATTTATTATTGATTGTATCCTTTCTTTGTACCATCTCTTATAAGATTTTATTGATAATTGATTGATTGATGATGATTGTAAGGATGAAATAATAGTCATTACAGATGGATCGCAAGTACAGTAATTTGGAATACTTTTTTAATTTTCAGATATCTGGAATATTGCACCTGTTTGAACAATAGATGACGTAAATGTAAGCAATTGACACAGTAGAACAGAGGCAAAGTTACTTTGTTTTGAATTCGACATATACACTGATTCAAGTAAAAACTAGTTGTGCTACAATTGCACGTACTCTTTGACATTATTTGTAACGGATAAGTAATATTCTAATGCTAATTCAACTTGGACATACATTTGTGTAATTTTAGAAAAATTGAAAGATTAACTCAAAATAAAGTTTACGTCATATTATTCGGGGCATTTAACTCTATTCAAAAAGCTTGAAGAAAAAAATTGAAACGATTTTGGTAAAAATTGTGTATTTAAAATTGCCTTTGTTTCAAGCATAATAATGGGAAAATTGCTCACATTTTGAAGAAGAAGAAAAAGAAAAAGAAGAAGAAGAAAATTGTAGATGACCTTACTTAAAGATTTAATTTTAAAGAATAGATTTTATTCAGAAGAGATGTCTTGAATATCATATTTGTAGGAAGATGTGAAATAATTTGAAATTTTTTGAGTTTTCGAACATTTAGGAAGTTAAACAAAAATAGAATCAGCACTAATTTTTATAAGCTTATTTTGCGGTGAGAAAAAGATTTGACCCATTTTTGTGAAAATTTTGAAAAGATTTGACTCATTTTTGTCGTTAGGACTTCATGGTAAGAACCCTCCCCACCCAAAAATAAAAAAATTTACGTTTCTAAAGCAAGTTGCCGCGACTTCAGCCGGATCCGTAGAGAGGTATCAATTTTGTTAAAAATTGTTCTGATATATTTTCAGTTTGTCTTCTTTGTATTTTTAGATGAATTGGAAGATATTATTAATGCTGATATTTAATAAAAATATTTAGTTATTTAGTACCATTATCCTGTATGTTCCTTATTTTGGCTTTGACTTACCATAATACTCACCAAGTTGTTTTCGTTAGGCACTTAAAGCGCTGTTAGGCGCGAATTTAACACTGTGCAATATAAACGATGTTTGATGTTTGATTTTTTGAAAGATGTTTTTAATTTTCGGACTTTTCTATCTGATTCAAACGTTTCTTTATTTCGTTGTTACATTTTTTGTACTTTCATAACTTCTACATCCTTCTCGTTGTATCAAGTTGGGTCAAGAATCTTTGTCGCCGTTGACCTCCGCAATTCCAATCCTCGGACAATATACAAAAACACACGGATCCAGTTATCTTTCAGGGTTTTTGTCGTTAGCAATATGTACGGTAGCACACATATTTGTCAGCGATCTCAGAAAAGAGATTCAAGTTTCCTTTAAGGGAACGATACCTTTTATTTTCCGAGCGCCCCGTATTTTTTACTGGAGTAAAAGTATTCGTATGAGAAGCGCGAGCGCGTCCCGCAAGAGAAAGTTCTGGAGCTCACGAGATAGATCTAGATTTCGAAATATGGCGACAGCTCCGGTCGACGCGGGAGGCTTAGCGTAGCGTCGTGCCTTTGGTCTGCCGGCTTATGCCCATGCATGCCTCCCGCGTAGCGACTCCCGGTGGTGTATTTTATGTTGAGCGGGCAAGCATGTCATTACTACGTGTATAAATCAGCGTTAACAATTTGAAATATACTCGCATAAATCAAGGCTCTCGGGAGCTGGCGACGTAAGCAGTCGCCATGTTGCTTTATATCTCTCTGATCGACAGTTGACGGGAAACAGGGGCCGCCTACCTGCAGGGGCTGCTTCTAGGTGAAGAGGACAGCGCCGGATACAGTGTAAGTGGTGCTGCTTTACGTCTGAAAGTTGACGATGATTCAGAGAATATGACAGTGATATGACAGCATCTGGACAAAATCGAAGTGGAACAATGTGGCTAAGGAGAATTGAAGTAGTAACAACATTCGAAATACGGAATGAATATGAATCGTGAATCCATTACCATTCTTATAACTGCAAGTTACTTAACATTCTACTTCTTTTTTAAATATAATTTTTATTGTCATTGCACAAGTGGAAATGAATTGTTATATTTTCGCCTCATCCGCTACTCTTAGCAAATTATCCTTTCAAATGATCCAAACGAAATTACTCTGATGTTCACTGATAAGTTTGTTAACAACGTTGAATTGAAGCTATGAGGACTCTCTCACACTCTCTTTTCCTGTCTTGAAACCTGAGGGTAATGTTCTCTGTCACAGATAGCTTCAACATGTTCTTGACACTTCACATTATTTAGGCTAATTTGCCAGTCTTTGTCATTAACTTTCGGCAGCCATCGAAAGGAGATCGAAAATAAGTTGTTATTATTAGAAATAAGAAAAAGTTCAGGCGAAATAGGATGTTGTAGATATGGATGGGCAAAATAAGATGTTATGGGCATGGTTCTCCCTGTTAATGAGAAGATATAAAGATTTCTGTCTTAATACACTTCTGCTCAGAAATAAGACTTTCTGTGAGCTTTACTCCTTAATTTGAGTTTTGATATTCGTTTTTCATATTCCCATAACCTGTAACCACATATTCCCAAAAGCTCCAAAAAATTTGACCATTTAATGGACAATTTTATCCTGAACCGTAAGTAATCGCTTAAGACAAATTTCACCACATCACGGAAAAGTAAACGCAACTTTATTATAAGACAACACTTTGTTTACTTACCACCAATACAAAAATGAAACATACGAGGTTAGTAGTCGCATACCAATGGGGGTCAACGATGGAAGCCAGTGTATTTTTTTTTTCAATATCTTTGTTTAAGTAAGCAATATAGTGAATGTTGAACTACTTCCGAAAAAAAATAATGTCATCTGTGGTCCTGAGGAAAGGACCGCAAGTACAGAACATGCTAAAAATATATGATCTTGCCATTCCTCAAAAACAATGTATTTTATTCTGAGGTTCGCTGCTGACCCCCATTTCCGCGATTGGTGTTCTTCGTGTACCAGAATGGCGTTGGTATGCGTCAGTTAAATGACTCTTCATTATGATTATAAGTACACTCTGAGGAAGATGATATTAGTATCAAAATTTGAAATTTTGAGTATAATCACTACACGTTCCAAAACATAAATGAAACCTCATCTTATTATCTTCATACTAGTTATCGTGCACACATATCTCGAAGTGATGAAACTGGTTACCAGATGTTACTAGGACTAAGTATAAACGTCACGCCACCTGAAAGTACTTATGCCAAATAAAAAATGTTTCATTTATTGAACGTTCTGGGATTTTTCTGTTCAAGAATGCGTTAATTATCTAAAATAATAAAATATTCAGTTTGTGATAGATCCTCTAGAATTTGTAATTTGACATTAACAAAATTATGAACACATTCAAGTTTCCATTAATCGGGTTGGATTTATCGTATTCAAGAGATTATGTCTTCCCAGAATTCCATTTTCGGCCACTGTATGCTAGTCCCAGACTCTCGGAAGAGAATCCTCATTATCCGGCACGTCGCGGCCATGCATCACCTCAGGACAGCGGGAGACTTCACGAGCGCTGCAACGGCAGTGTTTTGTTCCTCTCCTGCAGCCGACCGGTCGTGTAAACAAAATGGCGGAACTGGAGTAACAATGGAATTGATAGGCGTGACTTTAATAGTGAGGCGTTCATGTCGAACAAAATTTCTACTACTACCATCAAGAGATTTTTGTGAGGATTTCCTCCTGCAACAAAACACTGGAGCACCAGATGAGAAAATGAGGTGATAATTACATTAACAATGGAATGAGGGTTGCTAGAAGAAGAGTTTTGTGAATCGTTGAAGGGAACTTATGCAAAATGTATATATGCTTATATGTAACAGTAAATTACATCATTAGGGCAAATGCATCGTGAAAATGTGAATTTTAATGCATACTATTGGAAATCCAATAATAAACATAAACAAGTAATATCTTGAACTCATAAAATATATTGAAAGGGACGGCAAGCTGTAACGTTCGGTCATATGAAAAGACACATTTATCATTTTTTGCGCCACGGTCTGATAGGTAATTTCTTTAAAATATGCCCATGGGCTTTTATATTCAAGAATATGTCCGTTTCAAAATACATCCTTTCCTTTATTTGTTCAAGAATTGTTACACCATTTTACGACCATTTTTTTTCAATTCTACAACACACACAGTGTTATACAACGTCAAATTACTCACGTTGATCACATTACACACGTATAATGCAATCTACAAATAGTTTAGTTCTTAATTTCATTAAAACAAGAAATTTTGATAATTTCAAAAGGCCTCATAAATTGTATGCTTTACTCAGTGATGTGCCCGGGATAAACCATAATGGATTTTGATTAGGACGGGAGTTGTCGCATAATTTAATTCCCCTTTGTCTTTAACAAGGGTGCCATTTTCCATGCCGCAAGTCCATCATAGTTCCTGTGGATTTTCAGCGCCTCTGCCTGGATAGAATCCGCGTATTGAGAGTTGACGGACCACTCACCTACCGAGATGCGCCAATGCTAAACACTGGTGGATGACAACTGGGAATGGGCTGAGGCCACCACTACCTTCATTCATCCAGTGTCAATAAGGTAGATTTGACAAAATGATATAAAATTATATAGTATTATTTATTATTCAAAAAGTCGCTTGAAGTCATAAGCATGACTTGAACTAAGACAAACTAAATATAAAATGTTCCAGCAGAAAAAATCGAGGTCATATTTACGTGTCATCACACAAAATAGAAAATACAACATCACTATGGAGGAAATGCTGGCCTTGAATAACTCATCGCGTTGCACTTCCTAGTTGTTCACTGTTGAGTAGCAAAGTACTCTAGGAAAACAAGTGCATTTCAGCTGTCATCACAGCGCATGGCCCACAGATGGTCGCTGCAGTGGGAGTGGTGGGGGCGGCAGGGGCGACACACAGTGTATCAAAATGTTTCGAAAGTGAGCATAAGAAACTTGCTTTGACTTCAAACAAAGAGTTTGAAGATATACAGATTCAAAAAATACGGCGGTGTAGCGGGTTGCATTTGACATGACTATTTAGATTTTTTTCAACAAATCCTTCACACTATTTAAGTTAAAGTGGAATTCGTCCCGTCTCCGTGAAATTCGCTTTCTTTAGAGACCTCATTTATAACGATTGGTGGTGCGTGAGAGCCGCAAAAGGTATGTATACTACTGAAATAATATAGGAGACGATTATGTAACAAAGTATATTTTTACACCTGGCCTTAGGAAAGATGGTAACTACGATGGTCGTAAAGAACATGGTAATAATGGTTGTGACACTCTAAGTAAATCATTTCTTCTTGTGTCGTGTCATGTCATGTCATTCCTTCAATTCCGTCAACAAAAGGTGTACAAGTCGAGAGGAGTCACTGAAAAGAGTAAAAATAAAGCTCTATACAATTTCATGCGGTGAAAGTTCAGTGAATGGACAAATGTTTTCTTGGTGAGCGTAATGAAAACAGAGGAGGAGCGGTAAATAATGAAACGAAAATGGGAATATTTTTGCCTTACTTGAATTCAAAATTACGAAGCATAATAAACGATAACTTCACCATTTAACATTACACGTTCGATTGCATCTGGAACAAGTACGGGTCGCGGGTAATGTAAATGAAAATGACAAAGGGAAATCGACCAACCACATCAGATTAGTTAGTGACCAATTACTAAGTGAGGTATACGCTTCAGGTTTACGAAACTTTTAAATCATATGGAATGAAGCAGCTTGCTCCTGAAAATTATTAGTTCCCACTTCTACTCGTGAACAATTGCTTTGGAATATTAACTCATTTTTATGCATATCACCCAATATATTACCTTCTGTGTGATCTGATATTTGTTGTTTTCTATTCTCCCGACGCCATAGGCAAAGATATTTACCACAAAGGTTTCATTTTATTTTATTTTTGAAGACGCTTCAATTGCGCCGCTGGGCAGAATATAGGCGTAAGTATTCAGAAAGCTATCTTTCAGATATCATTTTCCGTAGGATTTGAGATTCAATGTTTTAATTTTTTCCGCAAATGACTCACACATAATAAACTACTTTCCGAATTCATGACTTTTCTAAATCATTATTCTCTGAGCTGAGAATCAGGTAATTTATTTATATAATGTTTTTATGTAAGGTATTTATTACTTTACTTATTTCATATACATTACTTATTCATTTCATTTATTAGAATCAGGTAATTTATTTGTAATGTATTTATTTATGTATTTACTTCTTTATTTCACTTATTCAACGTGGACGACAATTACGGCCCAACGTGCGCCGATGGGAGAGAAGCCAGCCTGCTAGAGTCTCCGCGCGCCACCCACCGACTGCCAGCTGCTTGCCCCTCTCGTGTTTGCGCGATGATAATGGCGGCGTGAAAATAGACACCTACGTCTAGAAGCAGAGCGAGCCACTCCTCCTCGCCTTCAGTGTCTTTTGGCTTAGAGGCGGACAACGCGAGATCAAAAGAAGATGATTGAAGAAGTGACCGCACGATTGTCACTTTGCAAACATTAGGTTGGAGTTTACAAAATTCAGAATTGGTCGTATTGTGCGGATTCGTCTTGGATGTTACACGGGATAGTAAAATTCTCAATAAGTTCATATAGATAGTTCACAGATTATAGTCCACATAGATGTTATTAGGACAGTCTGATGAAATAATTGATTAAATACTTGTATCACGATATGAATGATAATACAATTGGATGGTGAAATGTAGATTAGATTAGATTAGATTTATTACTAATTATGCAAATAAGTTTGAGAACTTGGTGGCATAATACACTAACTAAGCATTATAGAACTTAACAACTATACAAAATGTTACAAAATTTTCAAACTTTACAAATTAACATGAACATTTCACCATGCAAGCTTCCATAGCACTCCACCTCACCACACTTCACTTCACTTCACCATACTGCTAATCACTGAGTTTTAATGGGTTTCTTACACACTCGTTTGCCTCACTTTCACAACACTGCACTACACGCCACTGCACATCATTAATAATAATAATAATAACAATAATAATAATAATAATAATAGTGATAATACAACATACTTTACATAGGATATTACTTATTTAATAATATTAAAGATATAATAATACACATGTATCACGATAATATACGATCACGGTAATAAACAATAGAGGGAAATAATGAAACTGTGTGAGGGGAAAGCCAGGTCGTCATCCAATTGTCACCTACGACTTACCACACCAGCGATGAGCTCCACTCTGTGTCCAATCATATCTCTTCAGACATATCTAATGTTTCCCTAACGTCAGACCAATCCCAAATTTGGCAAATAATTCGTGTACATGAAACTGTAATACAAACGATCTTGACAATGTGAAGTTATTTTAGCCTTTCAATAAACATACGTGCAACAACAATATTAAGTGAGCACTTTCGAAAAATTAAATTTTTTACATGCATTATGTATTTATGATAAAATTGTCATTATGTTTATTGTGATCCAGAGAGCAAATTATACATGTTCTGTATTTCCTCGAAGAAAAGCGACATCAAAATACAAGAAAGGAAAAAAACGATGTAAACGTTTAATGTATTCACCATGGAAAATACAACAATCCTGTTGAGTCATAAATAATATCTGTACTATTTTTACTAGATTGCATTGAATTAGTTCAATTACAGGTTACGATCGCTTGTATAGATTTTCACACCTATCCAACCTTCAGAAAACATACATTTTGTACTAAATGCGCTGGTAAAGTGCATTGGAAAGTAAAGCACACGATATCTGATTTAAGATTTTATTCAAAGCAGCTATGGTACGATGGAACGATTGTATTTTGCAATGCATACGCGTTCGTTTTCAAATAGGCTTGCGATCAAGAGTGAAGAATAATGACCGGATTCCGGACCCGTTCTCCATTTTTGAGTCTTCCAAATATGGTCAACCCGCCACTTCTTGGTCGGCGATTATTAAATTCAGCTCCCTTGGTGCTTTCAGTGCGCTACCGCGACTGCGAAACGATAAAGGGGAGTACACAGGTAGCGTATTGGTTTTTCCTCTGGAGCACAAATCGAAATCGATGGTTAACACCGAAAAGCATCAGCCTTTTTCAAATTTTTGAAATATTTTTAAGGGCTTATTTTTGTCAATCAGTCAGAAGTAAATGTGAAGTCGTTTTGTCGAGATTGAAAATGTATGTTTGGGGCCCCATAGTAGTAGTAATACATAGACCGTGTGCACTTCTCAATGATCCATCTAAGAGGATATTCAAAGCAATTGAATGCCAGTCTCTTTTTCAACACAGGCTTCCTTGGAAGCCTACCTACGAAGCGGATTTGGTGACCTATCGAGCAGGCGCGTCTCGCGGGCGGTCTCCTAATATGCGTGAGGTGTGACTCTCACTTTCTCCGCTAGATGTCGAGCTCAGTTAACTATATCCGAACTATCTACTTGGGAAAGTGAGATCTCGGTAAGGCAGGATCCTGTCGGAGGGATTTAATTTTGCTGGGCATCCGCCACAGTTCTTCACACGCCACAAGAGTGACATAACTGCTGTGGATTTTCCACCCTTCGAAAATCCATTAACCGCGACGGGAACGAACCCACGCACTGGGGATTCACTGTACAGTAAGTTAACCCCCCACCCACCGAGGTGCGGGGCTTTTTAACTAGCATGTAATTTCCTACACTGGACAATACTCTGGTTGCCACTATTATGATATTTATTTTTTAAAAAATCATTCGCACGCTGAATACGTTGTGCAGCCTATTTATCATTCATCGGATGGTGAATGGTGTCTCCTGTTTTGTTGCTGGCAAACGAAAATTGCCATCGTCTCTTTTACGCAGTGTTGGTAACACAAACGAATTTAAAAAAATGTTTATCTCATCAAAGAAATTTCCCTTTTTTTTTACTTTGAACTTAACCCATTCGGTTCTACAAGTAAATATATGTTCCATCACGTGTTTAAGACAGGCACTAGGGACCTGTAAATCTCATAAAACTATATCGAATTTAAAAATCGCTTTTGAAACACTTTTTAAGATCTGTGAAATTAGCTGTCCCTTGAATCGTATATTTTATAAGTTGTGGCTGCTTGTGATCGAATTTGCACTGCTGTATTTTATTTCAAGTCTGAAAGATTGTATATGGCAGATATTTAGTGTTTCTATTCCTCATTTGAATCGAAATAAGATCGTACTTGCCCCATAGTCACGTTTGAAATCTATATTGAAAACAAAATAAATATTTTTTCAGCGTTAAAAATGTATAAAAATATGTTTAAGAATAAAGTTTGTTTTATGCTAATATAAATGTCCATTGTTGAAAGGATTAAATGATGTTTCTGACATAATCTAAATTTTGCATCACTTTAAAATATTATTGGAACGTGCCTGTTCTCCAATCATTAATTGCACTTGATCAAACAATTCGTCATGACCTAACTTCGTCTTAATAAATAAGTCCTGGCGCTAATAGTTTATACATATTACCAGCTTTTCTGTGAAATTATGTACACCTTTTGTCTATTAATAATATTTATAATGAATTCCAAAAAAATGGATACAATATTCCAGAAATAGAAGTTAAATAAGACAAAATGCTAGTTAAAAATTCCAGTCTATATATTTAAATTACGAGCAATTGTGTTTAATTACCAGGCTGCATTCAAATCGCATCATAAATATCAAAACTATGTTTATTTTTACAAGGCATGTTAAAACTTCGACATTCTGCTCGCGAATAACCAATGGCTTTTCATAACACATGACGGATTCCGTACTCCGACAGCAACCCCACAACGCATACCTTTCCACGAACCGCGCGGCCGTATCTGCGGGCGGCATCGAGGGTCGGTAGTCAGGGCGTATATCACCGCCGAGTATTCCTTTAGCACACTATAATTTAGCCTCGCAGGCGATTGGGATCGCCCGATGGCCGTAATGTCGTCCTTATCGTGGGTGCGCGCGGGCTGCAGCTGGGAGCCCCGGCCGCCGCGACGGTGGCGCCCCGCTCTCTGGGCGGAAGAGAGAGCGACTGCAGGGCACGGTGGCGCGAGGTGTGCGAAAGACGTCGGCAAGAGGATGAGATTTACTGCTTGGAAGGGATGGTGTTGTATATACGTGACAAGATGTTCTTCCGGCTTTCTAACGACAGAAGCGTTATCTCTGAAAATCGGGTTATGAGATGCATACAATGCTTACTAACACGTACTAAATCCATTGCTTTGGTCATCAAAGATTGTGTGGTAAATAAAAACACACATGTACGGTACAAGGCCAATCTTGAACCTATTACAACGTACGGAGCGGAATGTTGTATTATCACGGAGATAAACAGATAAAAGATTGAAGCAGAAGAAATGGATTTCATGAGAAGAGTCTCAAGGTCATCACCAATGAAGAAATAAGTGGAATCACCAATGATCAAATAATGACTTCTTAGCGATCTCTATCATGTGTTTGTAGAACGAATAAATTTTGTATAACATTACAAGAAACAATATTTTTGGTTTAAAAATTGCTATGTTAATCATAATTTAAAATGAACTATCACAAAACCTGATTACTTTTAACTTTGCAACTATTTTAAAAAATATGTAACAAGATAGTATGATTTGATTTCTTTTTTATTATACCTACTACATTGCTAGGTATAGTTGAAGTAAAATTGTCTGTTTTTCTAAAGTTTTTTCTTAGATAAAGAAATCTAGTATTGAGATATGATTACTAAAGGTGCTTTAAACATTTTGCTTCTCACGATGTTCATGCTGTTGTAATGATTGCATCTTTTATAATAGTGATTTAGGATACGAGTAGTACAGTTACATTCTATTTTGCGAGTAGGAAATGTGACACGAGGCCAGGAAGGGCGATATACTACGAGCAAAACTAAAATCAGAACAAAGATATAATTTTTGAGAGTACTTGGTCGAACTGACCGGAACGTTCTATTCTTCTATTCACGTTCTCTATTTCAGCCATTAATTGGGAATTATGAAAGTTTATTTATAAGCACTCATTGAATTATAAATTATGGCCTATGAAATTCCGATTTTGAGACTATTTCCAAGAAAGGGCAAGAATTTTGGTGAAAATATATTTGTCTACATGCTCTCCTTCTGGATTCTATAATTAAATGTCATAATGGCACTCGTTTTCTGAATGTTATTTACGCATTACGTGGAGTCCGGGCCAACAGTCTCGAGCAAATAAAGGATGACACACGACCCCCTTGCCGTGCATCTTGCAAACACGACTCCGGCATCATCTTGTCACGCACAACGGCACGCGTGGGACACGCCTCCGCCACGAGGCAAGGACAAGTGTAGCAAACACTAAGTGCGTTTACTACTAGAGAACACCGCGCGATATATATATATATATATATATATATATATATATATATATATATATATATATATATATATATATATTGCATAATTGAAGGGAGGAGGTTTATTTGGTCATATTCTGCACTCACGTTTGTGTCCTGTCTCTCTTTGAAGTACACACATCTCTCTTATAGCGCCTGATATTTGACTCTCGTTTTTCCTGCCAGATGTCAATCTTATCAGTGTCGTGCGTGCTGTGTGTTGAGTGTAATGTGGAAATTTGTTAGGATAGTACATTTCCAACCGAGAATGAACCTGAAAACTTGTGTTTGTAAGTCCGCTAGACTCCATATCATTAAAAATATTCCATAAAAATGCATCGTAATTTCCATTAAAAAGAAATGGTGCATTCGTGTCCTGGAATATTCAAAACCTGAGAATCTTGAAAATTTATTTATTTTAAAACTAATTTATCAATGTTTTGGTATCTTTAGTATTCTAACAGTTGGTCTTTTACTCCATCGTTTTGACCTAACTCTTTCCTAGAACAAATTAATGCTAATTCTGTACGTGACATCAATGAATTAATCTGAAATATAATTTGCTCATGGACTAGGAAGCTTCATATTCGTATGCGGAAGTCATATGAGGAATTCACTACAGTTGAAAAATATTTTCAGAATATTAGTAGCTCAGGTACCAGAAAATATCCGTCATAATTTATATTTAATTTAAGAGATTTTCCTTCTTGTCCAAACACACCTCTGCTATGAAAGAACAGAATACACCTTTCACTTCCTTGTACTAGATTTTAAAATCCCCTTCATGAGAAACTTGTGGTGAGAGTAAAGAGATTGGACAGCTCCTTTCTCTCTCCATATTTCATATAATTCTTTATATTTATCTTAACATGTAGAAGTTTGAAGTTCTGGCTTATTGATAGCAGCGATATTAAAGCGAAATTGATTCTCAAGTAAATATTGTATCCGTAACATTTTCGAAAAATGAGGTAAAAATGATTTCACGAGCTGTAAACCCTTATGGTGAAGTTGAGATCAATCTCAGTTCACATTTCAGTTATAACAAGTTGAAATGTACCCGCTTGGGCGTTGAGGAGATGGGTGACTCAGCGGTAGGGGAAAAGGATTCGAGAGGGGTCTCTTTAAAAAAAATATTTTGTATAGAATTGACTTACAAAGTTCAGTTTACATTAAACTCTTCATTTGTATTGTTGACTTATATCTAATTCTTATACACTAACTCTAAACTACAATTGACGAGGGGACTCACCGAGCATCGGGAGGGGTCTGTGGAGTGGTTGAAAACGTACAGCCCTTGGCTCCGCAATACATGACACACTCTACTATTTAAGTTACTATTACTCCAATAGGGTTCCTGATTTTAAGACTACAAATAGTGATATTGAAATTCTTATTAATCCGTGCTGAGGACATTGTAAAAATCAGACCACAAAACAATTACCCTTTGAAATCCCAAAGCGTTTATTGCTCTCACGGGAAACTATCATCGGAACCACGATACATGATGGTCAGTCAAACCGTACTGAACGTCACTTGCTTGCGTTTTTGTCAAAAGACGCTGCATACTCAGTACTAACTCCACTCTTTCCTACCCCAACAAGGGGCCTTCTCCCTACGATGACGCCCGTCTCAGTTGGGAGCAGAGCTCCGAGCACTCGCGCTGATCTGAAGCAAGTTGAGCAGGCCTGATCTATTGTGTCAAATGGAACACATTTTATTTACTTCCCTCCCACGTTTGTTTCCGCTTCTTACTGCCCCACTCCACCTACCGTCCCGTCTCCTCTCCCCGGCGTCTGTCACGTCCCTTTCTGAGCTTCATCTCGTCCTATCTTGCTCAATCTGACCGCGACCTCGCACGTACTGCAACGCAATTTCAAAATACACAAGGCATTGCGAAGTTACATCAATCGAACTTTTGTAAAAACAATTGGGGTAATATTATGAACCGCTTCTATGATATTTCTCTAAAGCTCATAAGTAATAGTGTAAAATTTCGTTGAAATTCCCCCTACGTTTCAGAGTAATGCTGTAATCACTTAGAAAGCCTAGTTTTTATGTATAGCTAAACATGCGTTTTGTAACTAAATGTTAATCCATGAGGAAAGAGTGAAACAATACCATATTTTTGGAAATAACTTTTTGAATCTAATTATGCATTTTATTGCTTAGAATATTCGAATGCACTTTATTCATTTTGAATTTTTCATGTAAAGTTCACATCAATTAAATGCCACCATAAACACCATGCTGTAATAGCAAGCGTTGATGCGAGAAATAACGTTCAGAAACGTCGGCAAGATAATTAATCTAGTTATTGACTAAATCCTCATCAAAAATTCTAAATTAATTAATTAATTGGTGGTCGTGAATTTTAGAGAACGTATTTTACTTCAGTAAACCGTTGATATACCGGTACCGGAGGTTTTGTAAACGATTTCATCATGTTCCTGTTCAACCTTGCAAGGTCCTGTCTGTAATTGAGTGGTAGCCTCCACTGAACAAGTTGTGCTTCAAGTCCCTTCAATGCATACGTCCGTTTCTTTCGTCATCCTATGCACTTTTTCTGCAAGGATCCTGTTCTCAGATCCAGATTAAATGCTAACTGGCGTGAGAAAAGCATGGGCAGAAAGAGAAGGGATATGTTGCGTGTGTCGTTAAGAAATACTCCTGCATTTATTACCATCTTCACACGTACTAGTTTCCTCCGCGGGTGACAGTAATAAAAGTATTAACAAGCGAACACACTGAAACAAAAGGCCCCATTATTTACAGTGAGGCGTGTTTCTAACTCTCGTCATTCCTTCACAACTCATTGGAAATGCATCTGGTGAGATGACGTAGGTATTAGACACTGCTGTTCTTGATGTGTGTCACCTGCTATGAGCAGCTGATTGCATTACATGGGCGCACTACAGGCAGAAACGTGCACGCAGCTTGCCTCTGCGAGAGTGGGATCGCCTAACCAGTCCGTGTACCTATGTTTAACCCGAGGGGTTGAGTGATCGAAGCCAGAACAGGGCGTCACCGCAAGAGAGACTGCAATGAAAGTAAACTAGGAACCTGCTCCCCAGGTGCCTTAGCTTGACGGTGAGGAAACTAGCTCAGTTACGTGCGCCCGCTTTAGAAAAAATATTACGTATGAAGTTTCATTATCTATTTTGTGCGTGTCAGCAAACTTGATAGTAAAGCAACTTGGTCGATTATGGGATTGTGCTTACTTGGGTTTATGTGCTCATATATATGAGAAGTGCAAGCTATTGAGATTCAAGCTATCAGTGCTTCAGGGGATCTCCACTACAGTACTTATCTTTAAAGCTGGGATGAAGTCATAGAATATCGGTAGTCATACGTGAGAGAAACGACCTATTCAAAGAAATGTAATATTCAGAAGTTTTGCCGAATGTTCATAAAAATCCATTTTATTTCATGAGAAGTTTTATTTTGGGCCAGAAATGAGAAGAAATCTTATTAAAATGAAAAATTTAAGCAGCATGCAGAATAGTCACTGAATAAAAAAGTGGGTTTTCAGAAATTGGGAATAGATCAATTCAATAACATGATACAATAATCGTGTTCAAATGATGTTGTTTTCCAGTTTATTTAATGTTGGACTTCTTTTGTACTGAATATTTTATACTCACTAAGAGGTGCCATTCGCATTATAGCGTCAATGTTTGTTCATCCTCCACTGACCTATGATTTTTTTCTATGATTTCTCCTATGATTTACTCCTATGATTTTCAATGTGTTGGAACAACTCCCCTATTGCCTTTGTACGTACGAATAATTTACTAATATTCGTTTAATAGCTACTCCACTCCATATATTTTTATGGAAACTTGATTTGAAATATAAAGGGATACGTGGGTATTGGACCCAATTTTTAATTTCTAATATTCAATGTTAATGAAATTTCTGAAATTCCATCTCTTCCTTGTGCAGGAACCACAAAGAAGCCACGAAATAAGTAATTTTGAAAGGTTATCATATTCTAATATTTTGGGTGTTTACTTATTTTACAATAAAAAATTAAACTCTGTACAACAGATGCATTGAGAAAGAGATAAAAGTGACATGTCTTCAAAGAGCAACCAGCGGTGAATTAATACACAAGCCTAGTATGTATCCTGAGAACATGCTCTGGATACGGGCCTCGAAAAATATTTTTAACGTAGTTTTGTTTTGTATCATTTTTATGGCTTTTATCAAACTGACAGACGGCTACCCCATTACATCTCGATGGGACGCGTATTCGACCATACACTTGACACCAATAAACTTGTGGGCTCTTCTGATCTGGGGTCTGCAGAACGCGAATATTTAAGAATACTTTTAAGTATTTTTATTAAGATACAAACAAATCAATAAAATGTGTTTTATTTTTAATCATACAAAATTTATTAAAAAATTACCGGCAAAAATATACTGGAAAATTATTTTAAATTGCATTTGTGTATGCTTATATTAAATTGATTGTATTTTTCTACTAGTACTAGTACTACTACAATATTAATAATAATAATAATAATAATAATAATAATAATAATAATAATAATAATAATAATAATAATAATAATCTTCTATATTATTTTAGTAGTATAGGTGAGTTTTATAGATGAGTTCTCACACGCAAACCATCTTTATAAATGAGATCTCTAATGATAGAGAATTTCACGGAGACGTGGTAAATTGCACTTTGGTTTCAAGCATATGAAGGATTCCTTAAAAAAAACCGCATCTAAATATTCATGACAAAAGAAACCCGCTACACTCGAGCAGCGTTGTTGAAATCTATATAGTTAAATAACTCCCAAAAAAGCGTTCTAGGTTCTTAAAAGCCGCAATTGTGAGTCTGGTGCCTCACACCGTAATCTACAGGATGGAGTTCTTGGACATTCTATTACGTTTTTGCTAGTCCGGTGCTCCTCGATACAACCCAATCTGTTCAGAAACATGCAGAATCTTCAACTGTGTGTGAAATTAAACTTAACATTCTATTCGATTGCGTTGCATGGATGTGTACATCTCTGTTCGGTAATAAAGTTAAATAATATTTCAAAGAGTATGATTGTACTTACCCAATTCTCTATTTTCGCATTGACAACTTTACGTAGCTTTTTCATACGTATTTGTTTCCTAACATTTTTATGACTATCCAGAAAAGCAAACAACTAACTGTCAATGAAGATTGTATAATTATTTCAAATGTCTTTTAAAGAAGTGTGAATTTTTCCTAGAACGTTTGCCTATATACTAAATATATCTTATTGAAAAATTGTTTCAAACATCAGTTGCATTGTTTATATTTATTTTATGTTCTGTTAGTACATTGGAAGTTACCTTCATACATTTTTTAAACAAATGAACAATTTTGTTAACAACTTTCCTTCTTAATATGGAAATGGAAGGAAAAGGGGAAGAGGGTGGGTTTTAACATGCGACAATTCTCGTACGGGTAAGCTTGCTTTATACATTTTAACTACAGTTATGTAATTTTTATCAAATTCAATGAAATTATTTACGTTCAATATTTCAAAATTATTAGTGAGCAAAGTGTGTGGTCACGCTTAGGAACCCTTGACATAAAACATACAAATCCGACCTTTAGAACAACCTCTCAAGAACTAAATCACGCATTTCCTATTCGTGCACGAGTGCAACTCTCTCTCTGTGGGACGCTTCCGATCGGCTGGGCAGCACCCTCGACCACTCACCGAACAACGCGTGCGCTTTTGTTTTCGTCTTGTTTTCGCACGCGCCGCCTCTAATAACAGTCGGCGGCGGTCCTCCCGTGGCCGGCCGAGCGGCGTTGTTGGCTGCGCTTCCGCGCGTATATTTACCTGCGTCGCTGCCCGCGGCCGCCGCCGCCGCCGTCAAGCGCGCACGCCCACGTGCCCCGCCCCGCCGCCGCCGCCGCCGCCGCCAAGGATAGCCGCGCCACCTGTGAGTCAGCGCCGCGTCGTGCCCGACACGTGTGGCGCCCGTCGCGCATCTAGGACACGGCGCATGTGCTGGCGCGGGATGCGCCGCCGCCGAAAAGGTGATTGAGGAACGCGCTTCGATAGGTTATCTTGCTCGTATGCGTTGTGTAGAGGATGTTATGTGATGCAGCAGAAAAGTCTAGTTTGAAGGAATTGTGTGTTTAGGGTCCCTTATACCGAACGATGTTATTATACAAAAGCAGTTTTGTCCGTCTGAGTATCCGTTGGTCCAGCAGACTGACCGACCGTCAGTCTGACCTTCTGTCACTGACACTCTACTCACTGTCCGTCCATCAGACTGTCCGACTATCAGACGTTCCGTCTGCCTGCCTATTTGTCTGTCTCTGTACCTGTCTGCCTGCTTGCCTGTCTGGCTGCCTCCCTGCCTCCCTCACTGACCTCAGTGACCTGTCACTGACACTCTACTCACTGTTCGTCCATCAGACTGTCCGACCATCAGACGGTCCGTCTGCCTGCCTATTTGCCTGTCTCTGTACCTGTCTACCTGCTTGCCTGCTTGCAACCCTGCCTCACTGTGTGCATGCCTGCCTGTGTGTCTTTTCGTCCGTCCGTCTGTCAGATTGCCCCCCCCCCCCTCTCTCACTGTCTGCTCTCCTGTCCGGTTATCCCTTTATTTCTCTGTGCATCTGTCTCCCCTTCTGTTTCGCTGACTTCCCGTCTGACAATCTGTTCGATTGCATGTCTGTCGATCTTACCGTCTGTTTGGCCGTCACCAATACAAGCACTGGTATGATTCCTTCAGAGACCTTTTAACAAAATATCTATGGCGCGGACCAGAACTGCGCTCATCTCATCTTTTATTAGATATTCCTGATGATTGTAATTTTTAAAAAAATTACAATTAACTTGTATTTGTCATACTTTTTAACCAATTTTTCTGGAACTGAAAAAAAAACTAAAAAATGACATTCAGTGTTATTTCCGTAAAATATTAAGTTTAGTAATTTAAAGTAAATATTTGAAATAATACACAAAGTAGCAAATATAGAGGTGCTAATATTTTCAGAATAGACAGTAATAACCATCTCAAGAAACGACACGTGATGTAGTGGTTAGACCGCTTGCGTTGCGCCTCTGGTTACCGAGCTCGATCAATGCGGAATTCTTGGGAGGTTTTCTTGGAGTTCTCCTGTTTTCCCTGCTTCTCATTTCACCATTACTCTATCATTGTTTTTCATAACACCATCATCACCAACCCATAAAATCATTCGTACACTTCAGGTGTAATTAAAAGCTTACGAATATGAGTAATAATAAATACAAGTATATCAGAATAACAGCTACAACGTCTAAGGCATGGGATAAGCAGATTATGAAGTTTTGACAATGATAATGTGCTGGGAAATCTCATATCTCAAAGTTACAAATGTGTCATTTATCTAGGATTGGTTGGCAACTCATCTTGAACGAGTGACTATCAGGCCCAATAAATCTCCTTGCCTGCGATAGATCGTGTACTAGTGACATATAGTGTTTATGCACGCGTGCGTATGTGTGTGTGCTCGCGAATTCGGGCTGTGACGGATCTACTTAAAAATTATTAAGTGCTGTTTATTTATTTATTCATTTGTTTATTTAACGTCAAAACAGTTTGAAACTTTGTGGCATACTATGGGGACAAAATGTGAGTCTGCTTCTTGTTCAAGGCACTCCGTCATCTTAAATTGTCGCGCATCTGCTCTCATTTCTTTTCTTAGATCTGGCACTTCTGTCACCTACGCTCCCGAGATCAACTTGTCATCAACGTTATTGTTCTATTTTCGAATGATCTTCTGACGGCTTTTCGGTATTTTGATTCGCAGGTCTCACACCCCAAGTCGTCTTGCCCAATGGCGAAGCCCTCTCTGGCGTGAACAAGGATACAATCCCTGTTGATTTTCTAGGTGGAAAGTAATTATAATTAATGGATATTTCATTTTACATCTTCAGGCACCCATTTCATTGAATACAATTTTTAATTTTATTTTTTTAAACGAGAATTCTCTTGGAAGTCATCGTAACTGTGGTTTTGTCTCCGATAAAGCTCCAGCACGGGAAGTCCATCACTTCACGTTGTAAGACTAGCAGAATACCCCTTCATGTAGGTTCATATAGACTTAAAACTGAAGAGAGAAATCCTAAAAATTAAACATTGGTATCATTAATTTATTACATTAAACAGTCATAAGAAATTATTAAAAATAATTATCTTAAAATTGTCTCCTTGCAAATTTACCTACAATGAGATAGGTATCGTATGTATGTAATTAGTAGACTGTAAGTCAGTTCTGACGTGGAGAGGATGTTCTTGCTAGGATCGTGGTCGTACATAGGCATTATCAGTTTCAACGATATCAAAATCGCATTTAATGAGAGCAGGTAAATGAGATCGTTTAAGAACCCTCTCCTCTTCTCTCTTGTAAGGTATGGTACGTTACAGATTTTGTCAGAAATTATTAAACCGTTAATTGAAGCGTTTGCCAGTAAATAATGGCCAGCGATATTTCACTATTCTCAGGAAAAAAGCAATTTGAAACTGCAATTTTACACACGTATCAGGAGGCTGAATTTATTACGTAGAAGCAAATTATCTCACTCTCATTTGTTGCCTTACTTGAAATAACTTGGCATAAAGATCTCCATCTTCAGTATAAACATCAATAAGCTTGATTTCACATCACACAACACTTACACGATCGGGCCTGCGATCAGAACAACGCATTTGCAGTGTGCCCTCGTGATGATATAAGTTATTACGTACAAGCAAATTATCTTACTCCCATTAGTTGCCTTACTTGAAATAACTTGCCATAAAGATCTCCGTCTTTATTACAAACATAAATAAGCTTGATTTCCTCAAAAATGTCATATATCACTATTTACATCCGAACACCTCAATTCACAAAGACGTTAACTGTCCCTTCCCAAGTATCGTTAAGTAGGTATACAAAACGACACAGGTATACAGATATGTTCACAGCACTTACACGATCGGGCCTGCGATCAGAACAACGCAGTTGCTGTGTGCCCTCCGTGTGTGCCTTGTTTCTCCCACGTCTCGGAAGCGTTGGCCGTCTAGAGGTGCGCGGCGCGGCGCGGCGTGGCGCGGCGGGGCGGCGGACGACTTCATACCGAGGGTCGTTGCAGGTGCAGTCGGCCGCGTAAGAGGCGCGCGGGCAGGCAGAGCACGCGTGCGAACGTTCTTGCGGCGCCGGCGACGAGGAGGCCGCTGGCTTGGGAAGGCCATCGCGATCACGGGGCCGCTGCGCTGGCGGGAATCGGGGCGTTTGCGGAAGATGGCGGCGCTCTGCGCTAAAAACGCGGGGAGGTGGATAGGTAGACGCGACATAAGTAGTTGAGGTGGATGCTTCGGTTGCCGCTCTTTGCTAGGCTCATGGGGATTGAATGCGGTTTTTTTTTAATCTTCGCATTGATTGATTGATATTCATTGCTTAGTGATTCCGGGCGCGTCAAGTGCTAAGGTCATTAGTTCCATAAGTACAATGCATCTTTCCCCTCGGTTTTCCTCTCACCATCCAGCGCGGGAAGATCACAGCCATCTCCCGACAAAACACGCACTACACTTACCGGACTAATGGCCTCAGTCGTTGACGCGCCCGAAACCGCTAATCAATCAATCAATCGGCGGGTCGCTGAGAGCGGGCGGATTCCAGCGGGGTTAGCGTATTTCCGCTAGGCGTCGCGCACTTCCCAGAGCGCAGCTTCCGGCGTCGCTTTCCTTTTGGGGATGCGCTGTCAGCCCCGCCCCGTCCGTCGCTCCTTGCCGAGGCTGACGCCCCGTCTCCTCAAGGGGCGAGCGCCGCGCCGACCTTGTCTGTCACCGCTCCGCGCTCGCGGAAGGCTGCCGCCTGTGCCAAGTGAACCAGGTGCCGCGGCCGCGCGTGTACGAGTTGCAGGTGCTGTGTGCCCCTCGCTCGAGGTTCTTTCAAATTAAAGCTGTTTGTTTTATTTACCTTTTTGTCGTATCTGGACGGTAGGAGGGATAGATGCGGTCGAAGTGGTTGTCACTGCAAGGGTAGAATGCACACCTTCCCGTCCCCTTCACGTAAATCGTGTCTGCAGGCTGATAAATTATGTCTAGAAGGTGGATTGCAACACAAGACAAGAGGGTGCCATACGATGATATTATCTTTCTTTAGCATAAACGCACTAAGGAGAAAACATTTGAAAATAAAGAGCTATTGGAGTATGATTTCTCTTCCTTTTAATTTGTCTAAGCCACGTCATTTGTTTATATAAATAAAATTATTGAAATTAAAATAGACAAAAAGAACTATTCGCGTGTACAAAACAAAAAGATATTGTATATAAGTCCCTTTTTAAAAATTTTTAATAGGTCCTGAAACTTCTCTATTGTCCCATACCAATTCCGGACGTATTTTTATCAAATTTGACTCTACAAGGGCGCCCAACGCTAACAATTATGTTTGGATTGAATATTCGACACCGGTGACACGACATCGATGAAGTTTATCCCTTAGGTAGTTGCGTCTTCCTCTAGCTCGGTACATCTGTGATCTCTTTAGGAGGAAGATTGTCTAACGATTTAATGAAAGTACTCGTATGGGTGTATTTGGAATTTTAGGGCCGGATTAATCTGGATTTTGCAAGCTATCGGTGTTTCTAGGCTTCTGCCCTGTGTTCATTTTTCATCCAGGCCTGGTAGGTGAGTGAGACATAGTGAGCATGACGTATTCCCATCACCTCGCCTAGCTTATTTGGCATGTCCGAGCTTTCTTTCGTCACTTAGCTACATAAACTGAGATAATTTGTATTAACTTCATTTTTGCCCCAACCGTGAATTGAACCTGAGACCACCTGCCAGAAATCTAGCACGCTGTTCGTGAGCTATTCGCGAGGTTTTATCTAAGGATTTAAGTCTGGTTGAAAACTAGCCAGGGAAACATTAATATTCAATCTCCATCTGTATACACACTTACATGAGGCGCCAAACGGTCATATACCGGATGAGTTTAGCTCAGAGCCAGCATTGCCGCTGACTCTGAACGGCACAGATCGAGAGGTCCTAGGGTTCGAGTCCTGTCGGCCGAGTTCGAACCCTGCCTTATAGCTAAAACAATTCAGCTGATGTCTGGGGGAGAATTCTAACAGCTGGTTCCTCTGATCGGTAGTTTTCTGTGGTTTCTCCAATCAATACTAGGCGAATGGTGGAGCAGTGCTTCCATAAACTGTGCACGGACCACGCCCGATATTTTCTTCTTCTTTGTCCTATCCTCTCCCCTTATACATACACATACACTTACACTTGCATGCACTACATTACCACACATATCGGGAGTTTAGAGCTCGTCCAGGCTGGGGCGGCACCTCACTGGAGACCTGGAGAGGGAAACCTCCCGCACCGAACCTCACCAATCATTGGAGAAGGAATCATCTCCGCCTCGCGAGATAGAACTTTCACTACACTAATGGGACTAATGATCATAGCAGTTGACGCGGCCGGAAACGTTAAATAATCAATCAAATTCTCCACACACCGGGCGCTCAGCGTGCCGGTTACTTTATACCTGCATTTGACGAGCTCTGAGTTATTACGCCATATTTTTCAATTTTTGTATAGAGAGCAATGACAATTCCAAAGTAATAATTTCAATACTATTGTTTTGTTCGTTTCAGTTACGGCCTGATGATCTCATGATTCTAACTCTACGAGTTTTTGTAGACTTATTTACGCGAACCTCAGATAAATCGGAGTCCTTTTCGTTCTATGCAGCATTTTCTTCTGTTAATATATAATGTTTCATCTTCCCATTTACTATTCTCGTACCAACACTTGTTTTATTTTGGATTACGGCCAAGAAAAAATAAACAATAAAAAAGATACTCTTACACATATCCCACCTTTAGAATACTTGTTTCTTTCTTTTCATGCATAATCTTCGTCACTAGAACAAGCTACAGCGTCGCAAGAATGTTACATCGGATTTCTCTAGATAGAGGTGAAAGAGTCGTTCGAGTCTAACATCTTGTTTTTATTATCTATTTACACCAGCAACAAAATCACGATTTTATCAGAAACTGACTCACTTGGCTGTAAAATGAAAACAATCTTGCTTTATAATCACGCTGAATGCATAAGTTTCTACTTTTCCCGTTGAATGTATGAAATATTTTTTCTGCACGGCGTAGACATATTGTTACGGATGGAGCTAATGGACAAATCATATTTCAATAAATAACATTCAACACAATAAGGAAAATGTTCATCGATTTGAATAATTCATTTATCGAGACTTGGCAGTTTTATTATGCATATCTGATAAAGATGATGGACAATCGTAGTTTAATCTCAACAAAATCTTGTAAAAATTATCTCTGGGTCCTTCTGAGACGAAGAAGAATGAGAAGAAGAAGAAGAAGAAGAAGAAGAAGAGTGAGAAGGAGATGAATGAAAAATAGAAAAGATATAAAAATCTGTTGACTGAGCCCAATATTGCAAGCTCTGTATTTTCTGAACGTATAATGAATTCAACAACAAAAAATATGAATATAACATATTTTTATATGTCGTTAAAGAAAAATTAGAACATCGGAGTCTCTACAGTTAGTCTATCATAATAGCTGTAATCAAACTTCAAGGCCTGCAAGACTTAATAAGCAAAGAGTACGTTGCCATTTAATGTAATGTAGTTATTATATTTCCAAAAAAGCAACATGCTTTACATATAGTTTCAACGTTTTTTATGGAAGATGTTGTGCGCAAGAAAATTTGTAAATTGTATATATACCTTAGTTACTATTTCGTTGTTAAATGAAGTCGAAGAAAATCAAGAGGAAAGAAATTTTTCTCACTTCAGATTTCATATTATCATTATTTTTGGCCTCTCTAGTACACGTATCCGATCACATTTTGTTGAAGAGCAGTTTACAATGCAAGGAAGGATCTAATCTACTCCCAATATGTGTTTATTGTTAAAAATGTATATTTAAGAAAATAAAACGCTCCCAAATGAAAGATGAGTAGCAATTACTTCATACCTGATCTAATACTTTTCAACGCTAATTTCTGTGTAGCTAGTGCATCGTTGGATTAAGAAAATCACGACACCATTGAAATATAACTTCAGGATCTCCCCACCACTCAGAAGTTTTTGTTTCCCTAAAGTCCTTTTCTAAGTGAATGCAATATTTTCAAATATATTGAACCTTTTTTGTTCAATTTTCTCCAAGAGTGCATATATAATTAGCAAATATTCACTCTGCTATTTTGATGTCAAATTCCTTTGTTTGGAAACGAGTGATGTGTTGCACTGTCACGGCGTTTACAGTGGGAAAACAACTCAAGCATGATGGTATTCGAGCTCCAAAGGGTCATTTTCTTCAAGGATGTTTATTTCTCACCAGCGTCATCCGATCGGGACCCGGTTGCCTCACGCCACTTCCCGCCGCTCGGCGCGCGGCATCGCGGAAACGGGCTCACCTGCGCGGGAGAGAAGCCCTGCGCTCTCGCGACAAAGAGCGGGAAACCTGTCCCCGCCGCTTCCGTCCATCACGTCACCGCAGTCGCCGCCGCCCCCGACATCACCGCCGCGCGGTGGTTTCAAAGACGCAAACAGCTGGACATAAGTATTTATTATTATTATTATTATTATTATTATTATTATTATTATTATTATTATTATTATTATTATTATTATTATTATTATTACTATTACTATTATTGTAGAAAGATGGTTCTTTTTCAAATTTATTGGACCAAATAGGATCAATCTACGATGATACGATGATACCAGGTTTTAAGACGTATAATTCATAGACATTTATTGCTGCTTAACGTTTCGCACATTTGGCATGTGCCTTTTCAAAAGCATTTGACAAACGGTTGACAATAAACATTACATTTTTTGTAGTGAAAAACAAAGGAATAAATTAAATATACATATTGAAGAAATGTTTAACAACATTCTCATGTTAAGCCTTTTTAATAATATGCAGAAGGCGTCGTCTAATTTAGTGGCTAAAACATTCATAAGTAAGCAACACAAATGATATGATTCAATATGTATATTTACTTTATTCCTTTGTTTTTCACTACAAAAAATGTAATGTTTATTGTCAACCATTTGTCAAATGCTTTAAAAAGGCACATGCCAAATGTGCGAAACGTTAAGCAGGAATAAATGTCTATGAATTATACGTCTTAATTCCTGGTATCATCGTATCATTGTAGATTGATCCTATTTGGTCCAATAAATTTGAAAAAGATCCATCTTTCTACTGTATAAAAACGGGATCAACAGGAAGATATTCAACCATTCTAATATTATTATTATTAATAATATTATTATAATTGTTTATTTTTATTTTTCCAGTAAACCAGGAGCGGTGACTCAGTGCATCAACTGATATCACTGCAGTACCTCTGACCGGGAGGTCCTAGGTTCGAGTCCCGACGGAGGCAGGATTTTCGACACTAGTTTGTGAGCTAGGTCGCCTTCAGTCGCTGTCTGGAGGATAATTCTAGTGACCGGCTGCTCTTATCGGTAGTTTTCCGTAGTTTCTACGATCAATACCAGGCGAATGCCGGAGCAGTACCATTACAAACGGGCCACGGACACGCGCGATCTTTCCTCCCTCTCCCTTGTTGTATCTTCACCCTCCCACACACACATACTTACACCAAAATGCACTAGACTACCACACATGCAGGGAGATTGATCAGAAGCTTAGAACTTGTCCCGGCTGGGGCGGTGACCCCCCTCCCGGTGGTGGGAGATACCTTGTTGACGAAACCCCGCTAGTTGACGATAGATCAGCGCCAGATTTCGCCATCCAGTGCGGAAGATCACCGCCACCTCCCGAGGAGAAACATGCCCTACACTAACAAGACCAATGACATCAGTAGTTGACGCGCCCAGAATCACTAATCAATCAATCAATTTTTCCAGTAAACGTTGAGAACTATTCATCTATTCTCAGAACGTAGGCTCTGGCAAATGCAACTGTTTTTTTGACAGATCTGAGGAAAGACGGAGAAGAAATTCATCTTTGTTCGTCGTTCATTATAATAATTTTCGCACAATATGACAATTCTGTAGGATTAAAGCTTTTTGGATGGTTAAGCAGATTTCTTTTGATAATCCTGTTTTTCTAAGACCTGAAGCAAATCGATCCGTCACCACTTCTATGGCTGAGATTATTATTGGCACTATTTCAACCTTACTAACATTCCAAAATATGTTGAATTACTGCTGCCAAATTTAAGTATTTAAACATCTCTGATTCTGTCTTATTGAGATTGTTAGTGGTCAGCTACATCTATGATTGTTGCATACTTTGCTATATTATTGATAACTACTATATCCGGACGATTATAATCCACAGTTTTATCAGTGACAATTTACCTATACCAGTAGAGTTCTATTTAACTATTTTCTGTAACCAGTGAAGGTGAGTATTTGTACAATGGTCGAGGGTTTTCAATTAGTCTTCAATTTGATGCCAATTTTTTATGGATTATTTTAGCTACTTGATTGTGCCTTCATAGATATGCAGTGTAGGCAAGAACTGGGCATCCTGCTATCACATGGTTGATGGTCTCTTTTGGTTGATTACAGATACTACAGACATTTTTCATACTGCTCTTCGGTATATATTTATCATAATTGCATATTTTTATTACCCCATGTTGAATTGCTATTATAAATCCTTCAGTTTCAGGAAATAAATATCCCATTTTTAACCACAGGAGAGAAGTGACTTTATCAACCAATGGGTTATTTAAGAGATATTTTACATGGAGGGTCTTGTTCTTCCAATGTCTGCATATTACTTATCTGGGAAACAATTTCAGTATTGGTTTGAGTCTTCTGGAGGTTCAGAGCCAAATACCTGTAGTTCTCTTCTGCCACAACTACATACTTCAGTAATACACTATCTGAGGCGTGAAAGTACATTCGCATTTTCTTTTCTTGTGACCTGCAAAGATTGAAGATATTAAGCAGGCCTCTATCTCCTTGGTTTCAGGGAAGATAGTCATTCAACTGCGCTGTTGGGATGATATATTCGTTCTTTCCCACTTTCTAAATCGACTTACACCCAGGTGTATAAATGAACGTGGCTGAATTTGGACTGGCGCCATTTTGCCGAAAATTAGACTGCACACTTATTCTAAGCATAAGACCATTTGGATCAAATATTTTATTTTCTCATGAAAGTACATAGATTGTAACTTGTTTAGGTGTTTCGGTTTAATTAGATATTTATTGAGAGCATGGAAATGAAAAATAAAAAGGGACCAAATTAGGGAACGAAGACTAACCAGTATACATTTACTAATTTTATTTTGGCGAAGGAATTAATGGTAGGAAATCACGGAAACGACGGGCGGCTTCTACAACTCTCATCAACGGTGTGTTCGCCTTATAGCCAGTTGTGTAGTTTCTTCAGGATCTTCCGTAGAATGAAGTAAATCTACGAAGTTACATTTTCCTTTCATTTTACTAGAAGAAACATTTTATGATTGTTGACTTCCGGGCAGATGAGATGATCAAAAGGAAAAAGTGAATTACAAAGATTCATCCATACCTATGGGAATCCAAAAAGTAAAGATATAATAACAGACAGCTAGGGCGTTTGGGAAGGACGCTCTCCTTGTTATCGGAAAGAAAGCGCGATAGTTTCTCCCTCCTTCGTCGTAAGTGTAGTTCCCAGTTATCTCAACCAGCATGGCACCGCTGATGGAGATAACGGCGAAATACACTTACGCCACTAGTGGCCAATAAACTCATATATACAGCCATAATTAGACCCTTAATGCTATATGCATGCCCTGTCTGGATCAGTGCAGCTAAAACCAATATACATAAAATACAGGTCATACAGAACAAATTCCTTAGAACAATAACCAAAGCACCCTGGTTCATTTCAAACAAACAGCTTCATAAGGAAATTCAAATAAAACCTATCATACACCACATCACCAAGCTATCCAATAATTTTTACAATAATATGTCAACAATTACACAACTATCCCAGTACAATCTAGGCAAAGCACCCATAAACCCGACCAGAATAAAAAATAGATTTCCCAAACATGTATTTTACATCCAATTTGCAAATTTAGATGATTCATTGTGAGGTGCCCAGTGGGTTTCCTCTCCCTAAATAATAACTGTAAAGTAATAATAGTTTAGTTTTTTAAAATAGATCATAAGCATCAAAAACATGTGAAAGAGTTTGTATACAAAACTGAACCATGTATACCTTTCAAAATAATAAAATAATTTGAAAAAAAAGTGGCCAATAACAATTGACTCACCCGAACAAGCAAACTAATCAATCAATCGAGCGAAGTGATCAAGGACCATTGGTACAGTCATCGATGAAACTGACGCCGGCCGTGAAAGCGTACATTGAAGAAGTGTTTGCCCGCCTTTTCCCGCATCCGGACCACAGTGTGTCGCCTCGGCCGCCTGCCGGTCACGGGCCCGCGTCGGCTGCTTGCGTCAAATTAGCCGCATTGCCGACAGTCTTGTCACGCGGTAACGACGCTTCTGGAAAGGAACGTCTCGGAGCGACGGGAGCTGCTGCATCGGCGCTGCGGTTGCCTTGCCCGCCTTATACGGCCGCGCGCAAGGTCTTCATATCCCTCTAATAAATGAATATGTATGTTGTGCTGCCCAATACAACAAGTGGACCGCCGCTTCCGCGGGCGGAGGTTGGCCTTGCTGCCCGCGAGGTTTGCTTCATTTTTTGTGTCACCTATTTACTTCTCATTTGAAGGAGACGAACGTAAACGTTACTTGATGTTGAAGAAAACTTGCTCAAAATAAAACAAGTTTTGAAATGAAAAAGAGGAATACTTTAATGACGCTTTGGCTGACACTTCTCGTTTAATCATTCTAATTTAATAAAGTCTTATAAAAAATATATTCACGGTTAGAGTTTCTGTACATTGTACAATTAGACGTAAAGAGTAAAATTGCTGAATTGTCCAAGTTCTGAAGAGACGAAGCATTGCATTTGTCACCTTTTACAGCTACTAAATAATCACTAGTAAATGCATTCATTATTAATATAATTTCAACAACTATATTTTAGTTCGGACGCTAGATCATTGAAAACTAACTCTAATTGAAGTACCCAATGTAGCGTTTTATTATGTGCATAAGATTTACCCTGAACATTATGATATAAATATTTGCAAATAAATGTTTCTTAATTTTTTTGCTATAATCGAAATAGAATCCAAATTAACTTTTGAAACTATGATATTCCAAAGATTTAGAATGCTAGCCTTTACAGATAAGATGATGAAAAACAATATTATGGTGCTAAAAGTGACATAACACCGGTATATCTCGAAAAATGTTTTGAGGTACTGAAACAGTTGTGAATGACAAATCAGCTTTTCCAAAGAACATTGGAGTACATTGATGTGGTTATTATGCCAGGCTACTGATCCCATGTTCGCTGGTTCAAGCCCGGTCAAAATCGGGGAATTTCTGAGGTGCCCAAAACATGCATGCGAACGCATGTTGTCATGTGAGTCAATTAGAGTTTCGATTTGAATTACTGGAGAAGATTGCGGAAATTGTATCTTGGCCTGCGCTACCTGGTATTCAAATCGAACGTCAAAATTGGCGCACTAGGCCCCAAGGGAAAGCAATGGCAAACTACCTTAAGTATACTTGCCCAGGACAAGTCTCATAAGAAGGTGCTAGGCCCTTCTGGAGACTAGCCTAAGCACTAATAAGTGTATGTCACTAAAAGAAGAAGAATGATGTTTCTTTTTTCTGTTGAAAGCAAGTTTTTTATTTCATCTAAAGGAATATTGAAATCAATCATCACATTTTAATCCATTCTGACATTTTTATACTTTACTTTTTAATGTTCTATTTCTTCTCTTCATCTTCACTTCCTCCTTATCCTTCTCTCACATCTTCAAAGGGATGATATTTCACTTTTTTAAGTCCCTTGTACTTATATTTGACTTTTCTGGGCCTGGGTGATAATAAACGATATTACGATACTCGTGACTTGCCTTTATTTGCCGTGTAATTATCACACGTTAAAACATCAATGCTCTAAGCGAGATTGAAACCCGTAACCCGCAGCAAAGAGCAGTTGGCACAGAACAAATTAATGATGGGAATTATTTATTGAACAAAGCAGATTGATGTTTGTTATTGCTTTTGTTCTAGTTATTCTGAACAAACACGAATGTTGCGAGACTAAAGTAATAAGTCTGTTTACATAATGTAACAATGTTCTTGTGAGTTTCCAGGAGAGGCCTACTGGTATTTAAACTAGTTCCGAAAGAAAATGATCGTTAATCCAATTGAATCTCTCCGGAGATGGGAACTGAAGTACATAAAACCACATAAGCTTTCGTACTGTATTATCCAACATCACAATACATACTCTGCTGAAAATGACGCTCAAGCATTTATTTAATCATATCAATGTTTACTTATGCTTGGGTTGTAAACTTCGAGAACGTAGTGATATTGTTAGACGCTGTTGATAAAGGATTTCACAACCTTCTTTCGGGCTTCATGAACGAAAGCCCCCTCGGCAAAGCCTCGTACGGAGTCACTAACCTACCGCACGGCGCGTCGCGGCGCGTCGCGGCGGCAGTCTAGACAGAAGCCATTGAAGCGGAGGTCGGCGGCCGCGCCCGATGTTTTGGGCGGCGAGGGCCGCGGCTGGTCGTAGACCCGCACCTCTTGCCCCCGCAAATGGGGCCTCTAAATGCGTCCGCACGGAGAGGCCCCGCGTCGCCGCCGCGCCACCCAAAATACGCGGAGTTCCTGGGAACGCGCGCAACGGCCCGGCGCGAAGGATGGAAACGAGTGGCTCGATGTGGGAGGAGTAGCCACGAAGCGATGCGAGGAATAGGAGGGCAGGGTTGGAGAAGTACAACAATAAAGCGGTCGAAAACGATTGATTGATTGATTGACTGATTGATGTTTTCGGCTAGGTCAACTGCTATGATCATTAATACCGTTATTGTAATGAATGTAGGGAATAGAGGGTGGTGGCGGAGTTCCCCCCGCTGAATGATGGAAGATGAGTGTGATTTGGTTGGTGAATGATTCCGGGCGCGTCAACAGCTTAGATCATTAGTCCCGTAAGAATAATGCATGTTTTTTTTCTCGGGAGATGACGATGATCTTCCCCCGCTGGATGATGAGATCCGGTGGCGTCCTACCGTCTTCCCCCTAACCAGGACTCTCCCACCAGCGGGACGCCGCCCCAGCCGGGACAAGCTCTAAGCTCCCGACCGTCCTCCCAGAATATGTGGTAGTGTAGAGCATGTTAGTGTAAGTGTGTGTAAGACGAGAGGATAGGATAAGGAAGAGGAAGGAAAGATCGCGCTCGGTTCGTGGCCCCTTTGTTGGGGTATTGCTCCGGTATTCGCCTGGTGTTGATCGGAGAAACCACGGAAAACTAGCGATCAGAGTAGCCGGCTGCTGAAATTCTCCTCTAGACAGCACAGTCTTAGAACGGCCTGTCTATGTAGTTAGTGCAGATAATTCTGCCTAGGACCTTCCTGTCAGGATCACTGGAGAGACAGCATCATTACTGGCTCTGAGCCAAACTCTGCCGGCGGAGGGAAACGAGTGCATTCGTGCTTCATGAAATGAGGTGCAGTGGAGTGGTGAGGGGAGTAGATGTGGAGGAGTTGCACAATAAAGGTGCATGATTTATGGTGACGAACGGAAACAAATACATTGGGTTGAGATGAGATGAGGAGCCGTCGGGCGGTGTTGTGGAGAATGCAGTTTCGTTACGAGAATTGGAGACTTAGGGGAAGGGGGTGCTACTGTTAATGTGCCATTTGCAAGAATCTAGTGCCTTGTGGGAGGGAAGACTAGAGTAAAAGATGCAATGTATAGAGAAGGACGTGCTGGAAAGAAAAACGAAGGAGGATATCAGATGTCGTTGCAGAAAAAATGGCAAACCACATTATTATTTCACATGTGGATTGTGTTATGAAGAGTGAATTATCCTGTTTTGTCCTTTATTACCATGTAAAATGGTAAATCCTTCGTAATCCTTATATGGAAAGCGATCACTCGGGCTATAGTTGCTCGTCCACATCAAGTGTGATAACTCCAAAGAGAATTAGGCTAGATGGAGTTTGGTTTGACGAGGTGATACGATGTAGATGGACGTTCCATTAAATGTTGCACTTCGCTCATTGACTAATATTACAACTTCAACAAAGCACGTGTGGTGCGTATGTATTTGACTGACTTTTCATATTCAAAGTTCAGTACCATGCAGTATACTTCGTAAACGCATCATCTCAAAAACAATTTAACGATTGGAATTGTATTGAGACAAAATTAAACATCGTGGGTAGCAACTGGGCCCCGCAGCACTTGTATCTCGCTCGCGAGCAAGTGACACGGGGCGCCGGGGCCCTCCCTGACCTGCGGTACCGCGTGTCGCCGTAGGAGAGCCGGGTATTTTGGGAAAGGATCCGCGACCTCTCCCAAGATTCTCCGCCTTGTGCGCAGCCGCGCGTTTTCCCAGTGACGTTTTAATTTGTTGCGCCCTGGGCGAGGCGCAAACATTTTTCTTGTCAGGAGTAAGAAAGTCTTGGGCTTCTGGTGAGAAAAGGTTAGGCTATTTTGCTTGGAGCAGAGCGAATTTGTTTATTTTTGTTTATTTTGGGCGTGGGCTGGATTGTTTGTTTATTTCTGAATCCGAAGGGTAATAACTCTTCGGAAGGTATTACTGTTATAAGGCAATGTTGTGACTACGCTATGCCAACTACATGTTAAAATCGGTGGTTAACATAGCAAATCACCAGTTGATTTCTGCCACGACCCAAAGAGAAGTTATTCGGTAGACGCTTTCCACCGCAGTACATTTACAGCTTCTATGGGTTCTATTAGGGATACTTTCAGAACAGAATTTACATTTCTATGAATCCAAACACTAAAACATTTCTCATTTTCGTTTTAGCTCAAGCATAACATTTTTTGTTGTGGCAATATTTAATTGAAGTGCGATATTTTTTATTGTGTAGTTTACTCTCAATTCTTATTTTTAATGTATGATGACCAAATAAGAAGTGTTACATTTTTCTTCAGTTTATTGGTTTCAACTGCAAGTGGCTTTGGAATGATTAGAAACACGTACAAATTAATTCTATGCACACTTTCGATATTATAAGAAGTAACTTAATTTACAATAAACTGTATAAGATTATGTTATTCGATTCTTTTGCAGATATGAATGTAAGATACAGATTTTCAACACGTCTGGAATCGTCGTATGTGCCGTGATAGGAATGCAGATTGGAACTTGGCTTTTGCAGAGATCTTTTACCTTCCTATGTTATGTTCCAATAACAACGAGTATATTATTGTGACGTCTTGTAAATCTTGCATGATGGGTTTGCATAACGAACAATATAATTCCTCGGCGATATTGTAAAAGGGGAATCATTTGCGTTTAAAAACGAAGAAGTGCGACGTAGTAATAGAAAACGTTCTAGCGGGCTTCCATGAAAAAGGTAAGTACGTCGTGAATTATCAAGGATTATGGTCGTGCATTTTATGTGACATCTCTTCTAAGCTTTTGATGAGTGTTTCCACTTGAACACCGCGTGAAGTGTGAAAAATCATATCCGTTGCGCATCTACCTCTTACCCACAATGTTAGATCACCAAGAACCGAATAATTATGATAGTATACATTTTATTCTAATTTAATATTTCTATAATAGCGACTGTGCTTATATAGATAACAATGTGGAAAAATGAACGTTTGAGTTCAGGTCAGTAGAGGTAATAAATAATCAAATGAATATGAAAATGTTAGTTGAAATGAATTACAAGAAACAGCCATATATTTCCAGGAGATGGGGGAGAGCAATTGAATGCTGAGTCTCTTCCTCTAGCAGTAAATGAGAACATTCCTTATTAGTATGTAGGTGATGGAGTATTCTATAATTTCGAGGTGAAGGAGAAATGTTAGAAAACTATTTGTCAGAAATTGTTTGAAACATTGAATGCTGACCGAATGAAGAAACTAAAATACTTATATTGTTGGTTTTATACGTGTTTTTTTAGTTAGATTTCAAGTTGAACCAACTTCGAGAAAAAATCATTTAGTTGAATCTGAACAATAAAGACTGAAATAACAACGATGAAGACTGAATAAATCAACATAATTCCATATAGGGATTTCTTTCGAGAGCTTCCCGTGTTTTTTCAACTGTTAGTAGTGATAACAGTTACCAAAAGTAGAGCCGGCTAACTGCGCCATCTCACTCTCCTGCGGTCATAGCCGTATTTATCTACAAACAAATTAAGCACTTGCCTAGGGGCATCCATACTTGGTGAGGCTATGCGCCCCCACAAAATATAACTTTTTACAAAAAAATGGCATAAATAGTTCAACTGCACCCACGGCATTATAAGAATTTTAATGATCGCCATAGATCGTTAGAACCAGATAACGCCCGTGCTACATAAGTATTTTAATTTTTACCTATTTTGAATGATTCAGATTTACTTATTTACTAATTAACTAGAACTTGACTCGGGTTGTCTTTTCATATTTTCCTCATATAATTCCCGCTCAAAATTTCTTTTGTAAGAGAGCATGTAGCATTATTCAATTGTTTTCACAATTCCTTCGTAATCACCATTCTCTCGATCCAGGTAGTTTGTAGAGTGTATATCGGGCTCCGTATCGAAAGCATTAACTAGCAATAACGTATCTGTAAAAAATAAACATGTTTTTGAGACGTAAAATAATTGATTATCTAATAGTATACTTACCGACCTGGATGGCCGACGTGGCTAAGAGCATGTACCGGCACAGCACTGCGATCCGAAGGTTCGCGGGTTCGAGTTCCGTCTTGGGCATGGTTGTTTGTCACTTGTCTTTCATGTATGTAGTGTCGCGGAGAGCTTCTCGATCTGCTGACCCCAGCTCAGAGGAGCCCGGAAGGGTGTTGATGGCTAGTGTATGGTCGAATAAGCGTCCCATCTGGACGTAAAGAGAATCTGGTTGTTGGCTGGATAAAAGCCCTAGAAAAAAATATCCTTATTCATGTATTTGGCCACAAGATTTTCGACAGACAGCTTATTACAAAGATACTATTATTAATTTCATACACATACATACAGAATTTGTCAAGAAATTACTGAGCGACGTTTCGAAGCACTCATTTTCCCCCATCCTTAAGCTAGACTATGTAACAGAGAAATTATGAAATGATTTCTGTCCATAGTCTGTTTCACAGTCTAGCGTGAGGATGGAAAAAAATGAGTTCTCCGAAACGTCGCTCTGTAAATTCCAGACAAATTCTGTATATATGTGTATAAATGAATAATAGGATCTTTGTAATAAGCTGCCTGTCAAAAACCTTGTGGCCAAATACATGAATCTGAATTGAAGTGAACGACAGGCAATTTTCTGTATGTAAAAAAAATATTCTACTTCTATATTCTAAAACATTATTATAATAATAGGCGTTTTTGGGTAAATATTGAGGAATCGTTTTCAATGGTGGAGGAGACAACACGATTTTGTGGTTGCAGTCCCCGCTGTACCCAAATGCACTTCTCAGGGGCAGTGCCCATCAGCTGCGCCGTGGGCATTCGCGGGGCCAAGCGTTTCGCGAGGCCGCAGGAGCGGCGTCCGCGGCTAAGAATAAGAGCATTGGGTCCCCGCGAGCCTCAGCGTAGCGTCCCGCGGGTCGACGAACCCATTTGCATATTGACATGATTGTCAGCGTTCCACGCGCGAAGTGCCGCCCTCGTGGTATCTGCCGTCCTCTCCTCCTCCTCCTCTTCCTCCTCCGTCGCTGCTGCCGCCGCTCGACAACACAGCCCGGTGCCAACTACCGTGAGGGACGCTTAGGGAAAAAGAAGAAAGAATGGAGGCGACAAGACTTCGCCATTGCCGCTGCCTCGCTTTTTCCTCGACCGCTATCGCAGGCGGGGTCCTTGCAACGGCTGTAGGACGATAGAATGGAGTGGGCAGATTTCTGAAGGCTGGATTCGATTAGATTTCGCCATTCCGCACTGCTGCTCTGTTTTCCTCGAACGTGATTGGCAGACCAGTATTTCTTCTTTCGTCTTTTTAAATGGCAATACGCACCTTTTCCTCAACTAACGTCATGTAGATTTAGGCTCTTGAGATTTAGGCTCTCTGTGGCATTTCATAAATGTTACAAGATTCTGTTTGATTGGAATTGACAGAATGAGGTCCAGTAATTTCCAAATAATCGAGAAGATTTTGCGATTTTTTGTGTTATATTTCTAGTGAACCGACTGTATTTATTTTTCGCAAGAAAATTACAGTGGAATTTAAAGCGCCGCTACTGCTCTTTTCCACATATACCCTCGTAGACGTGGACAATGACCTTCATGTTTTTGTATTTCTTCTGTATTCAATTTACTCATGCAACTGTGTAATTGAAAGTGTTTATCTCGGAGTTCGTGATGTATGTTATTGTTCTTGTTGTTTTTTTTTGTTCCGTCAATTTCTGTATTCTACATACATGTATTCTTCATATCTTCGGTGAACATGTAAACTGACTTAATACTCGTAACTTTTTAGTTAGGTAAAGAAATATGTTTAGAAATACTGCATATTTATTGGTAAAAACGTTAATATAGATAATTCTCAAGGCAGATCCTCTCAGGAAAAAAACTTTTTTCAGCATTATGACAATTTTTTTGTGTTATATTTTTAGTGAACCGACGGTATCTTTTCGGCAACAAAATTACTGTGGAATTTAATGCGGGCTTCAATTCTTTTTAATTTTCGACGATTCGATTCATTATATGTACACATATTATTATATTGCTGCATGACTGCACTCTTTCAGGAAATTACACCTTTTCATCGCCTTTTAGACATTGTGTCTTTAGCACTGTTCTTACTCTGCGTCTTCCTAATCCTCTATTCTATCTTTAGTAAGTAAACTGTTCAAACTTTTTACGCCAAAGTTACCAAAGAATTCTAGTAGCCGGTTACTCTGATTGGTAGTTTTCCGTAGTTTCTCCGGTCAACACTAGGCGATTGCCGGAATAGTACCGTAACAAACTGGCCACAGATCTCGCGCAATATTTTCTTCTTCTTCCTTGTCCTATCGTCTCCGCTACTTTTACACTTACATGCAGTACAATATCACACATACCTGGAGGCCAGTCACGAGGTTAGATCTGGTCTCGGGTGAAGCGGAACTCCGCTGAGTAAAGATTCTTGGAAGAGTAATCTCCCGCTCTCCAACTTGTAGGTCGGCACTGGATCTCACAATCATAAGGGAGAACTCCACCACCATCCAAAATAAAACATTCACTACTCAAACGGGACTAAATGAACATAGCAGTTGACGTGTCCGGAAACGTCGATCAATCAACCATTGGAGCCGCCCATCGCCACCATTGCCGCTCCCGAACTCGCCCTCGACTAGTTCAGCGACCCCCTCACCGCTGTCACTGCCATTGTTACTACTGCATTCGCCACCTCTACCAACACCACCGTCGTCACCATCGCCGCCCCTATCATCACTGCTGCCCTCACAGCTTCCGATCACGTTCCGTCTCCGCCAGCTGCCCTCAAGTCGCCGATTTCGCCACCGTGCCGCCGCCCCTGCCCAATAGAACTGCCTCCAGCAACGATTGACACTTCCAGCAACCCTGCCGCCTCAGCCACCGCCCCGTTCTCACCAACACTGTTATTCTGTGCCCCTGCTCCCACAGCCCCCACCTCCCCAACGCTTCCATTCTCGCCTACGCCCACATCACCACCACCACCACCACCACCACCACCACCATCGCCATCAATGACTTCCGATCTCAGCACTTCCACTGCCCCCACCTCCCCCACGGATACTTCGTTCCCACCGACCCACCGCTCCCACTCTCATCCCCGACCCCACCTCGTGGCTATCCCCACCTCATTACTGCCCTCACCACTTCCACCTCCTGTCCCCGATCCTTCGCTCTCGCCCCCGCCCCCCTTGCCTTCTCCCGCTCCGCCCCCACCGCCACCGCCGCCACCCGCCCCTCTGCCGACTGCATATCTGGCGCTCCACGGGTTCAGCGGCCGCCTGCGTCGGGACGCGTTAAAAGCGGCCGAGTTCGCTTTGCTTGCTCCTAATGTTGTTGTCTTGCTCGTTAAAGATGTCTGCGCCCCTCTTCAGAGCAGCCGTCGTTTTGTTTTGCGTTTCCTCGTCGTACTTGTTTCTTTCAAGTCATTGTACTGCGCAGCTCGTTTGGTATGCTATTAGCTATAGGTGTACAATGTTTTGACGCTTCACGAGACGGTCTAATCTCTCCATTACACTCGAATCTTCTTGCCCGGAGGATCTACAGCGACTTGGAGGTACACTTAGCATCATACGTATTCATGATATTTTTTAAGTATCTCTAAATGTTTGTTGGACACGAATAGTCTCAGATTGAAAGATATGTATCATGTAATTGATATCTTCTCCTGACCAGAATATAGAGTAAAAGGGAAAACAACATTGAATATTTAATTCCTGAACGTGCAGAATTGCAAAATTGGTAAAGAAAAACAATAATAGAATTAATAAAATCTTAAGGTTGAGAAGCAACAATATCTTCTGTAAAAAATTGAATTGAATAATGAGCAACACAAGTTTTATAAGTTGTATATTTCGAATGTCCCTTAAAATTATTTTAAAATTCCAAGAACATGGATAATAAATTGTAAAATAATAATGTCAAAAGATTACCTTTCGTAAAACATAAGTTGCCATAGTAATTCTAAATAGGAAACTGTGCAGGAAATTATCTTTCTAAATATGTAGAGTGAAGGTGAAAACAGGTTTACACAAGCAAAACCCTTAATGATGAATTGGAGTAATGGACAACATTAGAAAGTTCAGTATTGTATATTGTTTTAAACATAAGCTTCTTTGGTCATAGGTTTGAGTCCCGACAATGGCGGATTTTCGGCGCAGGTAATTAGCTGTATCAAAGGCCACTTCTGACTGGATAATTAATTTAGGGAGAGCCTGCTCTGATCGGTTTGTTTTGCCTGCTGTGATGGGTCTGTTCTGTGATTCCTGCTATCATTTACCGTCCTTCCGGAGCTCTACCTTCAATGAGGGATTGCATACAATTTTTCCTTCCTCGCATCTCCGTTCTCATCATTTCGGGCGGATTTTGGCAGATCTCACATCCTCATATTACACATCCCGCTTGATTATATAATTTTAAATGTTTCTGCTGGTTTTTATTTTTCGTCTTAATAAAGATCGCGAGAAGTTGACCCATTGAATATGGTTGTTGTGTGTTCTGGATGGATATGCATCACAGAAAATTCTAGATTGAACATACAGGTATACGACGCTGACAGATAAGACAATGGTTTTCTATTTAAATTATTGAAGGGAAATACCTATCTCGTAAGATTAATGTGAAGCAGTAGAGAATGTGTAACAATGAAACTCATGTCACTTAATTTAACATAAAGAATAAATTGCATTATGTAGTCTCACGTTGTTGAGTGAGTTGTCTACGGAATCTGAAGGTTAGGTTCTGTCGAGAATGCAAAGTAATTGTGGAATGTAATGTAATGTTGTCTCTCACTTCTCAATCTTGTGTCAATATCTTACATTCTTCTCCTTTTTTTGTATCTTTAAACAAAAGTGAATGTGATGTCCTTTGAAGTGTCTAGAAAATATATTAATTCACTGAAGATAATATTAAAATCTTAGGCAAAATTTGCATCTGATTTTCTTTCTGACGTTAGCACCTGTTGTAAAACTAAAACTTAAAAACATTATGCAATATTGTAAATTATTCACCTGACTGAATTGTGATGTGATCTTTCTTGTAAGAGGATTTGAAACGGAAGAGGTATTAATAACTATAAGTACCTATTTAGGAAAAGTATTAAGTGATTTCCAAACACTCACTTAGATATATTCAAATGAAACCGATGAAACGGACTTTATAAATCACGACAACGCTTGAACTACAATCAATGAAAGCGGGATACAATCGCCGTGAACTCTCCACATCACAGTTTCACAAAAAGTGCCTCGAGACATCATCTCCTTAAAGAGCTCGACAAGTATCATTTCAGAATTTCAGGCGGTGGGACGTGCCCCAGCATTGTCAAGTCAACTCATGTATTGCGTCGTCATTGCTGTCTCGTAAGCCATCTCGAATACGCTTCTTTCTACCGACCATCAAGTAGGCCATTTGCAACCAGAAGGACAAAATATTACTGCGACGGCAAGCTGTCGGCCTGCTGATAGATGTTCTATGTGAAGTCAGAGGAAAAGTACAGGTTTGCTTGCGAGACTTGCGATTGCCTCTAAAGAAAAAAAAAAGAAATCTCCATATGAAAGCATGTCAAAGTCACCCAGACGCCTACGACAAGCGTCTAAAAGAAATCAGCTATTTATTACAATGGAGCGTACAAAGGGATGGATTGCCGACATGTGAAGGTAATTTAAGAGGATAATTTGCAATCAAGCGTTGGTAGGATGAGTTAGGAAGCTCTTGTGGTGCTGCTTGCACGTTCCGAGAAGGAGCGATGAGCAGTCTGCACGTGGCAACAAGATGGCGGTGGATATAACGGGGAGGGTAACAAAAGCAATGTTGTGAATGTTCGGTGGAAGGAAGTCAATAATAAGGGATGATCATGTGGGACGTTTTATTTTGTGAAGGATTTCACTCACTTATTTTCCCCTAACATTTCATGAAGATTTCTCATATAATATATCTATCCACCTATCTATTTATCTATCTATCTATCTATCTATCTATCTATCTATCTATCTATCTATCTATCTATCTATCTATCTATCTATCTATCTATCTATCTATCTGTCTATCTATCTATATCTATCTATCTGTCCATCTATCTATCTATCTATCTATCTACCTACCTATCTTTATCATCTATCTACGTATTTATATAATGACAGTGTTGGAATGCAACAATTGTACGATTCTTAGTTCCTAGAAGTCAGTAAAATGTCCTGTTATTTTATTGCCCTGAGATCTCACCAAATACAAGAAAGTCAATCCTTATTTAATTGTTTCGTTATCAGGTGGAAATGCGATTGATAGTGGATTCGCAACTATAATTTCGCAGTCAAAGAGGAAATTGCTTTGAGTTGGGACGGTGACACTAGCTATTCTATTACAGCTAAGTAATTGGGTCAAGACGTGAATCTGTCCAGATTGGAATTCTAGATTCCCCTTGTCTTATTGGTTGTTTACGTGGTATCCTCCGATAATTTCCTTGCGACTGCCAGAGCAGTACGCAAACAACGGGTCACGGACTGCGCGCGATCCTTCCTCACTCTATTCGCACCCCCATCGATAGAGCCGTATCCCTCGTTCCCATTTGGCTTATTCTTTATGACTAGGAAAGATTGGCAGTACTGCGAGTAAGGTGATATCAGGGCAAGGAGCGCCAGGGGAAAGAATGAAAATAATTGTTTTATAAGTATTTTAACTTGTGGCCTGCAGCAGTAAAAAATGATACTGAGCTAAACTACACAAAATGCGTTTCCCAAAAGTAGCAGGTACACTGCTGAAGAACAACAAATAAAATATTCTAATATTACACTGCAATATATAATAAATTATACATTTTACCAAACAGTCTTCAGGAGTACTTCAATAACGTAATACTATAATAAATACAGATACACAGTACACAACAATACAGTACAACAACAGTTCTTTATATCAAGAATATCAAACAAGACGCTGTTCCATAACGATTAGATTTTTTCGTGTTCCTGGGTATTAAACTAAACCGTAGACAAATGGTCGGATGATGTACAGTTTTCATTCAATTTTTGTGCGCCTTGGAAACATATTTTGTATCTTTCGCCCAATAGATAAACAGCTTCTGACACAAACCACTTTCCGGGATAAGGTTCTGCAAAAATTACCTACAAGGCTACAAAATTATGTAATTGAATCAACTCAAAATCATGAAAAAATAACTCATGTTTTGAAATTTTTATTTTTATGGTTGAAAATATTAATATAAACATGCAAGCAATATTACTACAAGGCACTTTATCATTAGATTAACTTCCGCTTCATAAAACATTGTGTATTTTGTTATTTTATTAGTGCTCCATGGTAAAGGACATTGTAATTTTGTGGTTGAAACTGCATTACCTCCAAGTTATATGGCTGAGTAAGTAAAAAACTGTTTTCTAACTTTGAAGTAGCTAAGATTTTCTCGAAGAACAAGAAGAAAATGAAATTTGGATGACCCCTCGGCAGTGGTTGATTGACATTTACAGAGAGGGACTACGAAAGGTAAAGATCCAATGTTCCAGCCTGAGATAGAAAGTGTTTTTTAGTGGAGATTTATGGCATTTAATACTTGGTCAGCTGAGTTTTTTAACCCGGAATCCTACAAGCTAAATGAAGCAAAATTAAGAACTTTTGGTTTTCATTTGATATAAAAACGTACTAATGTCCATAAATCAGCCTTTTTAAAAAAGTGTTTATATAAACTAGGAAATGAAGTACAATTTAATAATCACGGCGACGATATTATTCATTTTATCAACAAATGTGCGACAAATTTCTGTGGCTCAGATTGCTGAACGTCTACTCAAAGCTATTGTACAAGGAGATTTAATATCCTATAATATTTCTTTAATCTGATTGCTTCACAATAAACATTAAAATGTCGCTCATTAGTCGAGCAGTTTTTGCTATTAAAAGTGACTAGTTACGGGATATAAGTTTACTTCCTCGTGCTATTTTTTGTATCATTTTTAGCACGTGAATTAAATTTTTGACTTTAAAAATATGTCTTGTAATGACCATGGAGAAAGGTGAAGATTAACAGTCGTAGAATAATTATGATGTCGAGCGCGTCATTGTGTTACGATACTACACATTATCTTCGCCGTTGTGGTGGCACTGGTTTTACCATTGGTGGATGTGGGATTGATGTTGGCGAAGATCGCCAACGTGATTGTGATAATGGTAGAAGCGGTAGTGGAATCAATGATTCGAGTATTAGCGATCATTCTAACGAATTCTAGATAATACTACACAGATGAAGCTGTGTAGTATTATTCTAAGGATCTTATCAACTACTGGTATTTATTCGCCTAATGATATGATTTTTACAACAATATTCGATTATCGGTACAGGTCCTTGATGGTGAGTTACTAACCGATCACTTACTGGAGGAGAAAGTTGTTTAAAAATTAGTTTTAAAGTCCAATGTGATATAACAGCTTAGTCTATTATTATGTTCACAACTTTTGTTCAAAATTGACGCAATAAATATATAATGTTCTTACTTATTGCAGCAAAATACTAACCCATATCGACTAACCCATATGGGTTATATTATAATATGAACTAACCCATATTAAAAAGGACATTTTAGTTATTTATTATGTGTTGGCGCTTTTATGTACCTCCAGCTACCTGCTAAAATATCACAGTGACTTGAGCAATATCCTCAAAATAATTCCATGTAATACAAATTTCATGAAATATTCAAACCCATTTTCCTCCTATTTCTTCCAAAGTGGGCTAATCCACTCTTCTGACTATAGTCTCCATTAAGAAAAAGGGCTACCTTAAACACCTAATGGAAGTTCTAAACAGCATCTATGAAGGGTCAAAAATTATTATAAATACAGAAGAATAACTAGTGACGAAATTTTTGTGAATCATGGCCTGAAACAGGGCTGTAGTTTGCCTCCAACATTATTTATATATACATTGATGATAAGATTCAGAAGTGGAATCTCAACATAAGCCCTGACTCAACTAAGCGTAAAGACTTAAATGTGTTTTTTAATGTTGATGACGTAACAATCGTAGAAGAAAGCAAAGTTACAAAGAGCAGTGTATAAACTACATCAACTTAGAGAAGAGGAATATAATCTCGGAATCTCCAAACAGAAAACCAAAGTCAAGGATCACTATGGATAACACCCATCCTCTTGAAAATAGTTCTCGATGGCTATTTCACTCGTCTGTCCGTATCGTAAGTAACCAAAGCTAAGCATGAATATATTCTAATCCAACCAATCCCAGGTATCTATCACCATATGATAGTCTCTTTATTTACCTTTTACACTCCGCTGTAATCACATTGTTTACCTTTTCAAGATAAAGATAGCAATTGTTTTAGGTCCATAATAGCTTGTAAGCATCAATATAACATTAAAATGTGTCGTTTTGGTAATGTTTGAAACTCTGAAATAGAATCTATTATTAAAGATTAAGAGCCGAAAAACAGCAAAAGAAACAGAGAAAGTGTGTGGAAGCAATTTCAAGAATTTTGTGAAGAAAGAAAATACAAATGGACAGCACAAAATACAAATGAAGAAATTATATATATTTTAGGCAATTAATATGCAAAGATGATGAAGAGCACGGAATACCAAGATATGGGAAACTCAACTTACTACAACTTTAATAATTGTTTTGGGGTAATTGTTTGTTGAAAGTTTTATTACCATAACATAGAAACATGTTTGAAATAATTTTCTACATTAAACTATTATTCATATTTTACTTGATAAGTTATTTCAGGAGGCAGTGATTACCCAGATCTGAATGAAAGTTTCACATATTTCGATAGCCATTTTGAGTAATATTTCACTTGTTCGTAATTCCTGTGATTTTAATTATCTATTTGACTCACATAATGTCTTAATTCGTGAAATAGTCACACTAAATATCACTCGAAGTGCTGTGATAATATTATCCGCGCTCGTTTTCTTGAGCCTTCGTCTCGCCAGATGCGAGAAGAGACTGGGGTTTAGTTAATTTGACGACAGGAATATTACAACAAATCTGTAGCTCGGTTTGCAAGGCAAAATAATTTCTATAACAGGAGAGCTAACATTTCTGGTTATAAAACTTTGCCAGCAACACTCATTTCCATAATTTATTCTTAATTCATCAAATGTTGGTAAAGGAGTGGGGATAGGTATTGCGAGGCTCAAGAAAACTTGCACGTATAATAGTTATGACTACAGCTATCAGTGTTTTTTATGGCAGCGAATCACGGATATGTGAAAAGAGAAAGGAAAACAAATTACAAGCTACAGGAAAGAGATTCCTAACAAAAGTTAAAAGCTCCACCAAATACTCGTATGATCTCAATAAATATTAAAGTAGCCGGAAAGACCTGGACGGATTTATAAGATAAAAGAAGGACTGAAGGATTACAGAGATTCTTGGAGGCAACACATACGAAGTATAGGCGCCAATAGAATTCTCCATTTGGCAATGCTCTATCTGCCAACAGAAAAGAGATTTTGCAAAACGTTAGAAAAGGTGGTAATAAAAAAGGAATAACATAGTCAAGACGGAAGAAGAAGAAGAAGAAGAAGAAAAAGGTGAAAATATACTGGCTGAGTGGAAATAAAATTAAAGAAAAAGCGCCAAGCCAATAATTCATGTTTCATGTCCAAGGGATTTAAAAAAAGGTGAAAGCGAATGCAAAGAAGATGCAAACATCATCATTGTGTATTGGAAACCTTGAATGTAAAGTCGGTAACGGCTGATTAAATAGAATATGCTGCTCTAGAAACCTGTTCTGGAATTGTACTGTGGAGGTGGTGGCAGAGAAGTGATTTCCGCACACGGCAGGAACTGGAGACACACAGGAAACGGAAGAAGAGAAAACAACGTGGTGTAAAGAGGTCGACGGCGAGGTTGTAAATACAGAACTCGCGAAGTTATAAATACAGAACTCGTTGACGAGGCGGTCTGCAGGTCCAAATTGAGAAAGGAAATACTAAAGCACAAGACAGTCACGTAAACATCACACTCCTGTCCTCACTGCACTCTTAATGTTTCAGTTCTCTTTATTCAAGAATGATCCAGTGCTCAGATATGGCAGTGCCTCAAACGCATTAGAGACGTACTAGTGACATACTATTACAGATGATTTAGGGTAACGATGAAGGCTGAAGTGTAGTAGTGGTGACATTATTATGACAAGGCAAAGTTACATTAATCTTTCTCATTAGACTTGCAGCCTGCATTATGTTGCCACTGGCTGGCGAGGAAGATACAGTCTCCAATCTCAGAGTGCTCCTTCGTGAAGGATTTTTGCAATAAATTTGCTTTTGTTTTGAATAAGGTTTCTTCGAACAGTTGAATATCCATATACGCTGAGCCAAGTAAAGCTCCTGGCTTTGAATGTGATCATTGTAATTTCAAAAAGGTTGCTGATTTACCAAACCGTCTAAGCTATGAAGCTCATATTCTCAATTGATTGCCTTCTGATATAAATAAGTACTTCACAGCAGGTGCTGACACATAACTGACAGCTATGGTTCACCTTATTTGAAAGTTGCTGATTGCCGTTTGCCATCTCATGGATGAAAACAGACGGATGGAAAAAGCATGCATAACTGTTTTTTTATTATTACAGCCATGATTTCGAAGGTTCATATCATTACGACTTTTTGCCATTTATTCGTTTTTCAATACAAAAAGTGTCCAATCATATTGACTATTTTAAATTAATTTTATTTTAATTCGGTTTACTATAAGTCATTAGCGGCTGCTAAACTTGCACATTTTCAGATTTCATGGATTAAACATTTCTATTTTCCTTAGTTTTAGCAAACTAGGTTCATATTTTATTTGGATTTACTACTTTTACTAAATTTAATGATTTTTGTCAAAATATTTGTAGAACAGTGTTGACGTTTGGCCTGTTATCAATTAATTACATATCATTATTTTGCTCAAGTGAAATTGGATGAAAATTGTACAGTTTAGAACTGACATGAGCTTCATCAACTGTCGAGCAAAATTCAAATGAATGAAGAAGTTTAATAGGTATGGGAGAAGCCTCGTCCAGGAGAAGCCCCATTCCAGGTACTGTTGCATCGTGCCTAGGAAGCTCCGGAGAGCCAAGTATCTATTGACTCCAGCGTCAGAAGCCTATTCGAAGAATACTCATCATTTCCATCTGTGGGGAGGACTTCATTACATTACAACCCATCCTTATTTAGTAATCGAGTAATCTCCGTCCATTCGTCTGTTTGTCTGTACATCACTCATACTTTGACCATTTCCGGTCCACCAATCCAGACAAATGAGGTGTCATTTGACGCTTCTCGGTCTCGTGAAGGGAAATTATCAATTTTAGATCCATTCTGAAAATTCTAATAAATTTCTCTAAAAATATGTGTTTTGGTGTTTTTAAGCCACTGAAATACTTTTTGGGTTACTCACAACTCCTAAAGAAGTGATCAATAACTCATTTCATTCCTTTCAATGAGATAAATCGATTGTGACATTTCCTATCGAATTCCTTCAGAACATTATAGAAAAATTCTAGAAAATACGAGTTTTTGGTAGTCTCAATGCACTTACGAGTACACTGGTGAAGCGCATTGATTACTATACTGTCTCTCAGGCATTTACATGAATCGTTTCCACTCAATGCGTAAGTGACGATAATTAAACCTAATTTTGTAATGAAACAAAAATTTAAACAAGTATTGTAATAGATTCTATTTTATTTTGTATTTAACTTTGTATGCTCCAAATGGACGATCCGGGTATATATAATATGTTTAAAATTTATTTTTATTATGAACTTGCAAAGGTTAAAATAAACTTTTTAGCATGAAAATACGCGCCGGAGGGCTCTCGCCAAGATAGTTCTTAGTAAGGTGCAAGTGAAGTCGCCACTCGTCTCAGCATTAACGACCGATGCGCCTCTTCCTGACCAATTTCTTCTTAGTTAATGCCTCGTAGCTTAGTTAATGCGTTTAATTTAACGTTTGTCTGTCACATCTATATTAATACTTAGTCTCCAAACCGACTTGACGAATTTTTCTGACTCTCCGACGCCTGATGAATCTTGCTGTGCCGTCGAATCGTTAACAGACAGTTTTTATTACTGTGCATATCATAAACTTTAATTTACTGTTAAACTGCCACATTATGATGTAACGTGAACATTATTTTATTTAGGCTTGGCCGTCTCTCCACGTTAGACTCGCAATATTCCACTGAATATGTGTCAGTCGCGGTAGTTTGAATCGAGATGTGATTTATGCAATACGCACACTAAGATTCATCCGTGATAAAATTTAAAAAAAGTATTTTGCAATGTTTGAGGGCTTCTAGCTCTGGAAAATACTTGTCCGATTGGCAGACCAGTGACATTCTTTTTTGTTTGTTCCACAAATTTCGTATACGAATTATGAAAAGTGGTGGAATGACTGACGGTTTTTGACTGAATTTGTGACGATATTTCTCAGACTATAAATTATCTGACAATAAATGCTCACATGGGTTGAATAGGTGTCTAGAAAAGGACTTACTCGTTTGTTACATTTCTTCCCCCACGGATCATGTATGTGGAAGGTTGTCTGCTGCATGATAAACTCTCCTGTATAGTTTTTGTGTCCAAAATTATCTCTACAAGCCAGCAGAATTTCGTGCATCCGTACTTGTAGTGAGTCACTGGAATGAAAGAGAAAGAAAAAATCTGCGGAAATGTGAAAGTGGTGAAAATATTTGCGATTAAGAAATTTTGAAGTGATATCATCCTCTACATATCAATAAAAAAAGAGGCGGTGTTATTTTTAAGCCTTTCCCATTATTTGAACGTTGTAACTCATTCATGATGGAACTCTATTTTTGAAATTCGAAAAGCGGAAACATACTGTATGTGATTGTTACAGTGATTGTAACTTCCAAAAGGTATGCTTTTTTTATCATTTTCTAAATAAATCAAAATTATAACATGGCATTTCCAGACACATCCCCTACTGCGGTATCTCAGCAGCAAAGCTTATTCTTGCAACGTTTACCAAGATCTTCTCTAGAGACACGACGGTGGCTGAATTTGACACTTCGTAGCTGGGTCGACATCAACCAGACTGAAACACAATTGACTAGTCTGACCTATGGTTCCTCCGCCATTAGCAGACCGCGTGGCTGCCGCAGAAAAACAAATTAGACGACGTGTGAACTTTCCTGCCTCATCCTTATCCCCTCCTCTCCCCTTACACACACACTTGTGTGCACATGCAGTACACTACCACGACTGCACTTACTATGTAATTCACTAACAGGACTAATTACCTAAATATTGTTCATAATCAATACGTACTTACTCAAAACACCCATTCACTGGTAGATCTATTAGTTTCCCTTGTAATACGCATATGTATGCATTGTGGGGACGACGAAGGGCCCATACATCCCTGCGTCGTTGCGTGCTACGCAGTAGAGAATCAGCCCGCGCAGCGCCAAGTGGGGCGTGGCCCCGTTCCTCTGCCTGTCGTCGCCGTCCCCTCCTGACCCTCCCCTCCCCCTCCCCCTGCCCCTCCCACCTGGCTGCACCTCGCGGCGGCTGTTGCTCTCCGGGAGCCTGATTAGTCGTTCACCACCACATCTTCTCGACTGGGATATTGCTGGGATTCTAGGCCACTGTGTCGTCCATCCAAACTTATCTTCTGAGGTGTTGTGGGATCTACGAGAATGTGTTTGTGTCTCGTCCGTGTCATAATACTAGTGTTGACGTCATAATTGTCATTTGTATTGTGAGTTGGTCTAAATTTATTTTGGTAGCTATTTCACTGTTTTATTAAATGGATTAATTTTCATTTAATGAAATGTATGATACTCCCCACCAAATAATTGCCCTCGTGAAAATAAATACATGCACAATTTCTTCCTGTTGATCTCTTGCTTACATTATTGAAACTTTATGACAATTTTCTTGTTGTTTTACTTTCCAACAATGTGAAGTTAACGTGCTCTTTTTTCTGAGTAACAAATTCCCCAGTTTTTCAATATTCTTTTTCATTATTATTCCTACACATTTTATTTGTCAATTTTATTTCCCCCTTTGTTTTCTCTTTGCCCCTTTTTCTCTTAAGCTCAATTTCTTCATATTTTTATTTAACTATTTTTTATTATGTTCCTCTCATTTCTGCGGATTTTGTTTGGTTAACATTTATCATTTGTATTCCTTTGATCAAGATTGCCTCCTCTGCTATTCAACACCCATTCCTTATTCCCCTCTTTCCAAGTCATAGTCGCCATCATCGTTATCTAGCCTCTACGGCTACAAAAATACCGCGAATACTGGGTTCCATATTCTGCTGTCGCTGCTGTCCGATAGGAAAGGCGCGCTGTTTGGCCGGCCTATTTCGGCTGGAGGCGTCGGGGCCGGAGATGCCTATCTCTCCGCGGCTGAAACATTAGCCAGGCAGTTAGCGGGCGCGTAGGCCCGTCTTATTTATACGGCGATTGTTTTAGACGAGCGCGCGTGTAGGACCCGGCGGCGGGAGCTATCGGAGGGTCATCGCCGCCGATGGGCTGATTCCATGGGCCCCTGCCCCTTCGCGTCCCCGCGGCGGGAAAGCGGTGTAGGTGCGCGTGTGTGCGAGAGAGAGAGGAGAGAGAGAGAGGGAAAGGAAATCAGGCGTGAATGTAGTATACATCCGTGAGTGAGAGTATAGAGCCAATGTATTGGTTTTCTCGTGAATTTGAGTATGTCGTACTCTGTGTGTGTAGGTGCTTGGGTTGCTCGCCCGTGAGTATATATAAGTATATCGTGGCATGTGTGAGTGAGTTTGTGAGCGCACTCATGGATGTTTGCCGGTGCAATTTGGGAATATATTTGAATATGCATATGAACGTTGTGTGTATTTGTGTAGCGGTCCTTTTTTACGCATGCGTGCGTACGTTTAAGCTCATTATGTAAGAGAGCGGGTGCCCGTGAGTATGCATACGTGTGTTAATGAGTGCAGTTGCTCGTTGGTACGTATGAATGGGCAGTCCTTTGCGTGTGATTGTGAGTTATCTTTCAGGAAGCGTCCGAATGAACAAAATACTTGGTTAACATTCTGCTGATAAATCTAAGGAGATCTAGTTCACATCATTGAAATACATTAAAATAACAAAATCATTAATTTATTGTACCTTTTTAAATTAATAGAAGCTATCTCAAAAGTATTTACTGAGACTGGTGTTAATAACAAAGATCTTTTCAGTTTGAGAAGCAAAGAATCTGTTAGAGAAATCGTAATAATTAAACTATAAATACAGATATGACAGTAATTTCAGTTATGTCAGATATTTTCTCAATTATGTCAGTCAATATGAATTGATTGTGTTATTTGCTGTAAAATCTTCCTTAACCATCAGGTATTCTAGGTTCTTCCATATTCACCGAAGGTTTTTACAGGTTCACCTGAAGGTTTTTACAAGTTCATAAGATATTTGCGATTGTATATCATAGAATTATTAACTTTATATAGATATAATGTTATGAAAACAATAAGTATTTGCGAATAATATATTTGAATTGTGAATTTGCAACTCGCAGTAGTTAAATATCTTGTTCTTTTCCGTACAGTAATGCCCTGAACTGGACAATGATATATTAGTGGAACGTTGTATGGAAAAATGTATCAACTCTTGTGCAGCAGAGTTTTATATATTACTAAATGATTGGGATCCACAATTACATAACTCATTCCTTCATAACTATTTGGATCTTTTGGCATAATAATGCATTTAATACACAGACCTCCAGCAATCGGTTCAAAGTAAAGGACGCATTTATAAAACCTTTACATTCATTAATTTTGGTAAACCTTTAAGTGAAGGATAGTTTTTGCAGATTTAATCATTGAATATTTCTTTTTAGAATGGTTTGTAGACGAAGTGTCTTTTAACAAGATTACATACATCGGACACCAAATCGGGGTTTGCCTTCACTTCGAGTTTCATATTTCTTAAAAATTATGAAATAACATCAAAATTAAAAACATTTGAAGAGAAATTATCTTTTTAATGAAGCCTTGGGAATTTAGAGAGTAGATAAATTTAACAAATTGGTACTTTCTCTACACTGTGAATTCTTAACCGATAACGACCTTCCAATATTTCGGTAAACGCGGTCCTACTAAATTTGTGCATTTGCAAAATCAAGGAAAATAAATAAAATTCCATATATCAAGAGATTTTAATTATGGAATTTTGAGTTCTTGAAGATCGAGTCATGATTCACGAGTTTTCGAGTTTCTCTTAAATAGCGGAAGGACTTGATTTCAGAAACATTAACCCGTCATGCACTTATACGTAGCAAATATCAATTCTATTCAAAGTCAATTAAGCCTTATTTTCCGTGGCGAGATTCAGATCATCAGGTCTGCTCTTCCACTTGGCATGAGACAGCCGGCTTTACTTCCTCTCCAAAGGAAGGATTTTTTCATCCTAAAAAAATCCACAGCATCTTTCGTGTTGGAACCCGCGAACTTGGGTGCAACATTCCAATACGCTAACCGCTACACCACTGAAACCTCCCAGGTGCAACTCCCACAGACCGGCGCAGAATATCCGCTGCCTACGCGGAACGTCCGCAGCGGAAATTTCGCGTCACGTGTTGTCTTATGAGCACGTTCAGACCTGCGTGGCTGGCGAGTGGCGCGGCAGCGGATTAGCAGCGTTTTATTCGCAGCAGATTTCCATTCGTGGTCGGACTAATTTTTTCCACTGCCGCTCCAGTTGCGCTGTAGAAACCAAGACGACTCGTCAATTCTCAAATATTTTCAGCTCGCCAGTGAATCGGAGCGACAGAACGGTCAGAAAAATACTTCTAATCGTGTTCAGTTGTTCAATCGACTGTTAAGTATCAGATTTTCTTATGTCTTCTGCAAGCTTTGGTGATTCTAGTGAATTAAAAGCGTCTCTCGTCCTTTGTGGCATTAAGGTGAAATTTTCCGTACTTTTTCTTTTCTAGGTCAAAATCATGGACCCTTTTCTACGCTTTACAAAGAGATATTAACAATTTGAGGGTAAAATCGTAAATAAAGAAAAAGTACTACACCGTATGTGCTCATAAAGCGTACTATAAATACTTGGCATTTCTATCCCCTGCATGAATAGAAGTGAGAGCCTCTTCTTTATCGGATAAAAACTGTCCCTAAACGCTGACTCATCATTGACGCTCCAGTGAGAACAGATCCGCGAATTCAGCCGCTGCGTCTAGCGCGGTATTTTCCGCGCCGCATCCGCTGCGGATCTTCCGCGCCGGTCTGTGGGAGCCTTTATCGGGGACGCGGCGCGGTGCGCCGAGATGCTGCACTGCGCGTCGGCGGCAGGTGCGCGGGCTGGTGCAACGGTGCGGTCGCTCGCCTTGCGGGCTGGGTCGGCCTCTGCTTAAGGCTCCTAATTAGACCATCATGATGGTAACGACCGCGCAGCACGACGCTGGGCGGGGAGAGGCGGGAGGGGGCGGGGCTGGGCGGGGCGGAGAGGGGCAGGACGCCGCGGCCTCCGTGATGAAGACATTGCGCTGGCGTCCCCTTATGGACGGCGGCGCGGAATGGGCGGCGGTGGCGGCGTCGGCGACGGCGGCGGCGCCTAGACGCCAGCTGCAGCGTCTGCAGTTGGGCAACCGCCAACGCGAGTGCGATTCCCGGACGAAACGCGGAATGCAGCACTGCAACCCTGGAGAAGATTTTCTTTTCTGACGGATTCCGAATTGAATTCCGAAACGATCGTTCGTCACTAATTAGGAAGTTATTTTACTAGATTCGATTATGTCAGACCTGTCGGTCAATTGATAAATACTAGGAAGAAAGTGATTACCTGTAAGTCATTTTAACAATGTACCAAGAATATGTACAAATAAAGAAATATGTTTAAAGGGATTTTGTAAATTACATCCAAATTTGATAGTTATATTCTTGGTCTTTGTTCTATTCCTTTCATTCATTAATTGTAGAACATTTCTAGTTCGTATTTTCAGGTCTCAGCAAAGAAGGTTCATTGTATTAGCAATAGTGTTCAAACAATGAAAACCATAAAATTGTAAAAATACTTCCAATACTCCCTGAACTTACCTTGGCCCGAGTTGCCTGTCAAGAGAGAACAAAGAAGCAGTTTTGCTATATGCAAAATGAGCTGGCACCCAACAACTCTTCAAAGAAAAATCTAACGATGATTTCTTGTATTTCTGTAATCTGCTAAGTCTATTTCCAATTAAGTTAAAGCTGGAATCTTTTTGAAGCAAAAACAAGAAATTCGTTCATTTCCCTACTATCTTGCGATAAGGTCGTTTATGACGACCGAAAAAGCGATAAATTGATTTTGATACCCTTCTGAACTCTCTCCAAGGTTACGAAAGAAGGTCTTGTCTTGTAGTGAAAGGTCTCCTTCTCCATTTCATCCATTGCATGAAATTCATTCTCTCACAATCAAGATAGAGACCGGTAATTTTTGTAGTGAGCTTACGGTATTTTTAACAGGTGATGTAATGTTCACTAACATTTTCATATAATAATATTTATGATATTTCAAGAAATGATCGTGTATATTAAGCTGTTAAAGCACACTCATAAAAATAATGCTGAATGCAAACATCAATTTTTTGGAAGGCAAATCTTTAGAATCTTATAAAATATAAAACTCGAATGTATAATCTAAAATTTTCCTTGGATTTAAAGAGATTATGTTTCTTAATGTCATGTTTTCTTCACAATGTTAACAAAATACGATACGAACAAATATTACATTGACCTTTCTTTGAAGGACTAACATCAATATTTTTTTAAATATGAAGCTAAATTTATCGCAATAACTAACATAAATACATTTTTTTATTTCAGTCCATGGAGTTGCAGGTCTGGAGAATATTCATTAAGACCATTCATTCAGATTAGTCATTAAAGAGTAAAGGGAGCTTGAGTGGCGATCGATTTTCCAGATAGGCAAAATTTGATTTCCCTTGATCGACATTGCATTATGAATCAGCCAATATTATTATGTTGGATTGCGCAAAAAATACTTTAGGCTTTGTTATATAAACACCTCATTCAAATTACAAACTAAGTTCTAAAAATATCCTCTAGCCACAGATTTTAGTGTGGCAATGGCGGAAGTAAGCGCATATGGAAATGAGTGTGCTGGACAGCCATGAATGTCCCACTTGGCGAACGTGAGCCGCAGCAGCAGCAGCGATGGCGGTGGTGATAAAGGTGGGAGGGGAAGATGTGGTGATGGGGCGACAGGGCGACTGCAGGTGGCGGACACCTCCTAGCGGCTCACCGGCGCGGCGCGGCGCGGCGCCACCACCGTTGGCGAACAATGGCCAAGCTGCTTGGCGGAAATTAATGGCCCTATTCAGCGCTCCCTTTCCTTCTCTCTCTCTCTCTCCTGCTCCTTCCTCCTCTGTCTACCTCCCAACCCCCTCCCCGCGACCCTGCTTCTGTCAGTTCCTCCAGCACTCGCGAAATGCTCCCTGCACCTGATCCGTATCGCAACCTCATGCGGCGCCAATTGCCAGTGGAACGAGTACCTCACTGGGATATTAATCAAGGAGAAAATAGATTTAGTTTTCTTAATGTAAGCTCTTTGTCGAAGGCGTTCGCGCTACATAAAGATCGTGAGAACAACAATACCCAACGTGTCATATTTAGTGGTTTTATTGCGGTTTCGGTATGATTAGGCTTCATTTTGATGACATAAAAAAATAATTAAATAGAAACTTAGAGACTTAATCGAGAATGTTTGAAAACGATTCATTTAAATACACATGGTTTTTTTTGCAGCACAAGTAAAAATTATTATTTTGAACCACTTCAAAATAAAAAGCTGATAACATACAAGAATCATCAAGTACATCTTGTATTCTCAAGATGTCTTTTACCCCCCTCAAGAATCTAAGAGACATTATATTCAAACTTTCCCTTGCATTTCTTCTCGTTTTAAATGAATGTTAACTGTTTGAATTATTGATATTAAGTATGTCATGACAACTCACATTATAAATGTAATAAAACTCATGTGTCACTTCAGATACGGGTAGGAGGCATTACCACTTGATTCAATTGCGCTGATTGAATTGCCAGGTACATTCCAGCATCTCAGAAAGCTGGTGAGCTGCAAGTAGAATAATGTTGTAACGCCGCTCGTCTATAAACTTGACTGTGCGAAATCTAATGTACACGGGTGTTGAAAAGTTGTGAAAACTCCAGAATAAAAATATCAGATTAGGTTATCTTACCGCAATTTTTAATTTGATTGTTTATGAAAGAGCAAATTTGAATAAGAAAGTATATTGGACACGCATGGGATGTCTTTGTAGATAGCTTAAAAATACAGACTGAAGTATGCACTACTTCGATACCCCAAAATGGGGCACAATGATACCCAAAAACTACTCCATACCCAAAAATGCACTTTTGGATAGAGAGCTTGCAGAATAAGAAACTGTATATAGTCTAATGATGAATCTATGAAATACACATTTGTTTTCGAAGTTTTTTTCAAAATATGTAAGAGTAAGAGAGTTTATAGAAGAAACTTACATTACTTTGTATGGAATGATATTAAATAAACTTAAAAATTTTTGATATTAACAAAGTAAAAAGGAATATTCTTATTGAATAATGTGTTAACTGTATATTAGAATAATTCTTAATTGAAACCAATAAACAATGAAACTATTATAATTTAGGTAGTAAACAACCATTAAAAAAGGTCTGAGCCCGAAAGATCCTGGAAAATGGACCCCCTCCCCAACAAAAACAAAACCTTCATGGAAACGTTTCAAAACTGCAGGAGCCTGTCTCAGAAGCCAACTAACTAGTGCTTGTGCGGTGCTGCCCTCTTGCGGATGAAGTAGCAACCAGCGCTGCGTATGATGAGAACGGCGTGTGGTCTCGGCAACATCTCGTTACCGTTTATTTGTATTTCATGAATAATGAATTGGATCACTTGCTTTTGCTTTGTGGTGTACATGACATGTGCGAAGGTTCCACACCTTCCTCGGAAGAATGTAAGAACAGCGTCTGATAGGGAATGGAAGGCCTCGTATGTCTTATGGTAATTCTGGTAATGACTACGATGTTAAAGGGAAAGTCGTTGTGCCTGCCAGCTGCATCGGAATGCGTTCACATTCATGCGAGATATCTGGAACATGTACTAATGAACTATAATACGAATGACTCGAAATCCTAGCAACTGATCCGATGTGTCAAAGAGTGGGCAATATATTTTCAACTCCATTGGGAGTGTGCTTTGAAAATATGCTAACAGTGTAGGGCTCCCCTCAAAGGAAACGTCTCTTAGGTTTGGGTGATAAAGGTCTCTCCTTGAGTAGCGAACTTCATATAAGATCCTGAAAATACCAACTCCGAACAATTTCTAAAACACTAATTTCAAAACTCCTCTTGCTTTTAAAACAAGTTGATTGTCTGGGATTTGTGAATAGCAACATTGAAACCATGGTTGAGGATCAATAAAATCATGTGTAAATGATTTGTATTTATTAGGGTAAGTTAACTTCGTTACAATTAATTGTAAATTAAAAAAAGAAGTAAAAGATATATCATCACAAAATTATCATGTAATATCATAAATAAATATCATGAAACATAAATAAAATACATAAATATAAAAAATTATATCATAAAATTAACGTTTGCAGCTTTTCTTCATCAAATTTCTTTTCCGAGACATGTAATCATTAATACTATATGTAGATTTACATTTCGAAGTTCACGCTACTTTTTCAGCAAACATAGTTATGATGAAAATATGGAAAATCGAAAACTCAACATTTAATTAACATAGTATCCAAGAAAACCTAGTGAGATCAAACCAGAAATATGAAATTTTATACGGACTAGATATTTTGAGGAAGTAAATGCATTTCAAAGTAATCCATGAAAACTGTAATGAGTTCCAATTTTTAATAAAACTACGAAATTTTGATGGCTTGAATCGGAGAAATAAATGTTTAAGCTAAACCTATGTGTTCATTATTCACAAATTCATCTTTTAATAATTTAGTGCAATGTGTATTTCGTATGAATTGTAATATAAACTCGTAAATACGTATAACATTTTAGTCAGATAAGTATTTTCACTAAAAATAAAATTTCAAAAGTTGTTCAGTGTGCTACAGATGTTTTTCTGAATATTGAGCTAACAATCATAATGTTCTTGTAAGTCATAAAGTCATCAAAATTGTGTTAATAGTGGACAAACATCCGAAAACAACTGTACGGTCACAATCGATATTGCAGTCATGTTAAAGTATTCTAACTCTTCTTAATGAAAATATAATCCCAAAAAGTGTCCCAAAAAGAGATAAGCATGTATCGTTTTGAACCGATTGTGAAGCCTCTAGACTTCTAGAAGTGGCTAAGATCTAATTTTAAACCTTAGAAAATGGGCGAATCTTTAAATTTGTTTGTTTCTTCTTACGACTTACCGGTGGGCAGGAGGACTACCCTATTGTTTGATACCAATTATGATCATTGACAGCTCAAAGAGAAGCTTGTGGAGCCTGATTTACTAAATAGTTGTATTAGAGAAGATTTACTTCATTTAATTTAAATTTAAAGACTTAGCATTTTTATGATTGTAAATTTTTTTCTTTAATTATACAATTCAGTTTAATTTAATAAAAAATATGTATTTCTTATTAGAAGTATGTTGTGTTTTGTTTTATTTCTGCACAAAATATCGGCTTTGACAGAATTATTTGGAATGTAATAAATAATGTGATGTTTACTGCATTCTAAGGACATTACTACATTAGTAAATCTGGCAATATTTAAGTTGAATTTTATTTGAATAATTCTGAGAAGCTAGTATGGTTGTAAAGTACAATTCTTAATCTCCTCTGGATCTATAGGTATCATCTATTTTTTTCGTCCAGTTTCTCATGAATTATTTGTTGAACATTATTCCCTGGATAAAATGTTGCTTTTACTTCTGATACTAAATGTAGGTTCCTCCTTGATGCCTAAACATTATATACAACTTTTCCTCTTTTACAGTATTTAAACAGGTAAGTAAATGAGTAAATACTTAAGCATATAGTAAATAAGTATGTAAATACAGAAATAAATAAACACTTACTTGAACTAGTGAATTCATTACATGAAATTAATTAACCATATTTCCAATTTTTAAATTAACATAACTTTACGTTCATTATTTAATCATTTATTTCTTTATTTCTTCAATGAACATTGCACACAGCAAAACTTGTAAGCGTAATTTTTCAGCTAGATTCTACGCTGGCGCTTGCGTAGACTGCGAATCAGAAGCCACTCTCTAATTGCGTGCTCCCGGGGAACGCAGTCCGCGTGGTGGTGCGTCCGCCCGCGAGGGGGCATTGGGGGCGCGGGCGGGGGGCGCAGGGGGGGGGCGCGGGCGGGCGGGGGGGGCGGGGGCGCGGGCAGGGGGGCGGGTGGGCGCGGGCGGTGGCGTGGCGGGGCGGAGGCGTGGCGCGGGCGGGGGCGGGTGCGCGGTGGGGGGCGGGTGCGCGGGCGGGGGTGCGCGGGCAGGGGGCGGGGCGCGGCGCGGGTGGCGTGGGCGGAGGGGGGGCGCGGGCGGGGGCGGGGGGCGGGGGGCGGGGGGGGCGGGCGGGGGGCGGGGGAGGGGCGGGGGGCGCGGGCAAGCGACGGGCAGGCGATTGATTATCCGCTCATTTAGCTCCGTGATTGTGCTGTTTGCTGCTTCTCAGAAGCGGCCGCCCGCCCGCCCGTGGGCGGCACGCAGCGGAGCTCTGTAACGCAACGTTCGCGCTGCTGACGCGTAACATGGGAGGGCGGCTGCTCAAAACTTGCGAGGTCGCGTTGAGAAGAAGCTACTTATGATTTTTGTGGTTCGGTGATTTGAACGTAGAATCCGCTATTTTCTACTTTCTTGCCGCCTTCTTAAAAGTATTGATGTGTTGTCATTGATATGTGATTCGGTCGGTACATTGACATTCATTCGGATTTCATAAGGACTAATGACTTTATTAATGCTCGAGAAAATGTTTTATTTGTTTAGAAACAAAAGGACATTTATCATATAAGAGTAAGTTCAATTAATTGTATTTACGCTCACTTAATCTAAAATACAGTATCTTACATCCCAATATTAGTTTTCATCATATGTCTTGTTGGCAACTACAACTGCTAAGGAAATGTTTCATTTTATTTCATATTTCTGAAAAAATTAAAAATAAGTATTAGTTATCGGCAGTAGCAAATAGCTGCTAATAACACAAAATTATTTTCCAAAACGTAGCATACACACCGCTCAAGTACAACAAATAAAATTCTATTTTTTAACATTGTGATAAATGAAATATTTTAACATAGTCTCTAGGAATAAAGTAATAATGTAATATAGTAGACACAGATACACAGGACAACAGTTCATGTAGGCACAATATCAAAAATGGTGCTCCATAAGACAACATGTGAACAGCAATTACTTAATGATGGGCGGTCTCTTCCTTGGAGTGTTGCTGTCACATGCCATCTGCAGGGTCGTAAGCAGTTAAACACTCCTATCTGATTTCATGTAGTGCGCACAATTTGAGAATAGCACAATTTGCATATTTGAATGGAAATGAAACTGTTTCAGTGTTTTTCTATTTTTCAAACATTCCTGGGTATATAACGATACCTCACACATTTTTCATAAGGTCGGACGCTGCTTTCCTTTCAATTTCTGCGTGCAATGAAAATTGGTAATATAGATATTTGAACTCTGATTTATCACATGTGTTTATTTAATTATTGTTATTAATTAACCTTATTCATTGCTCTGTTGGGCTCTTTTCCTGCCATGGTACGCGGATGCAATGGGTTTAACGGTTTAACAAGATGTATTGAACATAAATGTTCACCCAATGAAAATATTAATTACCTTACGAATAAGAGCTGTAATTATAGGAACGAGTGTTTCAAATCAGATTCACAATCAGAATTTTTTTTTCCATTCTTCAACAAGCGAGAGACGATGAGATGGAATTAGCGGTGAAGTGAAGCGTGCAGTCCTTGGGTTCAACGTACAAGGCGAAGAAGAGGGCCCGTCGAGAGTTATGTCACCTGAGCAGGTCCGAACACTATCAGGCGGCGCGGGACGCCTGTTTCGCGAGTGTTTCAATGGGAGAACAGGTCTTGTGAGCCGCTTTGGGATCCGCGCTGTCGACCGGCGCGGCGCGGGACTCGTTTGGCGAGGCGCGGCGCGGCGCGGCGCGGCGCGGCGCGGCGGCCGCCGCCGGCCACTCGTATATCGGACATTTTACGCACATCTCAATCTGTTGTTTACCAGCCTTGGCGGCGACGCGACGCGTCCGTCCCATGCGCGGAGGCGGCTGTGGAGGCGACGGAGGAGGAGGTGAAGCGAGGAGATGGTGGTGGAGTAGGTGGTAGGGGTGAAGGATGTGGTGGAAGGGGGTGGAGATGGTGTTGGTTGATTGATTTTTTCTTGTTTCCGGACGCGTCAACTGCTTTGGTCATTAGTCCCGTTAGTGTAGCGCATGCTTTTGTTGTTGTTTTTCCTCGGGAGATGGCGGTGATCTTCCCCCGCTGGATGGCGAGATCCGGTGCCGACTTACCGCCGGCTAGAGGGGTTTACCCTTAACCAGAACTCTCCCACTAGTGGGGCACCGCCCCAGCCGGGACAAGCTCTAAGGTCTCGACCGGTCTCCCGGAATATGTGGTAGTGTAATGTATGTTAGTGCAAGTGTGTGTGTAAGGGGAGAGGGTAGAAAAAGGAAGAGGAAGGTCAGATCGCGCGCGGTCTGTGGCCCGTTTGGTAGGGTACTGCTCCGGCATTCGCCTGGTATTGATCGGAAAACTACCGAACAGAGCAGCCGGTCGCTAGAATTCTCCTCCAGACTGCGACTGAATTTGATCTAGCCGAAAATGGTGTTGGTGATGATGGTGGTGGTACAAGTGATGGTGGTGGTAGTGGGGATGAAGGATCTAGTGGTGGTGGAGATGGTGGGTCTGGAGATGATGTTAGGGGTGATGATCGTGGTAGTATTGGTGGTAGTTATGGTGGCAAAGGTAGTAGAATAGGGAGTGGAGTTGTAAGGTTGTAAGTGGGTTGTAAGGTTGTGGGTAAGTTTGCAGTAAGTAGAGAGGTATGTGACGGTGGAGGAAGTGGAGATAGAGGTTCTGATAGAGGTGGCGGTGACGTTGGGGAAGGAAGTAGAAAAGGTGGTGGAGATGATGAAGGTGGTGAAACTGAAGGTGACGGTAGAGGTGAAGATGGTGACGTAGGTGATGCAGAGCTTGAAATGGTGAAGATCGAAGTGGAAGTGTATGGCGATAATGGCGATAGTAGTTGCGGTGAAAGCTATGGCGACGGCTGTGGATGTAGCTACGCCAACGATGGTGATGATAGTAATGGTGATCACTGCCAGCGACAGTGAGGACAACTGTAGCTATGACAGCATTAGTGGTGGAAACGCATATGACGGGAATTATGGCGATGGCGGATGCAGCAGTGGTAGTAATGGTAGCATTGGCTGTCTCATTGATGGCACTTGCGACGGAGTCGCGTTGGTGGTGGCTGTGGTAGTGGTAGTGACGGCAGAGAGACTTGTGTTTGTGGTGGGAAGGAGGCGTCCGATTCGTAGGTGGTGTTCCCTTCCAGCTCTTGTCTTAGGAGACGAATATCAAGGAACTACCATTTAGCTAATTCTTTTTGCTGATATTTTTATTTTCTGTGAAAGTTGGAACATTGGGTATTGGTGGCTTGTAATGTAGAGTTATAAAGAAACGAACTGCCATAAGGAAAATGTTTGTATACGTTTTTTTATTAAGTAACAGTTCAGAGACACGAAAGCAAGAGTAAAACCATGTTAGTGAACAAGCATACAGATTAGATTGAATCTTCAGTGTGGAATTTTTCTGATTCCATCGAAGTGAAACATTGTTGAACTCAGTTTTATACCTGGAATTATTAGGGAAAATATTTGAGAGATGTAATGATCAGAGGTTGTAGATATTTTTTCAGTTTTGCTGTCGTCTGAATATACGTATTTTAAGAACTCGATGTGTTTTATTTGTTGTATTTCACAAAACTTCCTGAAGGATTTTCTCTGTTCCTTTTTTTAGAAAAGCATTTCAGTAAGACGTTATATGTCGTTGTTTGATAAAAAAATATAGTTTTATAATTTATGTTTTTATTATTTTATTATATTATATTCATATTTTAGAGTTTAATAAAAATATATATCATTTAAAATTTAATCTCAAGAACGAAATTTCCTACTATTTGAAATTAAATCGTATAGTTATATTCATAATTTGAATTGTTATATCGATAATGTTTTTTTGTTGTTCATTTTTTACTTTAGGGATAGTAGTTATTGAACTTAATCCTTCCGTCACTGAAACCTTTATTCTTCTCACTTAGTGCTGCGGAATTTGCGTTTCCTGAGACTTGTGTTGTGAGTCATCATTATTGGGGTCCTGGAGTGGCACAAGGCGTAGGAAGTGGCTGTAGTCGAGGTAATGGCAGCACGAGGTCGGGAGTTGCTCAAGGATGAAGACTATTTTGCGATGTTGACCCTGCAGATTGGTATGCTAGTTTTGGGGAGATCTAGAATTTAAATAACATGAATGGTGACAGGTTCAAAGTGAACGAGCGTTTTGATGTTTTCTCTCACTTGATGGAAGTACTTAATTTTGTTGATGTTTATGTAAATCCCTGGTTAAAGTAAACATCCAGTAGTTAAAAAAATCGAGAACTGAGATTTTACATTCCTGTGGATTTTATATTATCTGAAGTAGGTTTTAACGGAAAAGTTTGTTCTTATTAAAAAAAGAAAAAGGACTCCGAGTATTGTGTCACTCTATACTATTATATTAAATTGTTAATTCAGGCGTTTTGAATTAACGGGTGGCTGGAACTAATTTCACATACATTTGTATAAACTTCTCTCCATAATACACGAGTGCAAATATAAGTTGAACTATTTGCTTTTTTGCTGGAAGATAGAACTAGATATGGGGATACGACTACTTTTCATTAAAATCATCCGTAATACTACGTCTTTTGTTTAGTTACAAAACAATTAAATTTTCTTCTCTAATTTCTAATTCTCGAGAAGGGTCGATGATTATAATTTGAGTGTCCAAAGAGTCCTTTTGTATTCCTTTGAAATGTTTATTTGATATTCATGCTATACATAGGGAGCTCTAATGTAATTAATTAATCAAGTTATAATAAACTGGAAAAATAAATAAAATGGGAAACTAAATACAAACTAATTACAAAGTGACATTAACTATGTACTAGATGAAATAAACATTTTTTAATTTTTATTTATCATTTAATAATAATAATAATAATAATAATAATAATAATATTAATAATAAAGTAAAAATATATAAAATTTCAAAATTCACTCCCTTCTCAATAAAACATAAGTAAATAACAAACTTGAGTCTGTTGGTTGTATAAGCTCTGTGATTACAGGTAATAGAATTACTACCAGAAATATGAAGTATTCTTTGAAAAACAATAGATGTTCTCCCAAAATTATTCTTAAAGCTCACACGTCAGTCTTCCTTGAAATTTGCCTGATTGTTCGCACGGTTAAAAATACATAAAGCTAGGAATCTGATGATCCCCAGGAGAGAAAACAGAAAAAAGTAACACAATAATAATAATAATAATAATAATAATAATATAATAATAATAATAATATCGTATTACTATTTTTATTATTATTTTATTATATTATTTTACATAGATTTACCGTATCCACTCATGAAGAAACTAGGCTTGTACTCGGGAGTAGTGTAAAAAAATCTACAAATGAGCAACACAACAAGAAATTAGCCAATAGTAAACAATATACTATCCAAGTAGACACTGCCTACAAACATTTTTTCTACACTAGAAATATATTCAAACAAAGTAAAAACACTATACACAAATTAAGTGCATGTTAAAAAAATTATGATTTATTTTAAAATTGAAAACGTTCATTTTAGCCACGCATCTCCCCATCATATCTCTCCCTATCATATCTCTTCAATGACACATACGTTTCGCGAGTAGCAATTTCAATCCCCGAAAGCGCTTTCTCCGCCCTCTCGTAGCGCGCGATGGCGGAAGGTGGCGTACGGCCCCAGCGCCCCGGGCGGGGCCTCTCCCACAGCGCACCGGCCCGCACACAGTGTGGCCAGAAAGGGCACAAGTTGGCAAAAAGCATTTTGAAGGTTTTTTTGTTGGTATTTTGACATTTCGGAGACATTTTGCTACCCCTTTCATGTGAAATGGAGCTTCTGAAGTGTGTGTGTGTATATATATATATATATATATATATATATATATATATATATATATATATATATATATATATATATTGTTACTTAAGGTCGCATCAACATGCAGCTAGGTCATTAGCGACGACTATTGGCATTAACGTTATGGTAACTATGAGGGTGAAACGAAATGGTGATGATAAGGGGTGAAAGGACGAACACAAATGCAACCATGCACGAGGCGGCACTCGAACCCGCGACTCTTCGGTCCGAAGTCACTACGATACTACTGCCTTAGCAATCTCGACCACCGCGCCGACAAAGTATGTTTTGATTTTGGACTTTTTGCCAACGTTCCCCTGCTCTGGCCCCACTGTGCGGCGGCGGGTGCTCCATCAGCAGCGGCGCGCCGCGTCGCGACGCCCGACGCTCGCCGCTGATCGCCGCGACGCCGCGCCGCGCCGCGCCGGGTTGGGCTTCCGCGAACGACCAGAGGCGCGTGGGGTCAGACGACGGCGATGCAGTTTCACCGGCGAAGCACAGGCACTCTGGACGAGCGGCGATGCTGGATGGTGGCGAGGGTGGGGTGCAGGTGTTGAAGGCGACGTGGAGGCGGGGACGGTTGAAGTGCTAGGGATGGTGGTGGAGGTGAAAATGGAAGTGGAGAAGGTCAGAGGTGAAGTAGAGAAGGAGGTAAATAAGGGGGTGAGAATAAGGTGGAGCTTATAGTAGTGGTGGTGGTTATGGAGGCAATGAAGGAGGTGAAAGCAAAGTGGAAGGTGGAGGAGGAAGAGGTGTGTGGGCGTTGAGGGAGGAGGCGGGCGTACAAGTGAGGGCCCACTGGAGCCATAGCCCCCTGAAAATGTTGGAAGGAGTTCCATAGCTTTATGTAATGTATTTATTTTACTTTTTCTGTTCATTCCCTTAATTTCCGCCTTCTTAACCTGACAATTTGGAAAAATTTTATTCCAGATTTGGGGAACCAAACAATCTAGCAACCAAACAATCTAGCAAAGGTGTTAATGGTTTACCATAAAATCAATTCTATCTACTTTTTGTATCATTAAACTTAAACTTTCATTCTCCTTGTAATATATTTTATTTATTTACTACTAAAATATAACATACTATTATATTAAGATGCGTACTCCAATGGCCATGGTGGAGCCAAGACAATGGTGGAGACAGGCAATAGTAAACGTAGGGCAAAGGTAAACGTAATACGGTTGTCAAAGTAAGGCGTTGGTGGAGATAAGACGATGACGGAAGTAAGGTGATGACGGAAGTAAAACGATGGTGTAGAGAAAGCGATGATGGTGGTAAGGCGATGTTGGATGTGAAAAAATTCAACAAGAAGGCAATGATGTAAATGGAGAGACAGTGTACGGTAAGGTAAAGGCGAAATAGGATTGTGGAAGCGGAGGCGGGCAGTGGCGATGATGGTGGCGGTGGCGGGGTTGATTGAGTGGGAGCGGTGGTGATGGAAGTGGGACGACGGTGCGGCAGGCGCTCGTAAAACCTCTTGAGAAACGGCCGGCGACGGTGCGGACGCAGAAATATGATCGGCCTAGGCGGTGGCGCCGGTGGGCCGCGATGCTGCTGGTCGCTGAGAAGACTGATGCTGAGAATGGAGGTGAAGCTAAATTTGGGACTTTGCGGAAGTGACGACTGAAATAGAAACCACAGAAGTAAAGGCGGAAGAGCTCCTGTAAATTATGCCATGGACACAAACTGTGGAAAATACACGAAGAATGCACGATTTTATAACATACTGAATGATACTAGAACAAATGCTCTAGTCTCACAGGTAAAACTGACTTTGAATTAAATGATTTGAATCTAATCGAGGAAATTTAACTAACTAAAGTTAATGTATTTTGTAAGATAATGAAAGCCGTAGGAAATAATAGCCATTGTAAGACAGATGGTGGTGTTAATGAGTTCGGAGTGAAGTAGAAAAAATTGATGACAGTGACTGAAGAAAATAAATTGTGTTGACGGACAGCGGTAGTAAATATTAATGAAAGAAGTGCGAACATATTGAGATGCCTAAGTTACAATGATGATGGAAGGAAATGAAACACAAATGATGACAGTTGACGGAGAAGTGCTGGTAAGATGACAAATATTGATGGTGATTGAATGAAACGGGCATAGTACGTGATGGATTATGTATTCAAAATCGTGCTTTGTGATTAAGATTCTGAGATTAGAAATGTGAAAGAATATTTCAAAAATGCTAATGATTAATACTATACGTGTGGTGAAATTCTTGATAAGTCCAACAGTCGCCAACAGTCGCCAACAGACGATTGTATTTATCAATAATTTCAAGTACACGAGAGGTATTTGGTTTGGCTAAATCGCGAATAAATACGTTTAAAAACTTTTCATAAATCGATTAAATAAACAAATAAGACGAACAAAGTTAGATAACTATTTGGCAACAAGAAACACGAAAATAACATGCAAGATCACAACAAATACACAATAAAAACACTGAATTTTCAATTGCTTTAATATTTATAGTGTTCGTTGATTTTTTATAGAAGAATGCTAAGTACCCATTAAAAGAGTAAATACATTTGGGTATGAAAGAAAAACAGATACACGTTTATTGAATTAGACTAAAGGTAAAGTTTGATTATTTCGTGCTAATAGACAGCTGTAATAGTTTAAATCAATTCTTTCTTATCATTCGGCACTTGGCACAAGCCTGAAACAATCAAGGAAAAATTTGATGTTATCATGTTATAATAAACAATTAAATTAAACTAATGAAGACAGAGTTAATCTTCGACATAATTATCATGTGGATAATTATATTAAGTAGTGATTGATGCAATTATTAGAGATTGAGGATGTTTAGATAGATTGGTTGGATGCAAGAAATCTGCAAACTCATCGAGAATAATTTTGAAATATAACATAAAGTAGCAGTAACCGATTACGATAGCGAACATTGGTGAGAAATTAGCGTATTGATTGTTGGAGATAGTAAAAATAAATGGACGAAAATTCCGAAGACAATGATGGAAACAGCTAAAAATAATGTAGGTATATAACTGGGAAACAGAGATGGGAGAATGAGGCGAAAAATGGAAATAACAACCGTTTTCTTGAGCTTGGGGGTACAGATGATATCGTGAGAAAAAATGACGTTTGAAAAACTGACGAAATATTGTTTACTATTTATTTTGACAGCGTAATAAAGAAGAGATAGATTAAAAGACATGAAGACGTTGTATGAAACGGTACACGCCCATGGAGGTAACTGAAAAAAAAACGCACGAACTTCGAGGCAGTAAAGACTGCTTTTTTATTTATTTATTTACGTCAAAAACAGTTAAAAACTGCGTATGACGGCTATGGGGAAAAGTGAATTGTGTGCACATTTTCAAAATTCTGTGATCCCTACACTAAATCATATACTACTTAAGTTTTGAATTTTGAAAGGGAGAAAAAACAAAAACTCCCATGTAATAAAATCGATTTTCAAGGATAAATAAGCAATAAATTTTGAATTTTGAAAGGGAGAAAAAAAAACAAAAAAAACTCCCATGTAATAAAATCTATTTTCAAAGATAAATAAGCAATAAATTTTGGCTCTTATCACTTCCTGCCGCGACAACATGGAAACGATAATTTGAATAATTGTATTTCCCACTGAATTCTAGAAGACGTGCACAGAAAATGAAGTTACATTTATGTCCAGAAGCAAAACAAGGGGCCATCTCAGCATTTGCTCAATGGATCAGGGAAACTGGACGAAAAACCTGATCGAGATGGGGGTCATTGGCCCGGAAGCTGTGTTACAATAGTTGTTACAGGTTGTTTATACTCATTTATACAGTCTAAATGGTAATTAATGCATTATGTATCATTGTTAAAATTAATGTTACTTTTCTTGTGATGTTCAGTATAGTCTCTAATTGTATAGAAACAGTTATGCAGCAGAAACGATTTCACTTGGGATTTAAACTTTTCTATTGAATTTAATCGTTTAATGTCATCTGGCAAAGTGTTATAAAATAATGTACATGTATTGTATGTGAATTTTTTGTAATGAGCTGTTGATACTGTCACCTGATGAATATGATTTCTACGTCAAGTGTTATAGTAATAGACTTCGGCATTTTCTGAAAATATATTCCCGCCCTTAAGCAAGTCATTTTTTACAAAAACCACTGATTCGTAAATAAAAAGACACGGTAATGGTAGAATTCCTAGATTAATGAAGATAGGCTTACAAGAATCACGTGGGTGGGATTTGGTTATTATTCGTACAATTCGTTTTTGTAATCTAAAAGTCTGGGAGCTATAAGATGTATTTACCCAGAATATTATGCCATATCTCAGGCGGGAATGAACATTCGCGAAGTATACACAACGAGCAGTATGAAGGCTGACTGAATTTGCAAGAATTCTGAACGTGTAGCATAATGAACTTAATTTTGTGTTCAATTCATTTAAATGGACGTTCCATTTAAGGTTTGACTAAATTGAGAGACCTAAAAATTTTGTTGCCTTAACATCAGTCAATGGTACACTGTTCATTTTCAATGGAGCACAGAATTGTTTATTTGATATGGAAAACTGCATTAAAACCGTTTTCTTTTCGTTTACTATTAATTTGTTATTTCGGAACCAATTTGAAACATCTGATATTGTACTATTTACGGTTTCTTTATTGCAAAGATGTTCATTATCATCCGCAAGAGAACCGTTCTTCCGTTCGAATCGTCGAGGGCATATCGTTTGCGTAAAGTAGGAACAGAATAAGATTCAAATCGATCCTTGAAGACTCCACATGCAACAGGCAAAAGAGTCCGGAAAAGGTGCGTGCGTAATGTTCCATCAATGGCGAGATTCTCTCGCTTTATGACAACAGAGTCGTTGGAGACAGCGATAACGTTGTGATAGTTGTACTGCCATGTAGTGAGACATTAAGCCAAGAAAATGAAGATTGTGACAATGAGGAATATTCATAAGACGAAGTAATGATTTCGTTTCCACATCTATAAAACAAATTTTGGTTAAGGCGACCAAACCACGGAGATGACAGCGACTCCTAAACGGTATAAGGCCGCAAATTTTTTTTCCTTAGCACGGCAATCGGTTCAGTTCCCAGGCATGAGATTCTAGGCAGTGTAAAATGTATGAGATTTTGGAAAAGAGAGATCACAGAGATCAACATGAAGAGACTTCACGGAAGCTTTATTACTATAAAGTGAGAATTTAAGACACACTGATTGGAATTCTGAATTGGAAAGACTTTGTAAAAGCTTTTCTTTGTCACAGGGAGTATTTCACAATGAAGAGAGTGTGACGTAACTCAGGGTAGAGGTCAGTGTGATAGATTTCTACATTGAGTACCGGATTCAAATTCCTATTGAGAGATGGGAAATTTATGGTGGAAAATCGGAAGGTTTTTGTAAGGACCTCCTGTTTCTCTTGTAGTATCCGATCTCATATTTGCTCTGTCACCATTCACCATTTCACGTTTATCTTTTAAGTACCACATTCCTTCACCAACCTTGGTTAGGGCTCATATGCTCAGGTACTGAAATCATTATAATAAACTCAGGAGCCGGCGTGAGGAGGCGGCGGCAGAGGGCAGCCCAACTTGGGAGATGTGAAACAATGGGTTTTGAGACGTTTCGTAATGCGATGAGAGTGGCTCCTTTCTTTGGAGGCAGCTCGATTGATTGATTGATTTTTTCATGTTTCCGGGCGCGTCAACTGCTTCGGTCATTAGTCCCGTTAGTGTAGTGCATGTTTTTTTCTCGGGAGATGGCGGTGATCTTCCCCCGCTGGATGGCGAGATCCGGCGCCGACCTACCGTCGGCTAGTGGGGTTTCCCCCTAACCAGGACTCTCCCACCAACGGGGCACCGCCCCAGTCGGGGCAAGCTCTAAGCTCCCGACCGGTCTCCCGGAATATGTGGTAGTGTAGTGCATGTTAGTGTAAGTGTGTGTGTGTAAGGGGAGAGGATAGGACAAGGAAGAGGAAGGACAGATCGCGCGGGGTCCGTGGCCCGTTTGGTAGGGTACTGCCCGGCATTCGCCTGGTGTTGATCGGAGAAACCACGGAAAACTACCGATCAGAGCAGCCGGCCGCTAGAATTCTCCTCCAGACAGCGACTGAATTCGACCTAGCTGAAAAGCTAGTGTCGAAAATCCTGCCGCCGTCAGGACTCGATGGAGGCAGCTCGAAAGTAGTAGAAACTGTACGAGAGAGTGGTGGGTAACCTCGAAATAGCGATAGTTTTACATCTACATTGTGAGAACCGGAAACAGTTAAATTAACGAAGATCGAAACAATCAATTGCTTCTGGGTACCAACCCATTCATTGTTTCAAATTCCGAAAACTGAGAAGTAACGGGATATATTAGAGAAGGAAGCATCAAATTAGCAGAGTGAGGCATCTGAGACGATCCTCATTGCTGAGATGGAGCTCTTCTTTTGTGAAGTAGGCGTAAAAGTAAAAATTGTTCCATATACTCGTAGTGGGGGTGTATAGAGGCCCCGGTAGGTGCAGTTTTAAATCAAAATCGTGGACACATAAGGAAACATTGAAGATAACACGAATTGAGACAGTTAAGAGTGCAGACATCTCAAATCAAATGGTACTATTCCAAACAGTGGAGACTAAGAGGTAACGGGACTTACTGAATTTGACTCATTGATTGATTAGCGATTCCGGGCGCTTCAACTGCTAAGATCATTAGTTCCTTAAGTGTAGTACATGTTTTATCGCGGGAGGTGGAAGTGATCTTCCCCCGCTAGATGACAAGATTTCGCGCCGACCTACGACAGCTTGCGGAGATTCTCCCCAACCAGGTATACCCACCAGCGTTGCACCGCCTCAGTCAGGACAAGCTCTAAATTCCCGACTGGTCTCCCGACAAGTGTGGCAGTGCAATGCACGTGAGTGTGAGTGTGTGTAAAGGGTGAGGCTGGGTCAAGGAGGAGGAAGGAAAGATCCCACGCGGTCCGTTATCCGCGAGTTAGGCTACTGCTCCGACACTTGCCTGGTGTTTGATCGGAGAAACCATGGAAAACTAGCTATCAGTACAGCCGTTCCCTGAAATTCTCCTCCAGACACTGGCTGAATTCGACCTAGCTATGCAGCTAGTGTCGAACACCCCGCCACCGTCGGGACCCGAACATCAGGGCCTCTCAGTCAGACGCCCTGTGGCGACATCAGTTGATGCCTTGAGCCTCCTCCTCTGCCGGTCGGACCGCGCTGGGGACGGTAGCAGCAAATGGGCGGTGCGAGGCAGCAAATTCTTAGGCGATCCTGAACGCGGTCACCGCGGCCCGCTTCCCAGGCCGGAGCGTCGCGACGCGGCGCGACGCGGCGTCCACACGCGGTGCTTTACAACCCGGACGACCGTGGCGGCTCGGCGTCGCGACGGCGGCGGCGGCGGCGGCGGCGGCGGCGGCGGCGACGACGACGTCCCGCTGCCTCTGACAGCCGCAGCGCGCGCTGTCGCAAACGAGGAGCGTTGCGGGCGTCTGTAATTGCGAGCGTCACCGTTTTCGCAGGAGGACGCCTTGCTCTGAAGCCTGGGTTCGGCGTAAGCCACCACGCGAATCTTGCCAGACCTGAAAGTCTTGGAAATGTTGAAATTGTTGAAGCATATATCTGAACGACATTCCTGCTCAATAATTCAAGTTCTCGGGTGTCAAGGGGATTTCAGCACGTTAAGAGTGGAGATAAATATTTTTGTTGGTATGTATGTTCATGGGTGTTATGAAGATATTTTTGCCATCTCGTCACGTTTTTCCGAAGGCCGGTCCTTGGGTGACGCTCCAACTTGTCATGTACGGACTTAATCGAGAACCTGTTAGCGGTGTTAACCGATGATATTTTACTACTGATTTAAAACGTTTAAATAATGGTATGTAATACTGTTAATTGAACGAATATTTCACATTCTATAGCGCTTCGTAAAATCCTATATTCCGTTTAAACTTGATCGTTGCGACATACTGCATTCTGGTCATGCACACACTACAGGAATCTGTTAGAAGTAGCTCTCGCATTTAGTTCTCAGTTTCTTCACGAACACGTATACTGAGAACCACGAAAAAGAAAACGGCGGGTACTTGGGACGAAAGTTTATTTATTGTGAATGAACTCAGGTCCCCGAAAGAGATAAGACCTCCACCCAAACATTCCTACCTTACGGAGACTCCAGATTAAAAACCCGTCTTTTCACATACCCTCCCTCCAGCTGGACATAGACAACCCGTCCTCTGAGTACCTTAATGTCGTGTGTTCAAATCTTTATTTTTTCCCTTGTAAATCGCAAACTTACATCGGCTACCGAAATATCCTTCAACATAAAACACGTCGGTCGTAGTTATTCCACATAAACAGCGGCACCGAAGCCGGTCGGGGAGGCTTCGCTTACAAATGGGCGTCATTACCGTGGCGGAATGCGTAAATCTGCGAGTTGCACTGGAAACGAGGATGCTTTATGCGCTGCGGTGCGGCGCGGGCTGCCAGGCTGATGGGAGCGTCGTTCACAAGTGTTCTGGGAAAATCACCTGGTTCTCAACTCTAAGACTGCGGGAGGTCGCTCACGCTACTATATGATCTGTTTGAAATACCTCTCTTTCGAGAAGCGTTTTTGGCAGGACATTGTATCAGGTTAGTGGTATTGGACAATAGTGTGGGTGAGTGAATGAAGATCTGGATAGTATGGAAACGATGGTAATTTCAACGTCACAGCGGTAGTCTGGAAACAGTCATGGCTTACCCAGGACGTGAACCAACTACTCTTGGCTCCACGCAGTAAGGTTGCTATTATCTACGATTGCTTGTGCATTATCTAGGATTGCTTTTACACGTCTTGAGAACTGAAGAAGACGAAATTGGTTGCGTGCATTGACGAAATTGTTTTAAATACTACAGATTATCGTGCATTGTTATTAGTTATTGGGCGAAAAAAAGAGGGTGAGAGGGAGATAAATAGAGAGGAGGGAAAGTATACAGCTGCTTGTACCAAAGAGTAGAGGTTTTTTCTTTCTTTCCTCAATACTATTCAGTGCTCTTTCAATTTCTTAAATCAATTTCAGTTATTGGGCGTAAAAGGATGGAATAGAAAGAGAGGGAGAGAGAGAAGGAAAGAAAGAGGCGGAGGGAGATAAGGGAGAGAGAGAGAGAGAGAGAGAGAGAGAGAGAGAGAGAGAGAGAGAGAGAGAGAGAGAGAGAATGCCGCTCCACAATAACTCCTCTCAACAGCTTCACAGAATACAGCTACAACGGTTTTTGTTTCTCTCCTTTCTCATATTGTACATGCGCAATTGTCTTATGAGTCTCAGTTAGTGGAATGAAAACCTCACAAGTCCAATTTACATTTAGTTCGCGTCTCGTTAGTGCCCTACCAAGAGGCAAGAGGATCGTGTCATTCCCGCTCCCGTTTTTCGCACCTTCACGACCGTATCTTTTATCCACAATTATGTCGAATACTTTGGAGCACACACAGTGCTTTGTGTTGCCTTGAGAGGTGTAAAAATTGTGCTCAAGTTTTGTGTACGGCTTTACTACGTAATATCTTCCCAGTATGCAGTGATTGTTTAAGCTAATAAACTCATTGCACAAGGATGTGTCTAATATGTCAGTTATTTAGTTTATATCGTTTAAGTATTCAAATTTGTTGGAAAAGTAAAGTACCATAAGAATCTATATTATTAATTTTAATTACAAGTAACGCATTTATTTAAGCATGAGAAAATGCAACTCGTAATAGAACAAGCAATTATGGGTGCGTAAGTCACAAGTATGGGGTTGGATATGACGCCAAAGTGGAATTCATTTTGAGTTTTCATACACCGTGAATGAAATGGGCTCATACCACGGTCGACTGCGAGTCAAGTACTGTCGACTAGTATAAACAACGATGAAGAAATGTTTTATTAACACGAGCGCAGGTAGCAAAATAAAACCCGCGTTTTGCAGTTGGCAGATCATTGTTTCAGGATTAATGGAGATATCATATCTATTTTCATAGCGTCAGAATTATAAGTAATTCACAACTACAAATTCTTCCTAATTTAATTGTGGTAAAAATTAATTTTAGTAAAGAAAATATAAGTTATTTAGTAGGATATACTTGATACATACCCTAAATTACGCCTAACTTATCATTGAGTTGAAGAGAATACCTTGCCTAGCCTCTTGCATGTTTTTAAGGTAGTTTTTGTAATACAAATATGTAAATGAAACACACATATTGGATTTTTTTTCATTTTCCTCAGAAGCAAGCAAACCCCTCTAGTCTTAAATCATACATGAATAATTAACATTTCTACGTACTAAAATAGTTATTTAGAACGGAAATTGAATGTACATCGTAGTTGTAAAAATTAATTTATTTTCCGAAAAAGAATAACACATTTCTACGATTTCTTCGAGTGATTTGCCATTGCCATCATGAACTGACTGAATTAACGGTCTTCATAGACTTTGAAAGCATCTTAATTAGCGCGAAATGTTTTGTAACTAGGATCAATGTGTTGTGTCACAATCTGAGGAATTTTACATAATTCTTCTTCCTTTAAAACAAAGTTGTTTCTCCTCAACTTCTCTCTTAATGCGAAGATACCGCCGTAGAGCGCGCAGGTCAGTCTGTCTTCCACTCGCGGAAGAATAAGGAACGTTACTGCACCGAGCTGTCCGTAATTGGGCAAACGTCTGAAAACGTCCAGAGACAAGAACGAGTGAATGGCAAGTCTCCATTTGAGACGCAGCAATTACGCCAGCCAGTACGCAAGTGGGCACTCGGCTTTTGTTCCGTGTCTTGAAGCATCCGTTTTTAAGACTTCATTGTGTAAAAAGGAAACTTGATGTGAACAATTCTTGCTTCGACGGACTTCGATCATGCCGTAGTATTCGTAAGTAGGAACAATACGATTCCAATTTGACAGTAGTTTTCCACTTTTTCGTGAATGGAGATATTTTGATTTAAGAAACCATTGTTTTATTCCTCACATTCAAAGAATTTACATGATTTTTTATAAATAATATTACAACTTTCGGGAGAGAAATTAATATTTTGTTGTTCATATGCTCTTCTTTCCCATAAATAAAGACACTTACTTTTAAAAGAATGAAAAATTATTCGTTTCTCTCTCTTCTTTTCAAAATGACAGGTTTAAGAACAGATGGAAAATTGTAATATTCTGAATATTTAAATTACTGACAAAATAACGTGAAACATATTTTTTTACATTACACTTGTATTGTGTAATTTATTAAATAATCAAATACAATATTAAGATGAATGAAGAACTTGAATGTGTTAACATCGAAGTACATGTATAAGGCATCTGGACTACTCAGTGACTTGTTCATTCATGAAGCAGATCATTAGAGAATTCGACGCCAAAGTTACATACAACAAGAATTGCTTCATTTCACTTTTAGTAATATTTTCATTCACAGCAACTCAACATCGCGGTTCTAAAATGCGTTTAGGATTCAAACATCGGCTCCTGAGTATTTGCCGCAGCGGCAGTTTACACACCGTCATAAGCTACCGGATCCATTACGTTAACACAAACCCCCCATTCACATCCACTTCTAACTTTTTCCTTTTACACATTACACATACGACAGTGTGCACGTTTAAGAAAAGATTTATCAACGAAGAGAAAAGCTTGTAATTTATTGTATCCATTCTGTGAGACAAGAGGACTACATTGCCTCTAAGTCTGCGGATTGAGAAATCCGCGCGCGACGCTGCCCTGGGCCACGAGATGGCGTCTGCGGCGGCGACCTCGAGATGGCGGCGCCGATACCGAACGTCTGGTCGTAAAGCGATTTTAGCGCCGCCTGGTTGCTGCGGGCGCGACGCGACGCGCGACCGACCCGCATCCTCCGTCGTAAAGAGCCGGCAAGGAAAGCACGGTGCTGCCGACTCGCGTACGGCGCGGGCAAAATTGTTATTTCTTGGTGGCCACAGAGTAAGAGAACATCTATATCGGGCTTGGAAATTTGGGTAGAAAGAGTTTTAATTTATCGTGCAAGATTATAAATTTATATTGTAATACATGTGCGAAAAATTAGTTTTCTAGGCCGAGGGAGGTTAGGAGTGAGGGAGTTAGTTCTCAAGTGATTATAAAAGTAATTTATTCTACTGGGCAATAAAGAAATTTTTATCGTTTATTGTATAAGCTTTTTAGTCCAAATTTAGTAATCTTCCAAAAATTTAGTTTACGTTAGGACAAATAGTTTGCTGCGTTCGACAACGCCCGGATCGCTCAGGAGAGTAGATTTAAGTTTTTGACAATGAGATACTGTAGTTGCATATTATAGTATATGGTATATAGTTCTTTAACTTTATGAAAACAAATTACTCTTGAGCGTCATTAATTATTTTTATATAACAACTAAATGTGAACGAAACTAAATATAAATAACCCTAACTTTTACTAAAGTCTTGGTTACTTTGTCATGCAAATGTTCCAAATATATTTACGTATTGTTTTAATCTTCAAAATTTAGCGGGATCCCGCTTAATATATCTGTAGGTACTCAAAACCCATTGCTCGTTTTAAGTAAAAATGTCCTCAAAGGTATTCATGGAAATTTAGAGACAACAATGAAACATAAGACCTCCAACCATATACAATTTTCACTCACAAGTGTTGTTTCATTAAATGAATATTTCTCTCTTCAAATTATTTTAATTTTCTTTTTTTAATTATTTTGATTTTTTAAAATTATTTTCTCTTTTAGCCGAATCTCTTACGATTTATTTTATGTTATTAATGTATTTGTTGTCAAAAAACAGTACTAGTCTTTGTCCTATATTTCTATCTATCAAAGTACGTAATGAGACCAATATACAGAAGTTATGAAGCTATAATGTTTTTGGTTTTTATAAAGTAACACTTCTCTAACACTATAAATAATTGATAAAAATCAGATTATCATTACTGGAGGCGTTTTACTGCTTTGATTTTCTAATATAAGGTGCGATGTTACTTTTTCTTAATGGATATTCGAAAATTATGGATTGTTAAAGTAGTTGCAATTTAGGAAGTACAGGTCATTAAACACCCTATTTCCTGCGAAGGGAATGAGAATATGAATATGAAATAATTTTGACCTCCAATTCCATCAAAGTGAACCAATGTTCTGCGCAATAGCCGATTACAAGGCGCGCCTTGCATTTTGTTTGTTTACGACGCTGTCGAGCCGTGACGACGAGATGGCGACAGACGCCGCCATGTTGTTGAGAAGATGTCCGTGCTGTTGCGGGATTCTGGCGGTAGAAACGGGCGGAGCCGCAAAATCGCTTGTGATGCACCCGTACGATACCGGATGCGTTGAAGGTTCTTGGTGGTATCAGATGCAAACCAGTTGGCAGGAGGCAGAAATTCGCGGCTTTATTGCGCCAAGTTGTGACGACATTGCTGTACTTGTTCGCTTCTTAGGTTGGGCTGACCGGTTGCGTTGGAGATGCCAATGCATAAAAACTGTTCATGAACGAACAAACCAGAAGAATTTAGAAAGTAACGGTCCTTCTGTGACGTAGTTTGCCTCTTTGTTCAGATAATGCATAGATTTTGTGGTTTGTTTATAGCACTATTTTGTCGTGACTATTTTGACTCTTGTATTTCACTGTGTCTCATCGATGTTGAGTGCAGTCTTACTCGGAAAACCCTTTTCATGGAAGGTCTTTGAAATTGAAAGCAAAAATATCTAAATGAAAACAGGAGTGTGTTTGAAATTGAATGAAAAACTGACCAAATTGTAGCAGGAAAGTGTTATGCAAAATCCTTTTGTAGAAATCAAATTTATTTTAATTCTCAGTGGAATTTAGATAAAAAAAATGGTGCATGTTTTGATTGTTTACAAATATATTGTTGTCTGAATAATTTATATGCTCACTAATTTTGGTGCGAAATGAATAGTTCGTTTTTGTACGAAGATAAGCCACTGAATAAGACGACTAATTTATTAGATTATAGATAATATCACTTCAAAAGAAAATAGTTATAGAGTTTTCGTTCACGTCGATTTCAGCAACGGACCAAATTGTTTTTTTTAAATATTCTAGTTCATGAGTTTTTATATTTTTCAAGAATTAAGAGACGTATATTTTGGACTCTTGTTATCGTAAAGTTTGTTGGCTCATCATTTCTATTATAGAAATAAATTCTCAAAAACATCGATTCGAGAAAGTTCTCTCAATACCAGACCTTTGGTGATAGCAATGCAATACGATTCCTTGAAAATATCCCCGGCCAGCCCGGAAGAACGATCAGGTTCATTTTCTCCTGCACCAACACTGGAATGTGATGATGGAATCGGAATAATGCTCTGGTTCTGTTTATGTTAGTGAAAGTTCTGGACCTTCATTGAAAGGGAAGCTGTGTGCGTCCCAGATCTTCTCAAATACGAGAGCGGAGAAGGCGGCCGCACCCTGGATGGAATTGAACCGGTCCTCGAGCTCGTCGCTGGCGCCTGCCGCGCCCGGTCTACTCAGCCAATCATAGTTGAGCACATACCAATAACATTCCTGTTGATCGAAAGACTTTTCCTGTCTATATTTATTCTTCTTGATTTTCTTCGTATCCTTGCCATTATGCCACGGGAAACGTCAAATGAACTGCAGAATGAGCAATTTTTCTTACCTGTTACATAAAATTGAACTTATTTTCAATCGTATGTGGCACAAAAATTAGTATCACTGAGGTGATTCTTCCCAAATTTGGCCTGAATATTTTTTAGGCAACCAAGAGTAAAAAATGATGTGTTTGATATTCAAACTGTAACCCCCAAATGTGTTTTCATTACAAAATTTTACAATTGTTTTCGAGTGTATGCAAAGTGTAATTACACTCTTAGTTAAAATCAAAATATGAAGCAACCTAACTGGGGGAACTCTCTACGTGGAACGTCCTGAAACCTTCAGTAGAAGTGTAACTAGTAATAGACAAGTTAATTAATGAAGAATGTTACAACAAACTAGTGAAATGTGGCGTCCAAGACACTGCAAACTGTTTTAAAAGTATTTCATGGGTTGAAAATTTCTTTCATACTTCATTTCTTTCATACGTAGCTTCATTTTTTTCTTACAGTATCTGGCGTTGGTCTTACCAACGAATCGTAGTAGCTGATGTTATACTCCCCTTGAAAAATTCCTAACATACAATGGCCTTGTATGTTACATCCATATGAGATCTGAACTGGTAATATTGCAATTCCAAAATAATAAACACCTTAAAAAATGCTTGGAAAGCGTTGATGATGCGAATAGAGTTTAGTACAGCTACGTTTTTACGATTTTTGTTAATATGCTCAATAACGCACAAGATCAGATAAACTGTTATTCTGGGTTATTCTCTAATCCTACTTTAAGATCATTCTCAATTAGTTCCTCAAATACTGTCGCAAAATCTTCTACAACATTTAATTTTTACCCGAATTTCCTTAGCTTCCATATTTTTCTTCCCCTATTTTTTTGAAGAAATTAAAAATCCACAAACTCACTCTAATTTCTGTTCTCTTCCACTTCTGCAGTTGCTATTTTAATCGTTTTGTATGCGAATCTATATAAACACTAAAAGGTGACTGTTTTGTATGTTTATGTGAATAAGGTTCAGTCTAATAAAAATAAATTCGGGATCTTATGCATTTGAAAATCGATATTTGTGCACTCAGGAATGTAAAAGTGAGATGAATGAAGTAAACACTTAGGAACGAAAAAAAGTTCATTCATTCTCTAACATTACTCACAGTTTTGTTTTCTCCGAATGTATATAATATTATTCTACGTTAATACGTTCCAAGGCAATACTGTTCGTAGGTTTACGCAAGTGTATTTTTAAAAAATATGGTAATAGGCATACAGAAAAAAATAAAATAAAATATGCCACACGTTAACTTGTTCACTTAAAGATGTCAACATCAGTGTTGGCAAAGTCGTGAAAGAGAATTATGGCGTATGATGAGCGAAAAATGCCTTTGGGTACTGATGTTTCATCAACGCCACCTACATAGATCTATTTAGGTAGCGTTGATTTCATTCCCGGCACACTCGCTAAGATCGCAGCGCCAAAACACGTTTTTGGAAATTTCTTAAAATTTTCTGACCGGATACGATAACAAATTATCAGTCCCCCATTAAGAAACTGAGACGCGTCGAATGACATTACATATGTCTGGATTGGTGCACGGGTAGTGGTCTAGCCGTGAGTGACGGAATCGCACATACGAACATATGCATATACGCACACTCGAGTTACCCAAATACTGTAAAGGGACGATATTGACAGAACTACTAAAAATTAATATCATCTCTGTAGAGAGGTTATTTATTTTATGGTTTACTAGTTCATTGCTGTGTGTTTACGAACCTCAAACAAAACACGTAACGGTATTGTTACGACCCGCTCTAATACCAACACAATAAATACAACATTTTTATGAATTAAATTTAAGATACAAACAAATTAACTCAATAAATGACATAACGCTTAAAAAAGTAAAATAACTCGTTATAAACCGTAGTTTGCGTAATTGATATGAAAATTGCAGTTTTGAAATGTTCCCGTGAATTTATAATTGCCATCAGTCACTCGTATTTCACTGTAACGTATCACTTTTGGGTACTGAGTAGCAGCACTTCTAGATGTAATATCATGTGTAAGGCACATCGGCTAACATCTTCAAAAAGTAATTTTTTGATGTTATGAAATATTTTAAATCACTTTTGGCAATAGAGGCAAGTAACCTAAATGTACTCTTTCATCAGCGTAATGCACACTGTTATATTACTCTCAAACACACCATAAACATTTTCATACATTTTTCGATATTTTACTGGAAACCACTGTCCGTAGCTTTGTTAGCTTTTGCGAAAATTTCCGCAGGAACTTCACAATATTCTTTAATTTTGTACGAACAAATCAGTGCAACAACGAGTATGCAGTAGTGTTAGAAACACAGTCTGTTTTGTTTATTTGACGTCATATTGACAAATGACGATTACAACGCGTCTTTTCACTTTAGGTGCAAGAAAAGTTATAATACGTTTCGAATTGTCGTTTTATTCAGCAACGAACTAGTAAACCATAAAGTTTTGTATGCTCTACGGGCGTTACTAAGTATTTTTGCCCCTCAGGCAACTTCCAACCCCTTGGGCCAGAGGCCCTCGGAAATAAAGTCGCCTTCGGGGCAAAAACATCTACTTAACGCCCTAGATACATAAATAACTATTACATTCAAACCCTTAATGTGTACTGTATCCACTTGAGAATGATAGGTTATCTTCTCTTCGCATAATTATACGGTATTTATAAAGGTAGGTTTGGAAATTGACACCAATCAAAAAATATCTCTCTCAACCACGCCTCTTGCATGCATCTATTAGATTTATAGAACATGTCGATCACCTTTAAATATCCAACAATACAAAATGAATGATTAAGTACGAACTATGCAATATGAAAAAAATATACATTTACTTCACTAAAATGAAATAACTAAACCAAACTGGACGAGTTGCGAATAATTACAAGGAGAGATACATGTAGTAACATGCAAGTTTCATAATTCCTTCCACAAATTTACACATGAACAGAGCTGGGTTTGCGCGCCAGTTTCGATGGGAAGCTTTCGCTGCAAGTCAAAGCACCTAGTACAGAACGCTTTGAGCGCTAGCAACCGTTTTGAAATTGCATTTTAACGATAAATTATTAATATTTAGACCAAAAATATTTTTTATTTAAATAGTTTTTCCATGTCTGTGGAGCACAATCTTCAATTTAAGACCATTTCTAAGGCAATGTGTTCAGCCACTTGTTCTCACGAAATGAACCATAAAGCCATGCTTCCTTTTCATATGAAGATGAGTAGGGAGAGTAGCAATATCTTGAGTGAGAGCAGGTAGGCTGTGAATGGAATTCCTGTCGTTGGATGCGAGCGAGAGTGCAAGGCGATGCGACGTCGACTGCAACAAGTGGTCGGCGGTCGCTCCATGGCACCTAGAGGCGTTAACGGGCTTTTTATGGCGCGAGGGAGCGCGTTAACGAGCGGCGACTGGCAGAAGACAGAGACCCCTTATTGCAAACCCATTGCCACGACCTGCTACGTCTTCTCTTTTTGTCATTCGAATGTCCTCCCCTCGGTTGGGTTCCTCCTAACCTTTGTAAGGCGAGACCTAAAGAGTTCTGTCAACGCACTAACAGTGCCTTGCTGTTTGAGTCGTGAATCGCCACCTTCAGGTTGAGCTCATCCGAAGTTTTGATAGGCGCATCCTAAGAGCCCAGTTCATGATCTAACGATGATTTCTCTTTGGATCATTTGAATACCCCCTCCGGTTGAGATCTTCCTAAGCTTTGCTAGGCGAGTCTTAAAGAGTCCCGTTCACTCGTTCTCTCTTGCGATGTAATGCCGAGTTCTATCTCTTGCGTTTCCTTGCCTTCTTTTTGTGACATAAGAATTGCCTTCCTCCGGATTAGATCTTTCTAAGCTTTGCTAGCCGAGTCTTAAAGAGTCCTAATCATGTCCCAGCGATGTCTTGCCTCTTCTCTGTGTTATTTGAATTCTTGCATCTGGTTTGATTATATCTAAGCTTTGCTAAGAATCCGAATAGTTAGAAAAAATATGCTTAAAGTTGTCATAATAGCTTATTTTCGAATTTTCAACGTTTCCTCCCCTTTTCCATCCTGAACGTATCTACAGTAATACTATATTTAAACATAATCATTTTCTAATGCAAACCAATTTAATTTGACATTAATAGGGAAAATATAAAATCAAATTAGACGGGTAGTTGCATAATAAGTATGTGATTACTGGATATTACGACTACACTCTTAATAACACACTTTAACAGAAAACAAACTATTATTCCTGTTCATCGTCTGCAAAAAAAGGGGATATGTATTTATATTGTGTAATGATGTTCGTAATAAAGAGTTCGTGATTACCACACTGTGGTTCACCTTTTTTGCTCTTCTGTTATAGCAGATGTCCTAGAGGCGAAAACATCTCGTGGGCCATTCCCATAATTATTTCGCCCGTGTCCTTCGGTTTACAACACTTTCTCCCTGTTAAACGAAGTGATTGTGCATTGGACTTCAGCTCCGGGGGTGGGGAGCTTTCGCGATACCTCAAAATTCATCAACATATGTTTCTGGGAATTTTCTATTACGTTATTCTTAGTGTTTTGTGATGTTGGGGAAATATCGTATGAACTTATTTAATTTACGTAATACCAATGAAATTGTTAGAGATGTAATTAGATATTATTACGATGGAAAATTCTTATTATGATTCCTGAATGTAAATTAAAATTGCTGGCAATTCTTCCTTTAATTAACTTGTCATTTTTTGTCAATTAAGAGTAAAGTCAATTAAAAGTAAAGAAAAACAAGAGAAACTTATCAGTGGGCTAGATAGACTATCAGAAGGCATATGATTCTGTACCGCACTGATGGTTGATAAAAGTTTTGGAATTATAATGTAGTATCCATAGTTGCATCATCGAAAAGTTGTGAGTGGAACACAGAAATAGGGTAGAAGAACGTAGTACTCTCCGACAAGACACCAAAATGTGAAAAAGATGATGTGAAAAAGAAAACCACAAGAAATTAACAAGCTTATTCAATATCACTGCTGAGTTCAGTAATGACAAAGTTGCGTTTCGACATCGAAAAATGCGCAAACTTGAATGTAAAAAAAGGAAGAATTGACAATGAGCCCAAAGTGCGCGCACATGTTGAAAAAAAAGGGAAGATACAGCGCTTGGTCTCACATTGTACATAAAAATACCGAGTTTTGACAAACTCTCACAATATATCACAAATCTATTCAACAGGACGTTGAAAAAATTTGTAAATTACGCATCCGAAAACATTTTGGAAACAGAGCTCATTGCCTAAAACAAGATCAATAACATTAATTTCTGATGAGTGCCAATCTTTACGTATTTATTTGAGGTAATGCCCTGGTCTCAATCCGATCTTGAAAACGTCAACATTATTCTACGAACAACATTCAAAATCTACGAATACACCATCCTATATCTTTTGTAGAGCGGCTCTGCATTCCGAGAGGAAGGTGGACAAGACCGGTTGGAAATGAAATATCTTTGCAATAGGCAGGCGAGCACGATGCAATAGGCAGGCGACCTACATGGCGAAATGTTTTTGATTAATTGATTTTTTCGTGTTTCCGGGCGCGTCAACTGGTTTGGTCATTAGTACCGTTAGAGTAGTGCATGTTTTCTCTCGGCAGATGGCGATGATCTTCGCCCGCTGGATGGCGAGATCCGGCGCCAACCTACCGTCGGCTAGTGGGGTTTCCACCTAACCAGGACTCTCCTACCAGCGGGGCACCGCCCCAGCCGGGACAAGCTCTAAGCTCCCGACCGATCTCCCGGAATATGTGGTAGTGTAGTGCATGTTAGTGTAAGTGTGTGTAAGGGGAGAGGACAGCACAAGGAAGAGGAGGGAAGGTCCGTGGCTCATTTGTTAGGGTACTGCTCCGGTATCCGCCTGGTATTGATTGGAGAAACCACGGAAAACTACTGATCAGAGCAGCCGGCCGCTATAATTCTCCTTCAGACAACGACTGGAGCTGAAAAGCTAGTGTCGAAAATCCTGCCGCCGTCAGGACTCGAACCTAGGACCTCGCAGTCAGAGGCGCTGCAGTGACATCAGTTGATGCACTGAGCTACCACTGCCGGTACCGAGAAATGTTACTCTTCTCTAAATCTCGAAGACAAAAATACCTATCAGTGTTACATCTCAGCTAAGTATACAATCAATCTAAAGTTCTCTATAGTTTTTCCATTCTCCATTTTCCCATATGATTTTCCCATTCTCTCGAGTGCTGATAAATACGCGTTGCTCAAAGATGGGCCTCAGTTTGAAGAAAATGAAGGTTTTATAGACAACACCAAATTATTGTCACGAATAACTATTAAAGTACATAGAACTGCAACACTATAATCTAATTCACACCGATAACTTTATCGCCGCTAATACACCTGACATTGTATTGCACAATATGAGAGAAAAAAGCAAATTTCAATAGTGTCACCCACTGATCACAATATTAATTAGACAGAATCAGAAAACATACACACTGCTTGCAATAGAATTTAAAAAAGTAAAAACTCAATTCAGTGAAAAAAATCCCAATATTAATTACAGCAAGTTGTTTGGTTAACAAAAATTTGAAGAAGTATTTGGAAACAGTTTGGGGGGAGGGGGACACCTAGTATTATAATTCCTAAAGCCTAAACACTCATGAATCTGGAATCATGTAGAATTGTTCGCACTGCATTAAATCAGTAGTAACATTGGTTGAGATATGCAAGTATGGCCTCTCACAACACCAATGGTAAACTCAGAGTTGAAGAATAATGATAATATTAGTAATAATAAACGACTGAATGTACCTGAAAACTCTTGCAAACAGCTCTTCGGACCCATATGGATCTTTATTTTCTTTTTTAATACATTTTTCGATTTTTTCCTTCATCCATTGAGGACATTCAGAGATGGGATTTGTTTTGTTTCTAATTGTAGCTCTTCTCGCTCCCAAACGTCAGATACAGTTATTCCTGTTTTTTATAAATCTTGATTGAATAAGACTTGATTTGTTCGTGGGTAATTATTGTAATAGAGCTCGTCGTTTATTGAAAAACAAAATTATATACTAGATACGTGTGATTGAAATGCACAAAATGTCAAATAGTCAACCTACTTACATAGATTTTAAGATTCTTCTCGTCACTGTCTGTGTATGATTCTGAATCGAGGGTGTTCAGGTATCGAAATGCATCATGTTTCATTCGCTGGTTGGGAGAGATGAAAATTTTGTCGTCGGTGACTCTAAACCGCCTCCAACGATTCTACACTCTGAAAATGGGACAATTAGACTGTCATCACACGTCGGCGTTATAATCTGATTTCCATTACTAAATATTTCAAGAAAAATATTGTGTCACCTGCCTAGGGAGGTATTATCACATTTCCTCCAAACATTTGTGTGCATGTATGCAGACGTCTAGCTGCTGCTTTCCCGCTGGCTCACTTGCTCATGGAGAAAATATATACGTCACCGCCAAGGAATTTCGATAAAGCACCGAGTGTCAATAAAACAGTAACAGCATCGACATATGCGAGAATGTTTTCGGCTTCTTGTGTGCCTCATTTGGTCTGGCTGGTGATTTAAATCATGCGTGCTAATGGCGCTTAAATGTACATTAGCTACGCTTCTGAGAATTTGTCGATTGCGTTCGCCTGGACAGTGCTGCGCCCTGTTAACACTCTGCGAAATAATTTGAAAATATTGTTTCTTTAGATAACTTTTACTCTCTTAAATGAAGTTCGTGAGTTTTTGGAGGAGAAAATTTTACTGTATTGGCATGTTTTACTGCGTGGCATGTCTGAAATGCATAATCGTAGCTCTTAATTTATGCCAAGAAGAGTTTCATTTGAGGTTAGGTGCCTCATTTGAATAAATTTTAACGCATAAATGTTAACATAGGGTAAGCAGTAAAACTCAGCCTCCAAAAAGTAATACAAGATCTCCTTTTTTAGATTAAATACCATTGCTTATTTCTCGTAAACTGGGATTAAGGACCTAGGACGCACTGTTTTGAAGTTATTAACGATTATGGTGTTTTTGAAGAGTAATTTCGATAGCGGATTGTATTTGCAGCTGCCAATTTCTTCATAGCATAATCTAAAATAATCTACATTTTGTCTTAAATTTATTTGATGCATCCTGGGAAGTAGTTACTTGTCAATCATTGGAATATTTACACGGTTTGTGACGACGACGACTAACGTCGATCGTACAAAAACGTCAACTTTCCTGTTATATACAGGTTTCTAAGAAATAATATTAGAAACTTCTAAGGCAACTACAGAATCGAAAATTATTACTTTTTGCCAACGAACAAATAGTGGTAAATTGTGTATACTGGAGTGATATGCATTTATATAGGCAACAAATGACCCTGATTTTTAGCTATTAGATAAGTGAACATTTTCCCTTAAACATTTATTCTGAAACATTCTGTATAAAAGAGATATTTTATTAAGTTCTGTGGGAATTATGATCATTATGTCCTGATTTATATGATTTAAAAAATTGTCAGTTCCGATGTATTTTCTGACACATACTTATCCGTTTACAAATAAGATATGATAATATACTATATGTTAATTATACGTTATTTACAGAGACAAAAAAACAAATTAAAATGTTTTGAGGCTATTTATAGAGAACTTTTCCTTCAATTTACATTTGTTACGAATTGAGTTACATTTCTAGGTTAAGGCCAAGTGATTGATAATGCAGATCCGAAGCCATGACAAGGTACAAGAACGCGTAAGTAAATGAAGTCTATAAATTAATTTCGTTAGATTGATGGCGATACTAGTCAGTACTGTCAGATGCTGACTTTGCTTTTCATTAGTGACATGCAAAATCGCAGAAAAACTGTTGGTATGCAACGTTCAGATTTTTTGTTCAACGTCTTTCTTTATTTTCATCATAGAATGTTTATTCGTTTTTCATATCAACTCCTATCATACTACCTTGCAAAGAATACAACCAATGCGTGTTTGTTAAAAAGATTTACAGCTCCCGTCCACTGGACAACTCTACACTTGCCAAGGCTTGAATACGCTGTTGCGTATGTGACTAAGTGTTCGCACGGTGCTCTGCGTACACTATGTTTTTATCCAATATTTATTAGACACTAGTGTCATTGGACATGATGCTCGAGCCGGGTAATAATAAGGTTTGGTCTAAGATTGCATGGTCCGCGACACATGTCGACGGTCACAAATACTGCGGGAACGCTTTATGAAACACACGACAGGTTTGTGATGGGCAGAATTATCGTGACTTGCTGTACCCGTCCCGCGGGTGTAAATTCTGGCACAAAGGAACATTTTCCAATGATCAAGAATTTCGTGTTTGAATTATTGATGAATATAAGCAAACAAATAAGTATATCTGATACATTAATAGTGTATCTCTTGTGTTAACATTTTAGTTTGAATCAAACTATAACAGTATATAAAAATTAAATTCTGTCAAAATAGTTTTAAAGTTTTTTTACAATGATCATCTCAACTTAATTTAGAAATTTTTATTCATCACATTCGTGGAACTAACTGAAAATTGGAGAACATAATGGCCTCACCTTCACTTTTGTAAGTTTTACATTCCAGAGGTATAATAATCTTTGTGATAATGCTCACTTGTCACACTTCCTGCTTCTTTATATACACTATAGGTATTCTATAAACACGTTTTAATAGCGTTAAGTTCGAAATGTGTGCTTTCTGGCATTGCTGTGTCCGCCTGATAATTTGATTTTGGGCAGGTACTCACTGATCTTAAACTCTTCAAGTCAATTTCTGGATCTTTGCCGCGATCAAATCCACGACTTCCCAATCACTGGGACGCTCGAGCCATAAAGCGTTGCTTTTTCGCTCGCCGCTATCAGTGTCGGTACTCGGTTACAAAGTACGATTACTAATTTTGTCACAGCATAAAATGCGGAACGAGGGTTTCCGAACCCCATTGAAGAAATTACTTTCCACTTTGTGACATGCGCTTCAGTCCAACTGAATTAGCAAGAGCTCTTCATGTGTAGTCCCCTCTGTCCGCCGCTCCTGGACGTCGAGTGAAGGCGAGGTGCGGTAGCGTCTATACGCCGGACGACACGCAACTGCCTCACGGCGACGGCCGCCAATTCAAATAACTCCTGCCGGAATACAGTTCGCAGGACGAATGCTGTGATCATGGTTTCCTTTCTTTCGTTCATCACTTCCGGGCGAATGCCGGATCAGAACCTTTTAAAGCACCAAGGCTCAATCTTTCCTAGCTATATGTTTCATATCATTATTCCCTTATATTTACAATGAGGATTGCTGAAGATCGTGTTGTACGAATGGGAATAAGTGTATTTCAGACTCATCGAAAAAAATTCACTTTTGTGACACGCGACTCATTCCAATATAAATAAAATTTCAGAGCGTCAGTGCTGCCGGATAACGACATACAACTACCTCGCGACGACGGCGGGGATTTCGAGTGAATTCACAGACTGATTCTCGGAACCAAATTCGCAGACTGGAAGCTTTGATTGCCGGTGTCCCTGAACACTTTCAGGCCAATGCCGCAGCACCCTTTACAACACACGGGCAGCGCGTAATCCTTCCTTTCTATTCCCTACCATCATCATCTCATTATCTCCTGCAATCTAGACTGTGGCGCCGTGGAGAAGTACGACCTGTCCTAAACTTACAACCTGCCACAACCGGTATAATTCTGCAGCGAGTCCTTCCAGGACTAAAGATAGGAAAAAGAAAACAAGATGGTATTAAACAAAGATGAACAAGTGTATTCGAAACTCATTGAACAGATTACTTTATTTGCTGCACGACGGGCTTCATTCCAATGAAATCAGCAAGGCCTTTGCATAAGCACTCCACTCCGTCGGCCGTTCCTCGGCGACGAGTGGAGGCGGGGTGCCGAGGCGCCTGTTCGGCCGGCCAACGACACGCAAGTGCCTCGCGGCGACGGCGGTGGCGACGGTGGTGGCGACGGTGGCGATGGCAGCGGCGGCGACAGCGATGGTGGCGGTGGTACTGGCGTCGGCGGCGATGGCAGTGGCGGCGGCGGTAGCTGGGGTGGAGGCGGAGGTGGTGGAGGATGCGGGAACGGAGGCAGTAGCGGTGGCGGAGGCGGAGGTGAAGGCGGTAACGGAGGCGGAGGCGGACGCGGTGGCGGAGGCGAAGGTGGTGGCGGAGGCGAAGGCGGAGGTGGAGGTGACGGCGAATGTGGCGACGGTGGCTGGGGTGGTGGCGGTGGCGAGAGGGCGTGGCGGTGGCGGTGGCGGTGGCGGTGGCGGTGACGGGGCGGTGGCAGAGGCGGTGGCGGTGGCTGATGCGGCGGCGGAGGCGGCGGCGGAGGCGGCGGCGGCGGCAGAGGCAGTGGCGGAGGCGGAGGCGGAGCGGAGAGGGAGACGGAGGCGACGGCGACGGCTGCGCGCGCGGCGGGAGGCGGCCGAATGTGTGTCAGCAGGGACGTCTTCGCGCGGTGCCCCGGGGCGGTGCTGCGCGACCAATGACCGGCCGCGCGGCCGCGGAGCGATGTCCCGCCGAGGACGACGGCTCCGGAGCGCGGCCCAGGGCGCGAGGAAAGTGGGTTGCGTACGGGGATGCGCCGCGCCGCGCCGCGCCGTTGCGACAGGACCCGCGCCCGCTGATTAGAGGAGCAGCGCCATAGAACGAGGGATTCGCTGATTAGGGGCTCATTGGGACCAATTTCTTTGGGAACGTCCCCGCGGGCGCGAGTGTCTCTGGGTGGGTTGCGTAAAGCACCCAAGGAAGACCTTGAGGGATGGATGGGCATTCCGATTTCTCCTGTGGGGCTCTTTAGGGCGTATTATTGCAAAGAAATAAGTTGTATTGACCATGACTTGCAATACGTTTAAAAAATGGGAACGAAGCAATAATCACATATGAAGAAAATCATAGAACTGTAAAGAAGTATAGTGTACTTGAGGAAGCTTTAATTTTATTGCGATTGGTTGAGCAGTGAGTAAAAAATGTTGCAAACGTTAGTTATAAACCAATAAAATTTATTTCACTCAACTGTCACTACAACGAATATTAGCATTCTTTCAATTAATGTTTTTTCACTACATCACGTCCAGTAAAGTGATATTTCTCAGAAAAATATAAACCTCCTCTGTTTCTTCATAAACTGTTTAAAAGAGGTTAGTGTGTTTGGTGAAAAAATGTCATTTTGGTCAAATTGTTTTTAGTTCTTGATTTCTTTCTTAAATACAACTTATTTAAAGAGAGGACGTAGAAGCAGACCAAATGCAGAATTCACGCATTGACTTTAAAGTAGGTGACATTTGTCAGTATAAATTCGTTCTTCACAAAGTGTAAATATGATTTTAAAATGTTAATATATGAACATAATTTATACATTTCTGAAACAATTTTTAAAGCCTTTTTACAATACATTAATACACTTATATATTCAAAACTTTTTTTAATATGGTTACCATAGTTTGGTTAATTAATTGTACATTTGTAAACATTTTAGGAAGCATTTAAACGAAGTAAAAAAATTGAAGTTCTTAGGGAGACAGATAGAAGACATGTTGTTCTAAATACAGAAGTAAGTGTGTTAAAGAACAGATACAGTACGACCTTTTGTTGGCAATGGTTCAGATTGTAATAGATATTGTGGTATAATTTTCTTAATGCTCCAAATATGGAGAATCAATTTACAATAAATTTAATAAATCTAGACATTTCTTGTTTAGTTATTTATATTTCTTTCATCTTATGCATATAAATAAGCAATTTTCGAAGTAAATTGAAAATCGTGTTATTTAATTAGAGTATGAATAAAAATTTATCTCTCGCGCAAAATATCTTCTTTGTTGAGCTAACATTTTCCTTATTAGCAGAACTGTTGCTTGGAATTTAGTGAGAAGTGTAGGGATGAGAAGAAAAAATAAAAATAATCAAAATGTTTAAAAAAAATGATTACTTAAAGTATTTGTAGACAATACAGGTAAAATAATAATACTTAGTCACTCAGATATGCAAGGATATTTTATGCTTTTGAAGGGTATTTGTTCTCTGAGGACATGGAAGAACAACGCGTTTCAAGAAGATAACTAAACCATCTGCGTTGAAATGATTGAGTAACGTGTTTTTGATTGATTGATAATTCTGGGCACGTAAACTACTGAGGTCACTTATCCTGTAAGTGTAGTGCATGTTTGTCATTGGGAGGTGGTCATGAATCTCCTCCTCAGGAGGGAGAGATCTGGCGCCGACCTACCGTCAACTAGTGGGATTTTCCCGAACCAGATATCTCCCACCAGCAGGACACCGCCCCAGTCGGCACAAGTTCTAAGTCCCCGACCGATATCCCGGCATCTGTGGTAGTGCAGTGCATGTTAGTGTAAGTGTGAGGATAGGGCAAGGAAGAAGAAGGAAAGATCGCGCGCGGTTCATGACCCGTTTGGCTCCGGCATTCGCCTGGTGTTGATCGGAGAAATTACGGAAAACTACCGATCAGAACAGCTGGTCGCTAGAATTCTCCTCCAGATAGCGACTGAATTCGATCTAGCTAAAAACCTATTGTCAAAAATCCTGCCACCGTCGAGACTCGAACCTAGGACTCCCGGTCAGAGACACTGCAGTGATATCAGTTGATGAACTGAGCCACTGCTCCCACTTTGAATACCGCATATATGTCATCATATTGCAAGTTGTTCTGATATAGAACATGCCTTCAACAACCACATGATAATTACTTGTCACCGTCAAAACTCAGAGGCAAATGCATGTGATTCAGGGGAGGCCACGTTGGAGATAGCTTGATTCTTAATCTGTCGCAAGCTGTAACAATAGGAGAAAAATATTAACTTTTACTTTCTCGCAAACTACTTTCGTATTTGAGAGCACTGCAATGATGCGGCAAAAACGGGTATTTTTCAATAGAAGAACTCTTTTTCTGTGTTTTCGATACAGAGAAAGAAGATAAATCTTATTCTTATGTTTAGTAAATTACTTCACCTAACGCGTTGCACACTCAGAATTCACATTTTGTAGGTCCTCGTTACCGAAACATTGACTGATTTGTCTACTGGTTCTACGTGCAATTCTAAAGCCTAAGCTGTTCTGAAGATTTTTTTCTCAAACACATATTCCTCGATCGATCTGCACGAATTTGCAAACTTGAAATAAATATTTTTATTTGAGAGGTACTGTTCATGTCGCTTTAACAACATTGTCAAAAGTTTCTCAAAATTGGTTTCAAATTTTTAATTAATTTTTTCTTGAGTGAACAAACACATTGTTGCTCAACTGGCTGAGTTGACGAAAATTGCAAAACTTCCAAATTTGTTCGAAAATTTCTTATGACCACAACAACAAAGCTACAGATTTTTTCTTAATGAAAAATGTTTTCAAAGACAGTTCTTTAAATAAAATTGTGAACAATATTTGAAAATATGAAACATTTGGCAAAATTTTACATCAAATATAGGCAATTAAAAAATTTTTCTGAAACAATTGGTTCAAATTTTTTTTAAAATCTTAATTAGATTACGGTTATAAAAATGTCGCAGATCCCATTTTCAGTGAATTCGCTGTATTTTCGAAAATAACAAACATTGCAAAACTACTATATTTATTATAGTGATTTTCCCCTCAATAGAACCTTTTCTAAAAAATAGATAATCCAATAAGGTCATGAACAAATTTGGAAAAAATACTTTTTGCGTAAAATTTGCTTGAAGTAAAGTAAATTACAAAACTGTGTTCTAAAAAATGGCTCAACATTATCTTCTATTTTTTCCTTGAATAAAACAAAGTAAGCTTATAAAAATATTGCAATGCGAATTTTTGATGAACAGTATTTTCAAAGAATTGAAAAAAATAACATTTCAAAAGTACTATATAAATAATAAAGATTCTTTTATTTAATGAAATGTTTCTCAAAATTAGATATTTAAATAACGTTTCTTAGAACATTTTTTCGAAATATTAGTAGTTTCGCTTTCTTGTTGCAATACATCAAAATGCAAACTGCCTGCGTTTCCATTGCTGTAAAGTGTTTCACGAAATATGAGGTCGCAATATAACAATGGAATGGCCTGCCACGAAACGGCTGTTCGAAATCCTGAGAATTAGTTCTCATTGCTAGTTTATTTTTCTGGTTTCATGTAACGCAGTTTTGGATTGTCGAATTTGTTTTAATGTATCTACTATAAAAGAATTAATTTTCGCAACTAATGTACGACAATTTGTAATGAGTTTTATAAAAAATGGCTGAGATGTGTTCATATGGACAGAAATTACTGTATTATACTATTACGTAACCTTCCTATTGCCAGAAAGTACTACTGGTTCCTACATACATTAAGGTAACTAAGAAAAAAAAGAAAGTAGAAACGGAAGGAAGATATTTAGGACAAACATGAAAAAAAGTAAGGGACAAGAAGATGAAGAGAAGAAGAAAGGTGGAGAAGAGAAAATAGGAGAAGATGCGAAGAAAAGAAGATGGAAGCGAAGAATCTCGACTTTCAAAACTCGTACGCATTGCTTTGAACACCCCTTTTATAATACAGAACGTGCTATCAGAATATCCCTTCTTACACACAATGCCCTCATCCGCCATCGACCCGCTACACCGACTGGAACTTCCATCGGCCCGAAACGGGCTCGTTCCATCTCGCGCGAGGCCGGTTCGCGTTGCAATCGAGATTCAATTTGCAGTTCCCGCCCGGCGGCGGCGGCCGAGTTCAGAAGCCAGAGGCGGGCAGGAGGAGAGCGCTGCTCCCAGATTAATTCCTCGCGGGTGATCGATGGGGGTCGGGTGAGCGCTAATTGTGGCGAGGGACGTGCAGAAACAATTGCGCCCTGGGGCCAGCCATTCCGGAGAGAGAGAGAAAGGGCCATTGCGCCGCCTTTTTGCAGCTTGCTGGTGAACCCGGTTCGTTCCCGGTAGTCGCCTGAGTCACGTTGTGCCCTTGCATCTCTACGTCTCTTCCTGTAAATTTAATTGCACTACGAAGGCAGTTGTATTTAATTCGTTTAATTATAAAGGGCAACTTTCAATATGATCAAACATCGTGATTCATACCTTAAGCTGGAGAAGTAACAGACTGTCGATATGTATAACAGTTTTTCCGATAGTAGGATTGAGTACCAACTGTTCCGTGAAAAACTTGCGTGTCCATCAAGTTGGCTGCAGAGCATCGTACTCGGAAAAAATCTCGCAAAAAAAGTATTCTTTGCCTACAAGACTGAGAGGCAATTCGCAACAATTGCGTCACGTTGTCCAAACGGCGGTGACACTTCACCCGTAAGACAATCTAGTCTTTTCCGAACTAAGCTTGAAGTATTACGCATGTACCAAATGACAACAGATGTACCCATGGACTAGAGGCGTTGTTTTATAGATGTCTGATGATCTGATACATCTACCGCTAAATGTAAATGTAATAGTAATATATGAAATTAATTTATAATGTTAAGCTTTATTGCGGGAGTGCGTTTTGAAAATTTATGACGTTAGGAGCGAGTTGCATACGCGATTGTTTTAATAACAGCATTATAAATTTATAAGAGAATGAAACTTAATTTTGCGAAGCAACTTTTTTGTGACGTCTCGGATATTTGACATCTGGGTGAGAAAACGGCGTTCGACCGTTCCGTTTACCTCTATCTCCTCACAATTCTCTCGTTACGATTGGCTGAACGTGTGATGACTCAATCATTTGTGCCGTAAAACTCCAGATTATGAACGATTTCTTGTAACAGAAAATGTCGTTTATAATGCTGTTATACAAAAAATAAATTTGATGTTGAGACTTTTAAATTAAATATATACTCAATGCTTGAAGAGATCAGTACTTGACATTTTCTGCATGACAATCGTTGTATTGGTCATCTTTTGCCTGCAGCCATATACCTCTTCTTTCTTCATCCTCTAATTTAACATAACTCAATCTTATTTTGTGTTCTAATGTGCAAAGACTCATCTAACAATTATTTTTTTATGTTTGACTTTTCAAATATCTCTCTTCTTTTCTCGATACCGATCTTTGGACTCTACTTATACACCTATTCAAATAGCTGATCATTTCTACTGAAACGCTTAAGCAAATTGATAAAAGTAAGAAATCGCTAAGAATCAGACTTGAAGTTTTGGTAAATTATGATACCAAATGTTGCATAGGATTGTATTGTAGACGATATACACTCATAAAACGATTATATACTCTTAAATGAAAAAGACGATTAGCAATTTTGATTATCTATAGTAATGTACGAAACTGAGATAGTTTGATAATAGATTTTAGAACACAAGTGTTCTAATAATTCAAGGCCTAGTGTTAACAACTATAATCAATTTCGTAATTAGTATTATTAGAACACATCTGTTCTACCAATGAAGGCTTGCTATTAACTCCAACAGCCTTTCACCTTTCCCTTATGAATAGTCAAATATAATGTATTGAAGCGAAAATTATAGTACATTGCAATTTTTCAAACTAGATAAAACGTTATATGAATTGGTATCCTAACTTCTTATTATAAAACTCAATTTGTTATGAAACACGGTAACGACCTTGTTAAGTGGTTCTGCGATCTCGTGTTTCAAGACAATGTTTTAAGATTTTTATTTTGTAAATAACTTATAAATACTTGATTATAGCTCGAGGAAATTATAGAAAATATTGATTTAATTTTGAAGTATGGGCATTATTTATCGAATTTTATTTTTGGGAATTGTTTCTATGTTGATTCCAAACGTTGACATTTATTAAGAGGTTCTCTCACTTCTTGGTGGAAATATATTCGTAGGAAAGACATTGCCAGCTACATTTTATCTCATCATGAAACATTTTCATTTAATTAGGTTATTAGGATCTTGCAAGTAATATTTCTTTCTTATGTCCTGAACAACTTGTCTACGTCACCATGCCATTCGTCAGTGACCAAATTAAATCTGTAAATTTCAGGAGCAGTTGTTCTGAGATTGTGACTAATCGGTAACGCCTAAAGCTATCACTCTAACGAGAAGTTTTTAGAGGCCATAAAAATCATGTGAAGATAATTAAGTTGGGCGACTGGTCAGCGACAGGAACGAAGTGTATCAGACACACTTCTCCTTTCAAACGGACATCCACCAGCACAACGGAACTGCTGTGTGGGTTGCGTCATCGGATTACTGGAGGCGTAGGTTTATTTCCATTGTGTGTTTGAAACCATATACCAAAACAATGGTTAATTGTATATTCGTGTTATATTTTTTTAATCTTGCGTGTTCTTAAAAATAGTCATGTGAATGAAGTAAAGTTAAAAATCTTGTTGCATAGAACACGCTTTCAGGTTGAGCATTTGGAATGAGTAATGCCAAATTATTGTAACTGGTAGACATTTACCGGTAATATACATTAAATTAAAAAAAAACTCTTTGATCACAAATATTTTAATTTTTAAATAAATCAAGAGTCAAGTTTCTACTCAGTATTAAAAGTTCTACTTTTTTGTTTTAGTATGTGTTTTTGCCATTTCTACACATTGGACGTGTTTCGCCATATTTTTCTGTTTTCTCATTAATGACGTTCGTCACAGAAATATATAGACACGCATTACTTTATTGAAACGTTGAACACAAACTATAGAATAGATTTACAGAATCCTGTATTCTCCTTCCGCCTCTACAAAATGATGCACTCTCAGTCATTGTAACAATGAAGATAAAATTAACTGAACGAAGAAAAGACAACGCTTCCTTAATTGTGATATACAATCTATTGTCTCACACGTACCCTTACATCATCATTAGAAATAGTACATTTCTTCCAAGGTGAATCCCGTCTCTTGAAAATACCTTGCATGTGTCAGAGCGACCTTCCGCAGTCAGTGGCGTCACCCCGCGCAGGCCTTCCCACTCCGCTGGAGCGGTCATCTTCCCAGCGCTATTTGATTTATCTCTCCGGCGCATTGCCGATGCCAGGGATGATGCCCCTCAGGAAATATATTAGATCATAAACATCGATTCCGGTTTGCCGACTCCGCCTCCCGACCACTTGTACGGTTATGTTGCGGAGCCGCTGCGGCGGCGGCGGCGAGAGCGACGGTGGCCGTGGTGGAGGCGGTGGCAATGGCGGCGATGGTGGCGGAGGCGTCATGACGGAACCGGGATGTGGGTGGCAGGGTGGCGGTGGCGGGGGGGGGGCGGTGAAGGTGTGATGAAGTGGTGGGGCTCCTGGAGGGCGGTCGGGTTGGTGATGGTGTTGGGGTTGGTGATCAAGGGGGAGAGAGCGGTGGCAGTGGCGGTGATTGTGGGCGGGAGTGGTAGCTACGGAGGATGTTTATGGTGGGGGCGAGGCGCGGGGCGCCGGGCGACACTTGAGATGCGTGGCGCGACAGGCGACGCCTGTGTCGCATCTTTAATTCGTTTAGCCGGCGCCGCCGCCACCACTGGAATCTCGGACGTCGGTGAACGGTGGCAGATTTTGTTCAAATCCCTGGCCAAAATTAATTTGATTTTCGGAATGATTTTATTTCCTGAAAAGAAAGCACAGTTTCAAGAATAGATTAGGCACTTTCTTGCCAACATCAATCCAGGATGTTTTTAATTACCATGGACTGAAGTGTATTGTGAAAAAAAGTATACGCATGGAGGCGAAATTTAATAAATCCAACTTCTTCAGTAAACTTCACTCTGTAAATTATTTCATGACTACTTCACAAGTCAATTCTGTGAACTTTTCGAATTAAATGAAGAGAAATCTGTACCTGATTCGAAAGGGAGATGTAGTTTCCTTTTTGAATTTTCATATTTTGCACCTAGTGGCATAGTTAATTATGTAAGCGGATCGCCTTTTATGAATGATGATTATTTTTGCCGAGCTGGCTACTCGAAATACTGCAATTTACGACAGCTTTTACGGCGTGATTAGTTTTAATTTTCAAGTTTGAGGTAAATTTATGTAAACATCTGCGTTTGTATGCTGCTGTTTACGTTCTGGATACCTCCTTACAGGTTGAGCGATGAACGGACTGGGTCCTGTGAGGATCATATTCACGAGCGCATATGGAATGCGAATGAATGCAAAAGGTGGGTTGTATTTTACGCAAACGACGACCTAATGGATAAGGAAATACCAAACGATATCAATCATCATTGAAAATCTTTTCTTTCTGTACTTGGCGTAACAGCCCGCGTACGGGCCATGGTCTACCAGCAGCGTCCCAGCCTCGCGACCATGGATTAAGGGGTACGTGTTGTTGGCGTGAAGACATTCCCACGCTCTATACTGGTCTCCTCAATCTGAGAAGTGAGTTTTCTTATCGTCATACTGCAGCATTATACTGAGGCATTGCAAGGAAAACGCACATTGTAAACATGTCCGACCGAGAATCGAACCCAGAGTCGCGTCATTGAAAGGGAGCACGCTGACCAATGTCCTAAACCATGATGACCCTTTTCTTTCTCTACTAAGGTGTTTAATTGATCGCTTAACATTCATATTAGAGTTGCAAAATGTAATTGTCTAATTGTATGAGACAATCAGTTGCAAATGGAACAAGCGGAGTTTTATTCGTTATCGCATAATTGAAATTTAGTTGTTAATATTTTTCAAATATTTAATCATGCAGTATTTATCAACAATTTTTTTCAATAATTTGTCAAGATCCATATAATTTATTTTAATAAAGATTATAGTGATACCTGTTGTATTAATTAATGGAGGATTAATGTCGAAATATAATTTTCTCTGTAGTGTCTGAGCTTTCAGGCATTTCTCCATAGAAGTAAAATAATTTTCATAATTTCCAGGGTTACCTTGCTTGACAGACACTGAAAAATATATCAATTTTCCTTACTTTTGTACAATTTGTGTTATTTGTGCAATTTGTGTGTATTAATATCTCCAAAATGATTTATTATTGTATCAAAACGTTTTACTTAGTTTCCACATTCGCTCAAATTTCTGATGAAGGTTACGAAAATAAAGTTTTGTTTCTTGAAATAGTTCGAAAATCTAAATTTAAAAAAAGGTTAACTGTTCTTCCAAAATGTTTGCATTGCAGTAGTTTAAATGTTGAGGAAGTGTGCTGTTACCTGTTTTGAACAAAGAATGGTTTTTCAGAATTTGTGTTATATTCCTGGAAACTTGACAATCAATGCGAGAGGGAATTTTTTGCCGGAGTAACAATTACTGTCTAAGACAGGCTTTTAGAGACATGTTGATTTCCTTATTAACGTTCGTTTCTTCATTTCTTTTATTAGCTTTATTTCATAACTCCTACAACATGAGAGTTGCATATCAAGATGTTTTATAACTCCTAACTTTTTTCCCTTAACTTTTGAAAAAAAATATATAATTGTATAATTTTTTTGTGTAGATGATTGTGAGGAAAATGATAACCACTAATAATTTGTTAACCTACTAGGCAATGGCTCTGGAAGAAAGTTTCTTTCACGAAATTTGAATCACAGAACGTTTTGTCAAAACGAGGTGGTAACTGAATACCGAAAATGAGAAAGGTGAATCCAGAAAGAAAAAAATGGAAATACTTAAGAAGGAATTCTAAATATTTTCAGTCAGATGTTCGAGTTGTAGTTCTACATACTGAATTCTATGGAATACAGTTGTAGAATTGTACAATTGTATAATTCGAGTTTTATGATATACAATTGTAGACTTTTGAATCATAAAAATACGAGGTATAAAATTTTGACTCTAGGAGTTCGAATTATCTCATTTTTTCTACATTATAAGAGAAAAATAACAAAACACATGTTATCGACATTTCCGTTCCAATTCGCCTACGGAATTAAAACATTAGTTTAACATCCTTTAAAAAATCTCTCTTGATTGGTTGATCCATAGAAAACTTTTATTTTCCAGTTTATTGATAAAATGGAGAGTTGGAAGTGATTCGCACAACAGAATATTTCATGAATAACACACAAAATGTTGTAAGTTAAAACACCATTTTCAACGACAATTGTGTATTCTTGAAAAACAATACGTTCTTTTCACAGTTGCAGCGAGCGTATGGAATCGAATTAAAATTGAATAGCATGATGAAATGCTCCATTTCTTCAGTTCATTAATTGCGAAGTTGTGCCTATCCCGATAGGCCCCGATCGCTAAGGCAGTAGTGCCGTGGCGATCCTGGATCGAAGGATCGTGGGTTCGAATCCTCGGGCACGATTGTATGTGTTTCGTGATTGTTTGTGTGTGTAGTCTATGTGTAATGTGCTTGTATGTCTCCTGTTGTTGGCACCGGGAGCGGTAGCTCAGTGCATCAACTGATGTCATTGCAGCGCTTCTCACCGGGAGGTCCTAGGTTCGAGTCCTCACGGCGCCAGGATCTTCGACACTAGCTTCTCAGCTAGGTCGAATTCAGTCGCTATCTGGAGGAGAATTCTAGCGGTCGGCTGCTCTGATAGGTAGTTTTCCGTGGTTTCTCCGATCAACACCAGGCGAATGCCGGAGCAGTACTGTAACAAACGGGCCACGGACCGCACGCGATCTGTCCTTCATCTTCCTTCTCCTATCCTCTCTGCACACACACTAACATGCACTACACTACCACATATTCCGGGAGACCGGTCGGGAGCTTAGAGCTTGTCCCGGCTGGGGCGGTGCCCCGCTGGTGGGAGAGTCCTGGTTAGGGGAAACCCCACTAGCCGACGGTAGGTCGGCGCCGGATCTCGCCATCCAACGGGGGAAGATGATCACCATCTTCCGAGAAAAACATGCACTAAACTAACGGGCCTAATGACCAAAGCAGTTGACGCGCCCGGAAACACGACAAAATCAATCAATCAACTGTTGTTGGCCCTAAAAACCTTGTCAAATCAGGAAAAAAATGAGGTGTGCTGAAAATTAAAATTGAGCCTGCCCCAATTAGCGCCGACCGCGTAGAAACGGAATATAAAGCAAAGATGAAAATAAAAATAATTGAAAAAAAAATTCATACTAGCATTTTCAAAATTACGATTTTGCGAAATAGTTATTTCACTAATGTACAATACAAAGTTCTGTGCAGCCTTTTCTGCCGGGAGAGGCGCGCTGGGGACCACAGCGCGGGGCTGTCGCCTGCGGGAGACGGCCGCCGGTGATTAAGCGGAAGTTAATGAGCGCGCCACTGGCGTCCTCGGCGCCACGGCGCGCCGCGCCGCGCATCCTGATGCGCGTGAGAATGCGCCGGCGCCACTCGCTCGCGAAGGAACGTCTGCCTCAACGGAGGAGACAAATTGAATTTGTGAGGGGGAGATCTGTGACAAGGTAACTCGCGTTGATGAATGCGCGGGACAAGCTTCATGGGAGTTAAATTAATTGTTTAGATATAAAACTGTTATAATGTGAAACGGGACGTTTCGCGAAAGAAATATTGTCGGGGTTAAAAATGTTATTGTTCTGTGTGTGCAGAATTTTAAAAAGTGATTTTATAGGCAATCTGAAGTTTTAATAAAAAAAGGAGTTGGAATGCGGGGCATGCTAAAATTTTTCCTCCTAAAGCTTACTAGTTAGTCAACAACTATTCATATTTTTGTAAGAAACATATGAACTTATGTAAAGATCTAAAATTGAGGAATCAATTGCACGAGATAATCTCTGCCTTCAATATTAGAAATGTAGGGCAGGTTCAAAAATAAATGTAAACGTTTGCAACTTTCAAAATTTCGTAGGTTTTAATGAATTTACCATTATATAACTCTACCATTTTTATAAATGCACCTTCTTTTATTAGAGTAAAAATTTAAATAAGAAAATTTCACAAATTGTCGGGAAATTCTTGAAAAAGTCGCCGGGATTTATGTAAAGTTCCTTCAAAAATTAAATTGTCTTAATGATCTCCGGATCGGCGCTACATCTACTTATGATGTATTTTCCCATTTTCAGCTCAAAAGCTTCTAATCTGAGAGAGTTACGCGTAATACATCCACTAATCTTTTCATGCCTCCAAACAGACATCCCCATTTCCGGGTACAGACTTGCACGTAACTCATCGCTATCTGGATAAACTTTACTGTTTTTGGAACAGCATTTATACGTTAATCTTGACGTGTGTGCAGTCACAGATCTAAAGAATCTCAAACGACCGAAAATTCGATTTGATTGATTGATTGATTAATTTTTTCGTGTTTCCGGGCGTGTCAATTGCTTTGGTCATTAGTCCCATTAGTGTAGAGCATGTTTTTTTCTCTCGGGAGATGGCGGTGATCTTCCCCCGCTGGATGGCGAGATCCGACGCCGACCTACCGACGGCTAGTGGGGTTTCCCCCGAACCAGGACTCTCGCACCAGCGGGACACCGCCCCAGCCGGGACAAGCTCTAGGCTCCCGACCGGTCTCCCGGAATATGTGGTAGTGTAGTGCATGTTAGTGTAAGTGAGTGTGTAAGGGGAGAGGATAGGACAAGGAAGAGGAAGGAGAGATCGCGCGCGGTCCGTGGCCCGTTTGTTAGGGTACTGCTCCGAAAGTTCGAGATCACATTGTTGGGGTTATACTATTTTACTTGTACTTTTACAATTGCGCAGGGGCGAAAAATAATAAATAATAAAAATAATTCACCCCTTAAGTGAATATGTTGGAAAATAAAATTGATGAATAGAGTTTTTGGGAGGGTCTTGTGTTAAAAGAAGAGAAATTATAGTATTTTCACTTCAGCCCCAAATATTCTGCCTGCAGGCAATAACCTTCCTGGTGCAATTCAAGAGCGCATTCAAGGAGTGTGTCTGAGGGATAGTGAAGAATTCTAGCGGTCGGCTGCATTAAGTAGTTTATTAAGAGGTATTTTTCCAAGGTTTCTCCGGTCATTATTATTATTATAACTATTATTATTATTATTATTTATTACTATTATTATCATTATCATTATTATTAATTGTGGTATTTGTTATTTGAATAGCAAGAGATATATAATTATGGGAAATGAAGTTTTTACATGAATAAACACGAGTCCTATGCTCCCCCCCCCCGCTTAGGTAGTTCCTAGATGCGTGACGCGTACAGTCCCTTCACTTCTTCAGAACGCGGGCGCGAGCGGCACTACCGGAAGTGCGGGCCGGCGGGGGCGGCAGCAGTTGCGGCGGCGCGTGCGAGGCGGGCTGGCGCGTGCCCGAGGGCGCGAGCGGGCAGCTCGGCTTTCACTTCCGGCTGGGGGAGGGCGTGGCGGCGCCGCCCCCGCAGCCAATGGCCGCGCGCCGCCCGGCACGCCCACGCCCCGCATAGGCCGGCGCCGACGCCGACGCCGGGCGTCGCGGCGCTCCCGCACCGCCGAGCGCAGCACTGGGCACGCCGCCGCGCAGCAAGGTGGCCTGGTGGCAGCCCAAACGCACGCTGCGCCACGCCGCGCCGCGCCGGCCCCAGGCCCAGTGACGAATTCTCCGATACACCGCGTACACCGCCGGTATACCTAGCAATTCGAAGCGTATAAGAAATATTTCGTAAGTTTGGTAATCCTTTAAACATTTATTGAGATTTTGGAAGCTTTAAAACAGATGCAAAAAAACCCTCTGTTTTGCTACCGTGAGCCAGTCTTTCGCATCCGTAAGCGCTATGAAGTGCGTTAGAGTGAGAAGTTTCAAACAGTTCTTAATGATGTTTAGAGAATTCACTAGCGTAGGGAAAGGCACCGCATGCCAGCCGCGATAATCCAGAGCTGCTCATGTTTTAAGGGCAGAGAGAGGGAAGGATGCGCGTCTGGACGGTCGGTAGGAACCTCAAAATATTGCGGTGAACAGTCCTTCTCTGGTCGTTCGTCAGTTACGCTTATCTGAAGGTTTTTTTTTGTTAAATTGAGTGTGTTAATCATCCAGCAGTTAGTGTTTGCGTAATTGTCTTATAGAACACTTATTAAGGACGGAATTTCATAGTATTGGGATTTGAAAAAGCTCCACTGCTGAGGCCTTTGGAAGTCCGCCCGCCTTCGGGTACAAACACTTAGAACGCTGACTCGCCGACGCCTGCATCCGCTGCTGATAAGTAAGGCCATGTACAGAACGACCGTCCAATTCATCAATTTTGGGAGATATTTCTTAAATTCGTGTACACTAACATACATTGGTAAATGCTTCTGAAATTTTAGTTTCTATTGATTTGATACATCTATTTTAGTTTCGTTTAGTTTCTAATAATTTGATTGATTAGTGTTTCACGCAAAGTTAACATTATTTGAGGTTATGTAGATGTATACTGCCGAAATTTCTTTCCAGCACATTTCAACATTTATTCGCGTGTCTATTATCCCTCTATCCCTCATAACAGGTCTGTCACACATCTTCGAAATCAAAAAAGTACTATGTCCACTTTGAATCTTGTGAACACACGCTTCAAAGCCTCAACTCGACTGAGAAGCAGCGTGCGCAGCAAGCTCGCCGCAACTCCCAGGAGTTCTGGCAGCTGGCCGGCGTTGACGACTGAAAGCCGATAAGTCTCCGACGAGCGTTCGTTGTATCTGCCTTCATTTAATAACATGGTGCAATGAAACTGCCGAGTGACGTCATTCGGCGCCGGGCACTGCCGCGCCGGAAACCAGCGTTCTGCATGTGTAATACCCTTCGAGAGTCCTCGCTCCCCTCTGGGTTGAGCTTTGCGTGATAGTTTGGAAAAGCCCTAGTGGCTCGGGTACTCGCTCCAGGCAACGCGTACCCTTCTGCCTTCGCACACAGACCTGATGGCTTAGGGGATTGCGCCCAAGTACGTGTTACAGCGACGCTGCGGGTTCGATGGCAAGGCATGTTCAGTTGGGTTGAGGTGTGCACTTCCGGTATCATTAACATTTTAACTTATATCACCACGCACGAATTCTTTCCGTAATTCCTGTTCTCTCCAGGGTCATGAGTATGAGTGCATAGTATTCGCGACTTCGGTGGTATAATGAATAGAGTATTGAACCGTTATATTCAGTAAGTTCGTAGGAACAAACTCGATCAAGAGTGAAATGGTTTAGGGTAAACTTCTTTTGCTTACGCCACCCTAGGAGGGGATGTCTCATTCTGTAAAAATTACTAAATATAAAAGATCCTTAAACCTGAGCTAAATTCAAAGCTGTTTCGTCGCCCGAGTGTAGCGTGCTTTCTCTAACAGAGGATAGTGAAATTTGCGTGGTCATGCGGAAGAGAAGGTCTGGTGGCCTGTGACCCGCCACGTAATACAGTAAGGCATTATTGAATTGAATTGAGGTTATGGGAGTTGTGACGAAACGGGACTAGGGACTACGGCGCCATCCGGCTGGCTCCTTTCTTTTAAAAGCGATCGATGGGTTCACGAGCTACGTTGATCCGGATGAAGACGGTACAATGATACAATTTTGTTTACGAGTCACATCAGCTCTCGGGGAACGTCCAATCCAGTGATCATTGATATCGAAGCGACGAAATATGAGCACATACATACAGTTACAACAAACTCGCGACTATCTGAGATAAATGGACCGAGATCCCCTTACTCGGGCACAAAAAATATTTTATAATCGAGAGATCCTTTGGTAAAGGTTTTAAAATGGTTCAAATATGAAAATACAATTTTCGTAACCCACTATCAGTTAATAAAATATGTACCTCAATCACGTAGTCAACTAAAGGGGAGTGACAATGAAAACGAGTTACACAATGTCTTACGAGCAAATGCGATGATTATCGAATTCCAGTTCACCTAGCGCATATGCCAGTTCGGTACTAAAACAATTTACTACTACTACATTGAAAAATTCGTCTCGTAATTTCAATTGGATTATTATGCAAGTTCTTTTAATTCGTCGGTCAATTGAGACTGAAAAATTGCGTTCAATTCTCTTTTTAACATTTATTTGTTTTAGAAACTTCAAGAACCTAGAAACAAAAAAAAAGGAATTTTATTTTTATCAGATTTTAGATCTTAAAAGACACTTCAAAATCAAGGTGTTCGAGCGAATGAAACTTCTTACTCACTGGCAGTAGATACTCTTATGGTTGATATTTTTGTATTTTGAAACGTCTATCTTTATTAAGTTTCATTTCCTATAAATATGTAATTTTGTATACCTTCTAAAATGTGTATTAACTTTTAAACTCACATTTTATATTGTATACTTGAATTAATTAAGCCATATTCAATTATAGTTTGCGAAAATCTTAACTTACTTACTTATCTTGACTTATAGCTAAGTCATTGATGGACCATTAAAAATCTCCTTTGGAACATTAATGTATGTTCTTACAAGAACAATGTTAAACAATTGAGAACATCTACTCCAACCTTCCTCTTTTAACTGCCTACCAATTAGTAAGTAACGTAATAATTTTATCATGTATAACTATTTTTGTTGCAATTTTAAAAATCTTTAGCAGTAAGCCCTTGTTAGCACGAACTCGTTTAACAGGAATTTCGTCGTTACACGAACTAAAATTGGGTCCCGGCAAGGAATTACAGTAATATGGTCTCATATAATAATCATTTATAATAAATTTTATGACACGAACTCTGATTATTTCAGTCCCTTGTAATTCGAGTTAATGAGTGTTTACTGTAATATGATTATGTATTATATTACTGTATTATGATAGGAGTTTGAAATTTATTATCATAAACATATTTTGCCGCAAACGTGTACTTGCATAATCAAAAAGTGTATTACGTGCGTCCTATGCACACATTTGACCACTTTGCAGACCACTGCGCTCTAATCAGCACCCGCGTGTCTCTCCTGGGAACCGGCGCTCAGCAACACCGCGCCACCCCACCCCACCTCGCCCCCTCCTGCCTCGCCCCACACCACCCCTCCCCGTCTCGCCACGCCTTTGCGGCTGGCTGAAAATGTCACGGGCACCCAACGGTGCAGATAGGCGGATGGGTATTTATGGATTTGTAACCATGCGAATGGGGGACTCGTGTCTCGATGCAAGACCCCCACCCCTGGGCCCCAGCTTTGAATCCAGGCGGAGCCATGTTGAATATACGGGCAAAGAGAATAGCAGACGTCCTCTGGGTTCTTTTATTTCCACACTCCTTAGCTGCGGTACGACATTATCGTAGCTGTCAGTCATGAAATTCATAATGTCATTCACAGCAGGTTAGACTCTTTTGTTCTGGTATTCTAGGTTTCCTCTACAAAACTCAAAGTATGTTATTTTTACAGCGATGACGAAGTAAGAACTTATGAACAACTGCGGTTAGTGCCATTCATTATTATTTTCTTAAAGTACATTTACGAACAGATGGAACGATAGGAAACTGTCATGTAAATGATTTTTGATGAATGCTTATCGAAGAAAGCAAAGAAAATAAATAGAAAACAAAAGAATTCCAAATGTGATACAATCATATGGGTACGGGGGGGGTGTCACGTATTTCAAATTTATTTCACAAACACTGGTTGAGATATATACTAGGCTACTCAAAGGTGAAAGGTGTGCTCTACGACTTGCCTATATTTTATTGCAAAGGAGTGTTAGTGGTTGAGGTCTGAGTGTGCAATTGCGTTCTTCTGTATTAATTTTCAATCAGATTTGAAAAATATATTTTGAAAACAGAAAATTGGTTCACGTGGTCATGAAGAAATCAGGCTATATTATTTTCGAAATAATATTTGTGAGTATACACGAAGTTAAAAATTTGAGTTTAATTCACTTGAATTGATTTTAGGAATCTTAGATTACGCTCAATACGATTCACAAATTTATTTTGTCTCTTCTATTCTGAATAATCGTTACCTTCATAATTTTGAAAAGTATCACATATTGTAAAGTGCAACTGTATTCATGTTAAATTATCGATCTGGAAATTTCTTTCAATAATACCATCTTTCAACAATAATATTAAAGATATTAATATGTTACAGATGTTTTGGGTATACCAAGTTTCTTTAGAAGATCTCCAGCAATTGTTTTCATTACAATGTCAATATTTGTGCTTCATGCTGTCCGTGTAAAGGTAAAGTCTCATGGAAACGAACACAAACATTTCACTATTTAATGTCAAAGGCATGAGCTTGTGGAACGCCCTTGTGTAATTATACTGTATGGTGTAACTTCGATATATTATGTCCCCTTACTACTATTCTGTAACTACAACTAAGGATGTTCCGAAGAATGATTTGATATTGATACCAATAAAGCATGGCATCATTACCTCGAAGTACTGAAACATAAAGTATCGATTCTTCCAGTATAGATTTGCATCAATATACGTTTTAAACTTCAGGAAAGAATATACTTTTTTCTTCTTATTTAAGCCATAACGAAAATATTTTTAGCAGATTTCTTGTTTCAAATTCATGTATTGTGCCTTAAGTACATTAACGTCGCCACAAGTACATTACATTACATTTGAACTGTACATTAAAGTATTGTGGGTCAGTCATGACGGGCAACAAATCAGTTTTACAAGTTTCACGTTACTTGAATTTTGGCTAGTTTATGGACGTTTCTGACCCCACTGCTAGGTAGTAGGGGCCACCAGAGGAACTAAGTCTTCACTCTTTTCCTCAACCTTAAACTCACCTATTTCCCTATATGCTCCTCGACATATTCCCCTCGTCCGATATTGTCCATATGTTCCCGAAATATTCTTTAAGTGTTCTCCAATTGCTACCAAAATCTTTTTCCCAAATCTTCCTTCAAACGTTCCCTTAAATGTTCCGGCAAATCTCCCTCAACAGTTCGTCGAATCTTCTCGAACTTGTTCGTAAGTAAGTTAAACAATTTAATTTAAGAATTGTTTTTACAAACACGTTTTATAAACGTTCCAGCGGCGTATAGTGCAGTGCCATCCTTGTCGGATGAAATGGAAAGTTCTGAATAGTCAGAGTAACCAGAAGAGCAAAAATTTCACAAAATGTAATAGAATTGCGTCAAAGATTTTTTGCAAATACTTGCAATCTCAAATACTTGTTTCGGCTTATTTACTCTAGATCTCAATATTCAATGTTTCTGGCAATTCGTACCACGAAGCTATTAAAAATGTAATAGGACGATCGAAAGGCCTCGTTTTATAGATATTGATATATAAAACACACACTGTGTACGGAACAAACAAACTCCTTTTAGGACCTTAGGACGCATCGTTTCCGAGATATGCAAGTCGGTAAAGTGTGTTGCCGCGTAATGTGGTTTGCGGGTTGCATGTGCACCTGAGAATTCAAATTTGCCATAATCTGCGGGTATTTGGGTTTCTCGCATTAAATCTCTTTGATGCACCGCTAGATGGTAATTCCTTACTCTTCACTAAAGCACTTCTAATATTTTGTGCTAATGGTTTCTTATTCAGGGGAATAATCTCTCGTATTTCCTTAGCGTATTATGTACTACAAAGGGAATAATAAATTTACTACGTGCCAGTGAATTAATAATAATAATAATAATAATAATAATAATAATAATAATAATAATAATAATAATAATAATAATAATGTATTTATTTCTGGCGACGCTCAGGTATGAAGGTCAACTCTTCCACCTAATCACTAAAATATTTACATTTACCTAATTACAATTGAGGCGATCGGACGGAAATAGTGATAACTGACATTTCACGTTACTTACGAAATTGCAACGATCGTATTAGCTAACGAAAACGTGCTACACATAACTAATGAATTATAAAGTGTGAATGCATTTTCATTGTCAATTTTCTGGATTCTAAAGATAACATGGTATAAAGAGACTCCATGTTTCTTATTTACAAGAGATGCGCGATAAGTCAATAATTTTACCCTCGTAAAATGACAGAAATTCTCCTATACCCGAATGTCTCAGTTGTGAACAAATTTAAAGAAATAGGAGGGCTGATTTTACATTTATATCTGGAATGCAAGACTAGGGACCATCCCGACATACGCCTTAGGCGATTGAGTACACCCAGGAATACCTCAACTTGGATGGCGGTTTAGGGCCGTAACACTAGTGAAAGGGAAGAAAATAGGAAAGGAAAAGTGTAAAGGTGGAATGAAAGTATAAGGAGTTAGAATAAATTATGAAAACTAGGGAAACCGGGGAGAGGGAAAAGATGACAACATGAATATGACATTTTTCATGTAGTACATAAATGCAGTTTTCCTAGTTGAACGCAGTTGGACGAAGTCTAGAAGATAATCTGAAACAGAAAAAGAAACAGGAGGAGAAAGCAGACAGATGAACAAGATAAATACAGCGTAGCAAGGAAATATCATACAATACAGTGTAAAAATGCATGAAAATCTTATTATCTAATATGTAATATACTTGCTTTAGGGCATTGGATTAGACAGAAAGATATGTCGTTAGGGATTTCAGCGATAGTGTAAAGAGGACTAAAGAACAGAAGAGGAGCTTGACGTCTTGAAATGTAATCGAATTTGATCAGTGATGATAGCGTACGTGGTGAGGTGAGAAAGTGAGACTTAGTTCTTTCGATATCGCTACTGCTATTTTAATATAGTTTCCGGCATATTTTCAGTGTCGATATCGATTCTGGTGATATAAGAAAGAAAAATAAGGACACTCAAAATACCGCGGTCTTTAAAGAAAGGCGACGTCTCTACCTGCCACGCGACCGAGGTATAATGTGTACACCTTCCAAGTGGCCACCTGTGCCGCCTGCATTTCCCGCGATGAAAGTTATGGTCGAAAACGTCTGAAACCAGAGCGACTTCTTTTTTTCCTCCTCATATGTAATTCCAGACATCTACCTGAACATTAACGGCGAAGCATGAGTTATAATTATAGTTTATAGATTTAGCTCCTGTGACTTATAATTATGCGTGATTAATTATATGCTCGCTGTGTGCGGCGGGTGAAGCAGCGACTAATCTATCACTTTCGAATCCGGGAGTAAGCGTCTTCGAATCCGAAAAGTGAATGAAATACTGGTGGGCAGCGTTTTACATGCGTTTTAGTTTCGTCGGTCTACATTTCATTCACGGCGTTGGACTATGTTAAAGAATTATGCATATTAGTCTTAATTTCTTGCTCCAATCTTTAATGCAGATAATATTTTCACTTTTTCCTGACTCAGTTCACTGACCTAGCTGTTTTCGAAAAGATAAAGAAATCTGATGGCCCTTTTAATATTTCGAAAGGAAAGTTGCAAATAGCGTCAGTTAAAAACTCATGTAACATTTACATCATAAATAGTACTATATCCTGAGAAGAAACTATCTTGGGGAGAAAATATCTATTGTTACACCCGAGAAAGAGGCCAAGAACCTATGCAGAAAGCGATTAAAGAAAAAAAAAACCCACCATACAATCATGTAAATTGATTCATAAATTTCAAAAACAATTCATTTAATTTACAAAATTTCATTCATTTGTAATTTAAATGAATTATATTTTAAAATTATTCATTTATAATATTAAATTCATTCGTTTACGAATACTATCAATCGTAAATGGAACGGTGTTGATTGAAACAATGTAACCTGTAGAGGAGCTAGCGTTCGAGAGTTCTCAAGTAAGTGTAGTGCTGTGGTGTGCAGTGAAGTGCGTTGAGTTTTTCACGATAAGGAAAGGCCAAAAAAATTGAGGTTGATTATTTGTATTTTTTGTTTATTTGTATTATTCATGTGTTTGTTATATTTGTATATTTGTTTTTTTTTTAACTTTTTCTTTATGCTTGTTGATTTTTTTGCGCCTCCGCCACCTGGCGTGCGCTTGCAGGATTAAATTATTATTACTGTTATTATTATTATTATTATTATTATTATTATTATTATTATTATTATTACTATTGTTGTTATTATTATTATTACTACTATTAGTGGAATATTATTAAATTGATAACTGAAATGCTAAAATATTTATTATGTTTTAAAATAATATAGTCCTACATTTTATCATTGGTAAAATTATATTTCATTTTCTAAATGAACACAAAATGAACACATCTTGTAGTTCTAAGAATCATGATACAGCATAGAAACCATGGCATTAATTTTTAAATGTATGTCACATACGTAAAATTTATTATTTTATCGGGAACATGATATGGCAAGAATGTTACGTATTGTGTATTACATTGGAGAATATAGAATTAGAAGTTAAGTTTGTCCAAATCTGCATATTTTCTGTTAAATTACAGTATTTGTACAGTCATTTTCAACTTGTTGAAGCGTAAATGACAAAAACTCATTTTACTTTTCCTTATTTTAATAGACTGTTATTTTATGGTTGTAACTGTTTGCTATAATATCACGACGGAGGTTTTTGGAAACTGAGGTTTTTATATATCTATACAATATACATGTTCGTAATGTTCTATAATCGATTATATAAATGCTTAAAAAACAAGACTCGTCATTTGTGATACGATACTTAAATGATAAAACTATAAACAAACTTGTTAGACGTATATAATGTCAGTTATTACGAACGTATCTGGAAATATTATTTCAAATTTACTGGTACTAAACATTATTCTTCCGTGTTTTGGAAAATCGTATCAAATAATTTTTTTTTCTTACTCTTTGCATGAGGAACTAATTACCCCTAACCCACTTTTACTCTTAACAAAAACGGTCCATTATTCTTTCACAGGCATCTTAGTTTCCAACATTGGAACGGTGTCTCAATGCACCTCGCGTCCAAGTCACTTATGATTCTACATATTGCGAAGGCGAGCGTGAAGCAAGAAAATTGGGGTCACATAATATGTAATACTGCGGGTAAGGTAACACGAGTGGAACAGTCAATTCAATATAATAACCCTACGTGCACTGAGTGGGAATATCTATGAGTTTACTGAGTAGATATTACAATAAGTACCCACACCATCTATTATTTTAAAAGGGCGAGAAAGTAAAAGTTATTGAAGGTTGTAAAATATAATTCTGACAGTTCATGTATTTGTTCATTAAGCTTTTATTAGTAGTTAGATAACCCCTAGTGGTTTACTTTTTACATATTAAATATTTTAAATATTTCATTTAATATTTAGTTAATATAATATAATAAATACTTAATATTATTAAATACCAATTGTATTAAAAAAATACTCATTACTATTATCTTCAAGTAAAATTTGCATTTAAAAGATAACAAATGAAAAATATTGAATATAGTTTTATTTTTTCATTAAAATAAAAATTACCTTCATTACCTACAAATAGGAACAACTATACCCTCAATGTATGTAATTATAATCTCATATTGATAAAAATGCAACAAAATAGGTATTTATTGTGAAAAAATAATCCAAACCAAAATGTCGGCGACGGTGGGATCAAAATGTAGCCAGTCAGTAAAACTTGAAAAATATTTAGTTTAGGAACCGAAGGTTTAAATATGAGAAATCAGTTGAGCAAGTAATTGTGTTATGAGAAAAATATGTTGTTGTATTGACATTTTAGAATTTTATGTCAGTGACTGAATTGATGCTAATGTTGTGCATGCCCAGTGCGAAACATTGACAGTTGACTCCCCAGCAGTTAGTAGATTTTAATTCTCATCATCGCTGGCGCGCCAAAGGGAGAGGAAACTCACGGTACTTCATCCTCTCCCAGAAGCACTTTAAAAAATATAGTTTTACTAATTTCCTGTACTAATGAATGTAAATTTAACATGTCCATTATTAACATCATAAATTTTAGCTTTAAATCAACAAATAAAAATTGATTTTAAATTCATCACAAATGAAATTCTTTACAAGAAAACATCACGTCTTCTAGACACTATACCTACAACCTCCCCCCTCTCCCCACCCACACGCACACAGAAAAATCCTGGATGCGCCTCCGTTCATACCCATAAACTTATGTATTACCTATTATATATTAGCTTTTGTAATAGCAAAATATTACTTGGGAACATGATTTTTTATTCATACAGAATACATAGCGCTTAGAAATCACTGAAGAACAACGTTGTGAGGCAGGGTTCTTTGTAATAGCTCATTTTTTGAGTGTGTAACCAATATGTTGTAACCAATGGGAGAGAAATAATAATAATAATAATAATAATAATAATAATAATAATAATAATAATAATAATACATTTTATTGTACGAGTATTTTCATGTCATAATGTAATTCGTATTATAAATTTAGTGAATATAAAATGGTCACAAATTAAAAATGTAATGGTTCAGATGAGGTAATCAAATAAGTTGAGGTTCTAGCATCATTACGTTCTCGATTCGAAGGATTCAAGTACCTTCTCCAGAGTTGTTGAATGGTTGGGCTCTCCCAACCACCTTTCAAATAATCTTTTTCAACACCCTTCTTTCCCATTCCTTCTTACTCTCCTTCAGAAATGCCATTGATAGCTGAGATGGGCCTAGGGGTACTTCGGCATTTAACAGAAACAGAAAATTGCCTAAGAAGATGCGCTACTTCCGACAACCGGAGGGGTGAATCTCATCCTGGTATAAAGGTAATCCTCTGCGAAGAGCAACCCAGGGAGCCAGCAATTGGAAAGGATGAGCACTTAAAACCTCGGGAACCTATGGAGAAGAGGGGAATAGTTGAAAAGATCTACTAACGACCGCAAGGTAACAGCGTAGTTCAAAACATTTCAATTTGGTGTAGGGATGAGATGAGTGGATGTCACTATTTGCGTAAATAAACGTATTATTAAACATGTTTTACATGTTTTGCGTAAATAAACGTATTATTAAACATGTTTTACATCGTCGCCAGCAAAAAATAATTTATGGTCTCATAGAGAGTTAGAAAGACAATACATGCCTCCCAACAGAAATGTAATATATTTGTCATTGCATATTTTATTGCAAAATTGCTACAAAAATCGAAGTTCTGGCGTCTTAATCTCATTAAAAATTAAGTAAATCTAAATTTTGGGCACGTTTCTTGAGCATCTGCAACTGCAATACATTATCCTCCACATTCAGAGCCAAAGACATTCATTTACATAGTGTATGCCGAACAACTTACACTCGTATCTCACTTTCTCACTCCATTAATCTCGTATGGCCAACAATGGTGTCTCTATCCATTCGGTTGCCACGGCGACCGTTTTGTGGAGGCGCGGCCATTTCTCCACGCACGTGCGTGACCTGCGGCCGGGCGCAGCGTGCCACGCCTGGGGGCAGGCGGGCTCGTGAGCGGCCACCGCCGCCACTGCCTCCGCCAACATCGCCACCGACTCAATCACCGCTGCCGCTGCCACCGCCACCGCCACCACCACCGCCACCGCCGCCGCTATCGCCTCTTCCACCGCCACCGTCATTGCCACTGCCACCGCCACCGCCACCGTCACCGCCATTGCCACCGCCACCGCCACCGCCACCGCCACCGCCACCGCCACCGCCACCGCCACCGCCACCGCTACCGCCGCCTTCACCGCCACCGCCACCGCCGCCTTCACCGCCTTCGCTGCCATCGCTTCAGCCCTCGCCTTTACCTCCGCCTTCCTTCCCCACCGCCCTTTTGTAGCAGCATTTACCTCTGCCGTCGCCACCACCGTCACCACCGCTGCCACCGCGACCGTCCGGCGTTGCCCCGCACAGTAATGACCCCGCCGCGTTCCGCCTAATTCTCGAATTTATTATAAGGCGAGCGCGCCGCCACCGACGCCTCCCTCCTTGGCGGCGGCTTCCGCGCCGCCGCCTCCGCTGCTTCCAGAGTCTCGCTCCCTTCCAATGGCGGGCACCTACATCGATACCGGGGGTCAAGAGTACTTCCGCGGTTGCTGAAAGGGCTTTGTCATTTTCACCAAGGCTATCATTATTTCTTCGATATTATTATCAGTCTAATGAAAACCATAATCACCATCAACTATTATTAGTGTAGATCTACAATCGTCTTCATTATTTATTTCACCATTATGATTATCCCGTGTGCAATGACTTATTTTTTTAAGAAGCATTCTCTTATTTTTTTAAGAAGCATACACAAGCTATTCTACTTGGAATGAAATCCACCGTCGTCTAGGAAAACTTACATACTTGGGTAGAGCGGATCACGTGCATAAAATTAAGACAAGAATACAGAAAAAGAACGTCGGGAAATTTTCATTTACAAACCGAACTATTAGAGACTGGAACAGTTTGCCTGCGACAATCTTAGAACCCTTCCCTCAACGTTTGAGCAAATTTAAAAATAAGTTAGTTTTCTAGCTAATTACGAGTAAAATTTAGTTCTATGTATCAGTGTCGGTTCTGTTAAACAAGTAGTATTTTCTATTGAGTAAGTTGTTTAATTGTTAGGATTAGTAGCAATTGTATTATAATTATTGTTATTATCATTATTATTTATCATCTTATCAGTAGCAATTGTATTATTATTATTATTATTATTATTATTATTATTATTATTATTATTATCATTATCATCTTTTTATTACTATTTATGTAGTGCAGTGCAGTGTAGTGCAACGCAGTGTTGTGTTATGAAGTGGAGGGAAAGGAATGCGGAAGAAGTGCGTCGCAGTTAAGTGTTGTGCAGTGCAGTGAAGTGAAGTGGATATGCTTGCGCAGTGATATTTTGTACTACTATTTATTATTATTTCTTGTATTTTAATTAACTACTTTGTTTTTCTAACTTACTGTTAGTCAATGTAAGCTTCATGCATTTACAGTTAAGATATTCTGCTACCAAGTTAGGACACTTCATTACAGAATTAATAATAAATCTAAAAAAAATAATTAAAAAACACAACGAAAATCCCAAACGTTAATACAACACAACCTGTCTATCTTTTACTACAACCACCAGTCGTTATTTACTGCATATTTTGGTAGTCTTAACAGTAAGCGAGTTGTGACGGAAATTAGAAAAGATGAGTTAATCGATTTTAATATTTCTGAAATTATGCGCTCTTAAACCACCGATAATAAAAAAATTAAATAAGTAGGTGTAACTGTTGAAACATAGCATCTAAAAAATTTAATTTTGATTTAGATGCCTTTCGTGTATTAAATCATCCTTTACGATACGCCATAGCAGGATCATCAACCGCCATGTTCTAAACAGTGAATGAAGCTAGCTGCGAGGGAAAGTGTTTAACGATCAGTCAGTTTGCAACAGACCCACAGAAATTTAATACCCTCGTAATAAAAACGAAGAAGATGCTTATTTGCTTGCCATTTGCTAAACCGTTTATCTTTCTCAATTTACAGCACTATTTGTCCAAGGATGGTGTTCCTGAAACAATTTTATGATTCGTATTAATGCCATGGCTATGCAGCCATAAATTTCTTTCGAATCCTACAAAGAAAAGAAATTTCAGGTCAAAACCGATGGTGAATTCTTATGCGTAGGATATAACAAAAACCCGTTATAAAAGTTGTTGGCACATTTTCATCTCAACAGTACGTAAAACACTATAATACATTTTACTTACATTCTTTGGTGAGGAGTAAATGTAAAATTCGTTTAAAACTATTGGTAAATCTACGATATAAACATGTCGTGCATTGCACAGCACTGAACTATTTGATTGGGCTAAATTGAACGGGATTTTTTTTTTTTTTTTTTTGAAATGGCTTACCTCCCCAGAAACGTGCCTCATTTCTATGCTTCGTAATTGCTATCACTTTTAATACTTGCTCTATTGTTCTCAATATTGCTAGACATCAGACACAGCATTATTGATCTTCCTTTCTATTAGCTAGTAATGGCGAGAACGTGATTTAATTAAAACTTAAAAATAAAATATTGTTTAACTAAAATAATATTTTCTTAAAAATATTTATTATTAATCAAAAAATTAATTATACAATTTCAATACATTATCCGAGATGCTGCTATTTATTCCATCTGTCCCCAAACCTACCTTTCAGCGTACAGTAAATTTGTCGAATTTGTTAGATCCGTTATTTTCTAATTTTTGTGTCATGAACTGACTAACTGTGCCGCAAATATTATTGTTGCAATTTTCAAAAATATTATGTGTTTTAATTATCAAAAACCTATTGGGAAATAATATCGTTGAGTGGTTGTTTGATTGGTCTTCTAAGCATGTGTTCGATGTACTTGACGTAAAAACGGTCAATAAATTATTCTGAAATCTGAATGAAACTAAATAACATATATCTACGCCAAAAAATATCGTTGTCAACGTGTGCTCCATATTCATGGCATCATATAACACTGACGTGGCTACATACCGCTGATCAACATTCACTAGAATTGCAAGGTTCAACAAGTATGAAAATGCATGAGAGCCATTACATGATCTCACTTTCCAAGATTATAGAGCTACGATAGTTTAGAAAAATGTTCACGAAAGGCAGGTGTCACCTAACAAGGTAGTAGCAAGAATTTAAAATTTATTTTCGAGATTCTTTCATAACGAATATAAAGCAAGATATAGTTCTTAAATTACTATGTCGTTGCCATGTAAAATGGAACAGCTAGCAAGTAAGATCTGCAAATTAAAAGCTCTTTAAAACAAAACAAAAAAAATCTTTCACTTTGAAATGATGGTACGTTTTAAAAGTTTTCTATTCACGAAAAGCGCTTCAGGTATCATTCGCTTCGTACTAATTGCTTGTACTCGTGAAATGGTAGGTCGTTCTCACAACTGTTCAGTTGTTCCCGACCATATCACCCACGGTACTTCAGCCGATTCTTCCACAGTCGCCAAAAGCGTCGCGACTTATTCCCCGGCCTCAGATCATCCAGTTTCCGATCACTCCCTGAGGTTCCCTGCGAACGCGCGTCTTCTATATTTATGTCTTCGCTGACAGGCGGCGCGCTTTGATTCTTCCCGCCAGACGGCGCTCGACACGCTTTAAGGCGGATTGTTGTCGATTAGCTCGAAATCGTTCAATGAGCTGGTGGCCATTTTTTGCGTATCGCTGCGGGGCGCGCAATATTTATGAACAGAATATTTATGACGTTTTCATACTTTTTTTATTGCTCGAATTTACGAGGCAGGAAACAGCGGGTTTGGTGTCTTTAAACCATGTCGCAGTTAATGATCCGATGGTTGGCTCAAATTACGTATCCGGGGGCTTTTTTCTCTTTTTTTCGAATTTGTGCTTAAGATTGCGTTTCTCCTGTTGTATTTTTTCGGAGACTGCTGAGTTAAAAGCACGTGTTCGAAGAAAGTAGTTTTTTTAGCGCTTCAGGAAGCACACTAAATTCACAAGCAATACTCGAGAACATATTTCAACGAGTAAGAGAGCAAAGGAGCTCATTTCTTCGTGTTCTTTTTGTTTGTAGGACATGAAAAGCGTGATTAAGTGAAATGTAACGAATTGAATTGCTTATGTGTATACTATTATTCGTTTTTACCAGGCTAACAGAATTAGATGTTTACTGCTCGCATTAAAATTATTCAAATTGGGATATAATGTTCGGTACATCTGGGAAGTAAGCTGGCATGAATATACGAAATATACCAAGTTTTTTTTTCCGGTGAATCTACAGTTCTGGGAATGAACGAGTAAGTGATATACGTACTATTCACCGGGCAAAATCATAAGAATATATTCCAGGAAGAGTGCATTTCGTAGAACTTTCATGAAGAAACATTCCCCGTGAGAAAGAAAATATCTCGTCCGGAGACCATTACTTGTTCATACATCGCCGGCCTCAAGTCCTCCGTGACAGTTATCGTCTCGGATATTCATACAAGCAATATTTTACTACCGAAAGTTGCTCAAGAGAAACACAGAGGATGCGCCTCGCTCCTTCGGTTTCACGATTCTCCCTCCAGATAGCCCGCGCGCTTCCCGCGCAGCGAGATCCAACACGTCGGCGGCGCAGCTGCGCTTCCGGGAACTCTTTGCCCGTGGACGGGGTTGGGAGCGCGCCGGGCGGTATCAAATGGAAGCAATGACAGAATCGGTGTAGCAGGTTGTTAAGGGGAAGTCCGCATTAAAGTTGCAACGCCCAATCTGTTCGCCTCGGGGCACGCGGGCCGAGGGAAAATGAGGCGGGAAGGGGGAGGGGCATTGAAAAGAAGGGGCGGCGATGCAGAAGGCGTTTAGGTCGGAGATAGGGAAAGGGGTGATGGAAGAGCTGGGGACGGAGGAGTGATGGGGATTGCGACGGGGTGATGACGTGGAGGGGACGGAGAATGTGAGATGGTGACGCGGGGGTGAACATTTGGTGACGGGATGGTGTGGAGCGGGGGAGGAGGTTTAAGCGGTGACGAGGTCGCCAGGTTTGGAGACGGAGATGAGTTAGGAGCGGCGTCAGGAGCTGAAAGGACGAAGTTGGGGAGACCGCCAGCAGGGTCGGAAGTCAGAGGGCGGTGGCGGAGGCAGTGGTGATGGGGTCGGGTCGTCGGCGGGGGCGGCTGGGGCTGGGGTGGTGGCAGCGGCGACGGCTCGGAGGGGGCGGGTATCGCGTGCACTCATCTCGCCGTCATAAATTAAGCACAGCGAGATACCCCCACGCGCCCGCGCCGCCTCGCCGCCACAACAGGTTCCGCCGGGTCCTCGCCCTCGGGTCTCCGTCCGATCGTGATCGATTCGTCTTGTGGCCCTGCCGCGGGCCCCCTGCCCCGCCCCGCCCCGCCCCGCCCCTCCCCCTCCTCCGCTCAACGGCGTTTCCTCACTCGAGCACCTGCGCGCGCCCGTTTCGACACGCGCTGATTTTCTCTCGGGCGGATTTTTGCATTTGTCTCGTTACTGCGAGCCCGCCTTGCAATCACACTAATACCAGGCTCCTGCTTACGTGTTTAATCCACTGGCAATTGATGTCTCTGACGGACTCTAGACCACTTGGATTATTATGCCTTAAACGTGATTGGATGAATACTAAAATATCTGTGGGTCGACTTACTGGGATGTATAATATGGTTTCTTATTAAGCGCTTTTTGTATCATCAGTTTTATTCCTCAGAGTAAATAGTCGTCAAAAAATCAGTATCCAACTGACAACTGAAAGCTCTGTCAGAAATATACTCAATATTTCTTAAACAAATTGTCGATTGACAATATTTCATATTTGAATTGACTTGAATCGTATTTCTTTTCGTAGAGGCTGTATCTCTACTACAGAGCACTAACAAATATTGCAAAAATATAACTTTAATGTTTCATAACATATCTAAATAATTCTTCTTCGGTGTTCTGAGGCAAGATCCCATACAACGCAGTTGGTCGTTTCGACTAAACCATGACAACTTTAAAATTTCAACGCTGCCCAAAAGTCGTTCGAAAAAAACTGGCTAATCTTCTAGTCTGCTGTAAAAATGATAGATTTTTTACACAAGCTTCGCAATTAATTTTATCTTTTGTCTTTGATTCATTCTGGAACCAATGGCATATCATTGTAGGGGGATTCACACTCATCAGTCCTCTCATGCGTCCACTCATGTCCTCTCATTTTTTATCATTTCTGTGTTCTCCACTCAACGCACTGAGAAAACACTTGAGTTCAATTATTTGGCATCATATCCTACATTGAGATCTTTGGAATATAATGTCAAACATTGCACACTTTCTATGCAGAAAACTGCATACCAAGAGAATCCATCTTCTTTTACATAGCTTAAGAATGTAAACAATTAAGGCTATTATCGGAGCCAATTTCCATTTTTTGGCACAATGATGAAAGATAACGTACGGAAATAACATATTATGGTAAGTACTCCCTTTGAAATTTTGTTGATACAAATGTACTTTCTTCCAAACCAGAAAAAAATTAAACAAAAAAAAATTGCACCCATTTTCAAAAACATTTTGAAAAAAAATTGAAAATAGAGGTTTCATGAAGGAAATTCGAAAATTAAATTATCTCAATTATGCTCAAAACCTTACAACTAGATATTTCTTCTGATGCATTTATCGAATTTCATCTCGAACGCTTCTAATCTGACACAGTTATGCGACATACATATTTCCATCCGGAATTTCGGATACAAACTTCCTTTTATCTCCTCGTCACCTGCAAAAATATTAAGAATCTCTAGAACAGCATTAATAGAGCTTAATACTGATGTGTGTGTGGAGTTACAGATCAAAAGACTTAAAGACGAATTTTACGAATAATATTCGAAATCATATTGTTGAAGTTACTGCAATTTTTCTCTCCTTATCCTAAAGTGTGTTTATTTCTTGTTTTTTCTACCGGTGTCCTTTTTTAACGTTCTGGAGATGCCGATTTCCACTATCCGTGCCGGATATCCACTATGTCCATCATATGGATACATCTTGACTTTTACTCCAGACGTATATATATATGCGGGCTCCTCGGTCTATAGGCAGCAGACACACACGGCTTTCCGCAACAACACACATATATGAAAGACAAGGGACAAACAACCATGCCCAAAGCGGAACACGAATTCACAACCCTTCCGACCGAGGCACTGAGCTGGCATACGCTGTGGTCACCTTGACTATCCAGGACGGCCCTCCTATGATGTAGGGAGGGAAAAAACGCTACCGTACTTACGTCAAAGGCTTTCTCTCATAAAAAACGTCATAGACATTTCTGACCAGCAATTGTTTTCTTTTGATACATTTTTCCCGCTTGAACCGTAAAGAGCATTGCCTGGCCCCACCTCGCTGCCACATTCGCAAGCCGTCTCCGAGACATCCCCTCCCCGTCGTTTACTCACCCGCGCACCTGCGCGCGGGTTTCGACACGCACTGATTTTCCCCGATGGAAATTTTGCACGTGCCCTCCAGCCTCCTCCTCTCGCTGTCGCCTCCGCCACCGCCGCTCCCGCCTCCGCAACCGCCACCGCCGCCGCCTCCGCCGCCGCCTCCGCCGCCGCCGCCTCCGCCGCCGCCGCCTCCGCCGCCTCCGCCGCCTCCGCCGCCTCCGCCGCCTCCGCCGCCTCCGCCGCCTCCGCCGCCACCGCCACCACTATCGTCCACCGCCACCGCCACCTACTCTGCCTCTGTCGCAGCCACCGCCGCCTCCGCGATCACCGCCGCCACCTCCGCCGCCACCACCACCATCGCCGCCGCCGCCGCCACCGCCTCCGCCATCCCCGCCGCCTCCGTCGCCGCCGTCGCCCTCCACCTACGGGGCGCTCCCGCGCCAGTGGATCTTTAATTCATAATGGCTTTTGAAACGCGTTTCCTAAAGGGGCTTCTCTGAGCACGCATGACGTCGCCTACCCTTGACTGGCACCCAAGAGGCTAATAACGTGACTTGCGTTTTTCGAGTGGATGCTTGTTCGTAATTTCGAGTCATAAATAGCCTTTGCAAATTGTTTTGGGGAATGTTTTTATTTATTTTATTTACTCGTTTATTATCAAGAATAGAGGCAATTTGCTTATTAGAAAAGTTGTGATAATTCACCAACAGTGCAAAAGCAAGTTACACAATACACTGTCGTCTCGTTCATAAAATGAAATGATTGAATCCATATTTTCTAAACGTTGAAGTACAATGATAAGAGAAAATTTAGAGGAATTGTTTCATATTTTCAAATTACTACTCATACGTACTGGGTATAGTGATGCATTTCTGTACTTGTTCTTAATATTTTACTTAATTTCTCAATGTTTAGTTTCATTAACTGTTAAAAAATAGTTTATTTTCGGTTCATTTATAACACATTTCAAAAATGTAAAAAAGCGTTACTATCTCCTATGCGTCAATACAAAACATCAATGCGTGTAAACCTCACTGATTTACAGACATGTTATCAAGTTTGTATTTTTCAAGACTAGTATTTGTAATCCAGTATACATTTTTTGTATCATAGTATTCATTATACCTATCATTGTATTTTTAGTAAGAAAATATCGTAAAGTATGTACTAGTACATACGATGAACGAGGTAGATTAAGTTCATTCAACTCACTGTTTTAATTCTATTACAGCTTTAAAAAAGGATATGTATAATTTCTTGTGAAATAATTCATTGTACGTCACTTACTTTACATGCACATGCAGAGGTTCGATATCTCTTTCTGCAGTCGGGTAATGAATTCATTGAAGTGTTTATATGAGACTAGTGGCATCTGTATTAAATTTACGATGTTGGTTTGCTCGAAATGTAACCAATTATGGCGAGACTCAAGCATTTAGTACAGGTCTTGACGTTTATACTTTTGTCAGGAGTTATCTCCTTCGCCAATTTTGTTATCCGTGACCATATGGAGTAGGTAATGAATTAGTATTGGAATACCTTGCCGTAACAATTATCGGTACAGCCTTTTTACGATATTTATAATACAATGTTTTTGAATTACAATTTTATTATGGCGGATGCTTTACTAACATTGTAAGTTGAAGCATTAAAGAGAGAGAGAAACATTTTATGCGCATTACAGAGATGGAATAAACGAAAATGAAAATACAAACTTTTTTCTTTCGAAAGTAAGACAGTAAAGCTCTTTTTATCAATCCAATGAAGTGTATCATCCATTTACATTATTTCTCATGGTAAATACACATTTTCTCTGCTCTTTCGAAACGCACAAGGCGAATAAGGTATCGAGATTTTAAACAAGCTTCTGATATTGTACATTCATATTTGGTTAAAATATGTTGTGTCCGTTGTCATTAAAAATAGCAGTGGTCCTGCGTAACATCGTGTCTACTCAGAAGTGATGCATACATCACAGGGACTCAAAATCTCGTTATGATGTGTCAATTTATTAACATTAAACAATATTTTAAAGTAAGGTTCATGAATTTATACTATAATTGGAATGAACAAAATATGCTAAAATATTGTTACCAGATTCGTTTCTTTCCATCATGGACAACTGCTTGATTGTTGACCGTGAATGATAGATGTAATGTGAATGGAAAGAACACAGATATTCCTCATGAAATTAATAATATAAAATAACTAAAGAGAAAATAAAAAATATAAAAAGTGGAATGAATGTAGTACATTTTAAAAAATAAAAAGAAACGGATGATATGTTTGAAGAAAGGAGAAGGAGAAAGTGAAAAAAGGAAGTTGCGTGACATTTGTTTCCGCATGAACAAATCATTTTAATGAGTAGAAACGTAAAAACGCAGGAAAATACCTGTTATTTCCAGAAAATGGAATTTGAACTATCTCTAGGGCCGTTACACCACGAAAATCAGTGACTTCATTTTCTTTACTTTCTTTGCACAAGACACAAGTTTATTAGCAGATATCAGACTACCATACACACACACACAGATACACACACACATTATTATTATATATATTAAAAACGTTTTATAAGTGTAAAATATCGCCATAAAACCTTGTCACATTAGCACGGCCAATCATAATGAAATTTAAGATTTTGAACTGCTGATCAAAGGAGCAATGTCTATGTTCATGAAAAAAGGAGTTATTTCAGTATATACTTCTTGTACTCATCGAATCATTTGCGTGCAAATAATAACACCTATTCTGTTATTGTTGTTGTATATAATTGGTGTGGCATGTACTTTTCTGCAAACAGAATTTTTGCATTTTGAATCTGAAATCTTGTAATTTGATTTCGTACACTGTCAGAAATTACATTATATTTAATGTAGTTTTAATGTACGCATGCACATGATTTTTAAGTAGTTTGTACATTAAAGGGAGATTAACGTACCAGTACATTAAATTTAATGCGTAAATGAAAATCAATGTAGATTTAATGTACGACTGTTGGTTTAACTTACTTCTCTGCGTTAAATTTAATTGTTCACGCACATTCAGTTTAATGCACACACACATTAAATTTAATGTATATGTACATTAAAGTTACTGTACGTGTGCATTACATTTAATATACGTACATGATAATTACTTTCATGTACTTTACATAAAAAGTCATGCAGAAATATCTCAGAGTGTAGTTTAAAACAGAACTGTATTGATAATATTTTCTATTTGTATTTATTGTAGTAAAGAGTATTCCGAAGTCGTATTTTCGGTGGTAAGTGTCGCATCCCTTTCCTTCCTTCCTTTTTTGGTTTCTGCGAGCAGGAGATTGTCATGCACATAAATGTTCTTCTGTTTCCCAAATCCATGGGTTGTTGACAAACGCGTTGAGCAATGGGCCCCTGGCGTCGCAACGCGAGGGCGTGGCAGGTGAGGGGGCGGCGGAGAAGAAAGGATGTGACGGGGCGGGGGGAGGAGCTGATGTGAGGGCAGAGGAAAGGGAGAGTCAGAAGCAGTTGATAGGGAGAGTGGTGGCAGAGGCAGTTGTGGGGCGGGGGCGGGGCGCCACACAGTGGCAGGGACAGGGAGAGAGACCGGGACGGGGGCGGAGGGGCAGGCGGCAGGACAGGGACATCCCGTGGGGTTGAGGCGGGTGCAAGGCGGTATGGGCGTGGAAGGATAGGTGTAGGGGAAGGGGCGAGGGTGGGGGTACGGGACGCGGAGGGAGGGGGTCCTCGCGCCCCCTTCGGTGGCGGGGTCGCGGGGCGTGGGGCGTAGCGCGGGCGGGCGCCTCCCGCGAGGCCCGCTGCCCCACTTTCGCGCGGCAGGGAACGCGGGGGGCCGGTGAAAGCTGTGAGCTGCTGCCGCCGCCCGCGGGCGTGACGTCACCGCCGCCAGCAACACGCCCTGCGCCTCCGCACACTGCGCGGATGGGGCAGACTGCGCGGCCCTATGTTGCATGTTGCCTAGAAATGTGACACTACCAAAACACGCATACTACTTTTCTCAGCAACTGGAAAATGTCTTTCTTATCTCTCATCAATGCAGAGGACTTATTAGTGTTTGAATCAAGTTTTAAAAATGCATTAATTTTTTTATATTTATAGTAACGAACGGGAAAGGAAAATTAAAATAAATATGCATTCAAGGCAAAAAAATTATTTTTATTCGACTTTGTTAATTTGTGAAGTTTATAGGTAGTACATATAGATGCATATCAAAAATGCATTATTGTAGAATAGCATTATAAGAATCATGTTTAAATTTGAGGGGAATATGAAAGGAAAAACGAATTGCAGGGCCATGGAAACACTGCGCCTTTGTAACCAAATGTACAGAATACTTTAATCGAGTTCCAACTTTATATATTAGTATCTATTTAATTAAAGAAAAAAACACTTAAATGTCGTTTATCTACGAGAGTATGCAAAACTCAAAATAACACATGATCCCGATGCTTTTACGTATTATATCATGTAATTTAATGAGCGTTCTTGCGTGTTTTAAAACACTGTTTTTTCAATCAGAAGAAAAACATTGATTTATCAATGCAGCTTTGTCACTGCCTCAGTCAATTCAAAATAATAACAATAATTGTAGTATATGCACGATTAAGAAAATATATATCTGATAACCGCGTAATGATATATAATTATTTTTCCTTCTTATCATTTAGACATATTTAGGAATTTTCATATTAGGCATGAATAGAACCAAGACTTTTATTCCATTAAAAGCCTGCATATAAATGTTTAGTCAGGAAAGTTATTACGTAACCATGAATTACATCGAATTACATAGCTATTCGTAACTAAAACAGTATTTTAGTCTTTATTTCATTTCAATTTTGTAGTAGTTTGGCATTTGTATTGGAACAAATTATGTCGTATTTCCTTCATTCTGTTTCAGTAACAGAAAGTACGAAGTAATTTACGAGCCAGAGATCTCTTATTTATGCAAGAAACAAGCATAACATGGCACACTGAAACTTTTGCTTTAAAAATTCAACGCTCTCAGACGGATTTGAACCAGTGAAAATTTAAAAAAATATTGATTTCCAGTTCAACATGAGTTATTAAGAAATGTTTACAATTTATTGATATTGAAATAATTTTGAGGGAAATTAGCCAGGAATCGAATTACGAATTTCTTATAAAACTGTACCTTTTTATCCTATTTAAAATTTTAAAATAAATAAATGCTCAAATGTCCTTTTGTAAATTTCATTAGAGTCGAGTCTTTGAATCACGACAGGAACAGTTTGACTTACGGCACGGCCCCTTCTAATTCCCAGAGATACAACCGCTGATAATGACCATTGGTCTAGGCTCTGATTAACCGTTTAAACACAGTGAAAGAGAATTGGTACGTCTTCAACTATTTTATTAGTACCAAATCTCACTTGGAGCGTTGAGATAGGCTTTGGGAAAATTTGGGCAAAATGGCGGATGGTGGAGAGTTACTAGAGCACGGTGCGGGTAACACCTTATGCGAAAATAAGCGCGATCTTTCCTTCCTCTTCCTTGTCCTATCCTTTCCCCTTACACACACACACTAACATGCATTACACTATCACATATTCCGGGAGACCGGTCGGGAGCTTAGAGCTTGTCCCGGCTGGGGCGGTGCCCCGCTGGTGGGAGAGTCTAGGTTAGGGGGAAACCCCACTAGCCGACGGTAAGTCGGCGCCGGATCTCGCCATCCAGCGGGGGAAGATCACCGTCATCTCCCGAGAAAAACATGCACTACACTAACGGGACTAATGACCAAAGCAGTTGACGCGCCCGGAAACACGAAAAAATCAATCAATCAATCAATCCAACCCCACATGGCCCCAAATGGGCGCGTTGTCGCCCACTGTGCGCCGGTGCGCCGCGGGCCCCACCTGCAGCGCCGCGCCCCGGGGCAAGCAGACAGGGGTTCGCGCCCGGGTCGCGCCGGCGACAGGCGTGCCGCCCCGGCCGCTAGGGGCCGGTTGCCGTGATTAATTCGCCGCGCTCCGCCCGCGCGGTCACGGGAGCGACGCCGCGACTCTATTTCAGGCCTGCGCAACGCGATAGCACGGCGCGGGAGGCAGTTGCAGAAGAAACGTCTACGAATGGTTGTGTAAGGTGTGTATTTTCGAGGGTCCGTTAAGGTTCATCATGTTTTGCCTGGGCTAAAAATCTCGGGGCGTTCATCATCATCTCATTTTCCATCAAACTTTTCTGATTTCTTTCTTTACTCTCCATCCTTCCGAAAGTCAACTTGTACTTCCAATTAATTTCTCTTCAGAATTTCAACGTTATACAGTTATTGCATTGCATTATAACAATTGCAGACATTCACCAAATTACCACAAATTTAGACATTATAAATTCCCTATTCATATGCAATTACATATGGTTTAAGAATATCGATTTATTAGGACGATTGTTCGTTCACATACGATCTGTTGGTATGTGTTAAAGACACTAGGATTTATTTTCCGAAACATTTAAATAACTCTTCCTGCGAATATTTAAATTAATAACAATTTCTATACTACCTTGAATTTCCACTAAAAAACCCTTTTTCAATTGTCTAGAATTTTATAAACAATAAATTTCTTCCAAAAATGGTAATTTTAAAGTCTTGTTGCATAACGTAATGATAATTCGTGTCCAAAGAATCAAGGCGAACGAATAAATAATTAAAGCAATTTTTCTCGGGATGGGGTTTGTGGAGGAATTATTTGTTTCTCACTAATGAATACTGACGTGTCTCTGAATGTGTTACAAATCTATACTTAACTTTTTACACGATCTGTAGTCTGTTATATCGAGTGTTTAATGAGGCTAATTTTTGCCATTAATATCGAGTATTTGTTGATGCAACATCTTCATCTGTGTAAGAATGTGAGGAAATCAGGGAATGGTGTTCATACACTGGAATTGCAGATATTCCAATTCTTTCGATAAGAAGTTTACTAACTTTATTTTTAGCACTGTAGTTTCTGTAGTATTAAACAGACAGTACGGGATTTTTTCATGACTAGTGAATCATAAAGATTAATTTCACTTTCTTGGTAAGTGTAGTTAAAATCAAGATCATGCCTCCCTAAATAGTATTATTATATGACCCCTTTTTAACAATTAAAGTTACTCATGAGATTTTTTTCAATTCACATTTACATTTAATTATATAAACCAAACTCTTCTAACATAAAGTCATCAAGGCCGCTGGTGAAAAAAACTAATGTTAATTAACTGGATGTAAAAATAATGCCCAAGATACAATTTGAATTTTCTTGTTACTGAAGAGATTATATTAATCATACTCAACTTCCTTTTGAACGTTGCTTTTGGGAGGATTTTCATTACCTGGTGTGGACGTTTAACGCGTATTAGATGTAGGTGTTATGCAAAAATTTCTATGTAATAAAACATCCGTCAAAATATATATTTGAAATTTAAGACAGAATGTAAATTGCTAATCACAGAATGTCTGTTAAGACTCCAATAACATTTCACGTCATAAATTTAATTTACGCTTGTACTTTAATGGCGAAACGTGATCTTTGAGTGGTATATATGGTTTACCCATCAGGAATGAAAGCCAGGTAATTCTCTTCTGAACATAAAAAAATAATAAAGAGTAATTCCAAGTGTAAGAGAAGAGAAATTTAATACCACTTCATAAATCCCACACTACGTCCTACTACTATGTGTACAGATGTATTAACTCTTTTGGCTAATGTCTTCGACGTTGAATATGTGCACAAATGCTTTAGAAACTCTTTAAATAATGACATAAAATTGTATTCTTAAACATCAATCTTCTTCGTCTTTTACTTTACGTCATTGATTTCGTCTTCTAAGACAAGGATTCGCAATTGATTCTTAACATTTATTCAATAAAATTAGATACAAAGATAAATTAATTACGCATTAACCTTTAAATACACACACGTCTACTTTTGAGACGTAAATACACGCGCGGAATCCGCCCCAATTTAAAACCTCATTAATTATACATAGTAAATTAATTCCAATGATTGTGTTAATATTTTGCACTTATTCTGTTTGAACACAATGATTACCTTTTTTAATTGGTAAATTCGGATTTAGTGATTGTTTTTGAAGGAGGAAAACTTGCCTTTTTATTTACATTTTTTCTTGTAACGCAACGAATTTATGTGTTATTTTCTATTTTTTAAATTCTGGTATATGGAAAGAAGAAAAATGACAATTTTATGCATTTTGGTGCGCTATAATTCCAACATTTTATTATTAAAACGCATTTAAATTATCCGAAAAAGTACATTCTCCAAACAGAGTTTTCCCACCTAAGTTACATTTTAAAAATTTCACCTCCAAAGTTATCCTAACATTCCGTTTAATGAATAGTAATAAGCCACTATAATGGCTTTAATGTATTCATCTACTATTGGAGTAACTTGGAGTAACTTTTGCAAGCAATGCAAAATATTAGTAGGCGAAAGTGGGCCTTAAAAGCAAGTAGTCAGTGACACATTGTTTGCAACAGTAGAGAGTGTGCACCTTCCAGATTAACGCTAGGAACAAATAGTGATAATTCTTCCGGAGTAGCCAAGGCTTTCAAGGAATGGGCTCATTCAGCTTACAAGTTCTTGTGATCGTAGCCACGAACATCTGAAAACGTGAATAGAAAAAGATGGAACTAAAATTGACGCGCAGGGTAGAATCGACTCCTGCTAAAGATTTATTGTGTTTCAAACTCAAATATCTCATAGTATGTGAATAAAATTCAAAGAGCATCCAGCAGGGATACTGCTAGGGAGGTACCAGATAGGAGAGATTGCAAAACACTTTTTTGCGTGTTTAATTTGGGAATAAAATGGCTTGAGATGTATACCATTCCAGCACGTGTGTTTAAGGGTTGTCTCTGAAAATGTGCAATTATTTAATTGATTGGAAGTAAAATAATAAGAGCTGTATAATACATGACCTGCATGCGTGTATTAAATACAGGTTTCTGTAGGAAGATAATTCTCTCACATTACTGTGCATTTGACGCTTACTCCAACATTCGCAGTTATTAAACACCTAAATTATTACCAAGAACTACATGAACGTTTCATTCTTATTTTGCAACCAAAAACATGTTACGTTTCGAAAGGAATTATTCTTCGTTTTCAGAAGCTTTTCCCCTTTCCAATTGGGCCTTCTGACGCAGAAGTCACGGAGCGCATTCCCAGCGCCTCGTTCCTTGGGAGCACGAGCGAGCAAGGGCTCGTTTAGCGTCGGGCGCGCGCTCTGGGGGCGGGGGCAGGAACGAGGGCGGCGTGTCGCGCGGCCCCACACATCACCGCTTGTTGAGACGTCAGAGCAGTTAATGAGCGGGCGCCCTCTCCCATCAGATAACGCCGCCGCCTCCGCCTCCCCGTTCCTCTCTTCTCCGTCTGGGCCGTGCCTCCGCCACCGCAGGCACTACCGCCACCATTGCCTCCGCCAGCGCCGTTTCCACTCTCTCGACTACCATCACCCCGTCTACCACCGTCCCTATGACTCCTCCCTTGTCTCTCGGTTCTGCTTCTGCCGTGACTTGGTCGTCACTGCAATTGCCACCTCTGCCTCCGTCATTCCCACCATCATTACCGCCCATACCCTCACTGGCATCCCCTTCGCTGCTCATATCGCCGTTTGTACCAAAACGACCTCCGTCTCCATTTTCTCGTGAACCTCTACCTGTTTTCTGAGGCTCCCCATCTGCTTTTGTTTCGGCCATCCCCGTCTCCTTCACCTCTGCCTCCAAATACTTCTCTTCCACCTTCACCTCATCCTCCGTCACCCTCACCCGTGTCTCCTCCTCCGCACCCAACTCCAAGTCCATCTCCATCTCACCCCACCCCCCACCACCACTACTTGCGCATGCGCGCGCTCAGAACGCTCATAGAACAACGCCATTGTTACCCCCGGCCGACCCTGCCCGCCCGCATCCAGGGCGCTCGGCGCGGCGCGGCGCGGCGCGCCTCGTTGTAGATGTCACGGCGTTACGAACGACTCACGTACTTCTCGCGGGAGAGCTGCCCGCCCGACGCCGCCGCGCGGCTTTCAATCGCGCCGCTTCCACCTCCCCGCCCCCTCCCCTTCCCCCGCCCTTCCCCACCCCCGCCCGCGTCGCCCCGAGCGCACCGGAGGGCGTCGCGCATGGGCGCCTGCGCGGGCCCGTGATGGAGCCGTTCGCTTCGCTCGGGGCGGCCCGCCGGCCCCCGTGCTTTCCCACACGACGGGAATTGGGGGAATGAACATCATTCAAGGAATACATATATAATTAGAATGATATTTTGAATGATGATCGTTTTCTATTAATACCACTCATATGGAGATGTGTATTCACATTTAGTGCGCAGTTAATAATCTCATACTGATGTGACGACTATATTTTAGCAGTGTGTTCCATTGGATATTGATATTGTTCTATAAATACCATTCACATGGATAAGTGTTTTCACAGTAATTGTACAATAAATCTAAAGGTTTTTTTCCGATTTGACGATCATTGGAATAGAAACTTTATCGACTCTCATTACGTCCATTATTTTTTTCATAATTAAAATGCTATTTTCGAAGTGCTGTACGTCCATTTCCGTTGTTTTTTTCTCTTCTTTTCGTATCAGAACTATCTTACAACGATTATCCATTGGGATGTCAAATATTGTTGAGTTTTTTCTTATGTTCAACGTTTTCTGAAAACTGTTAAAGTTTGTATTAGGATGAAAGACTGAATGTACTACATAGTTTCCCTTCCTGAAAAATGTTTTTCGTGGAGATGTTTTCGTAGGATATAAGTTCAAGTGGGAGAAATAATATTCGATAAATAAATACGTAAATAATGTTATATTGGAGTTCTCTAAAAATACCATTCACATGGACATTTCACATTAATTGTGTTATAAAGTAAAAAGAAATATAACTGTAAAATCTTACTAATTTGCGGTCCAAGGGGTGGAATTGAAACTTAATTCATTATATTTTTGTTCTCTCATTTTCTTCATAATTCCCGCTGAATATATTCACTTACCGTTTGGCCAAATAATTTAAGTTCAGTATCTTCGAATTTTATATTATTCTGATGATCTTGTCCTTAGATTATAAATATAATGTAGAGTATAGTGAGGGTAGGTGAATTAAAAGTTGGTGCCAACGTTTCGACCACTTATTTGGCCAGCTAAATGATTGAAACGATGGCCATGTAAAAAAAACACTTTTTATTGACTCACGATTCTATACGATCTTACGATTCTACTCTTACGATTCTATACATTATAATTGTATATTAATTATTGTTTTGCGCAAAGTTCGAATTGTCTGTGTTTATACTAACATTATCTTTTTTAAATTTATTTTTAACATAAATAACCTCAAAATTATTTTTCCAAATTGTAAAAACATAGGCAGATGATAGCAAAGCAGATGGTCTCTTTATTCCATGAAATTTTAACCTACCTAGATGAAGGAACGAATATTCAAGAAATAAAAATGGAGAATATTATTCCACAGACTGTTCTATGAATTCGATTATGTTGGGTGCTTAAAATAATGAGCAATAAACGTTTAACAGAAGTAATTCAGAGAAATTGATATTCAAAGGAACTCATCATTTCAATTCTGATAGGTATCTATTTGTCTTCATAGAGTGACAACTGTAATGTTTTAATTTTTAATGTGCTGAGTTGCGTCTAAATGTGTACATTTTTGGTTGCATTAAAACTTTAAAATAGAGAAATTATCACCACATTGTAATATACCTAAAATGTTAAATCAAATATTGCGATTGAAACATTCATTGAAAGTACTCTCCATTTCTGTTTTCAGGAATGAAGCTTAAAAGACATTGGTAGAAGGATTTCTTGTTCTGAAATGACAGGACGTACCTAGTAATGCCAGGAGCCACTCATTAGCGTTGCATAATCGATACAAGAAAACTGCCGGTGAAGCAACCTCGTAGTTTTTGAGTCTCCCGCATCGTACCTGTCAGCATGTTCTTTAGACGAAGAGGTGCAGGCGCCTTCATTTGATAACAGAGAGGTAATCGACAAGTCAATATAAGGAGATGCTACTCGTCTCCGTCCGTTGAGAGAAATATTGCGATATAAACCTGACATACTATAATCTTTGCCAATACGAGGCTTCGGGTTCGCTCTGCAGCCTTCACTTGTCTCCTGTGCATTTACAGTGGTTGAGAATGTAATATTTAATGGTCATATACTGTCAATAAAAATGTCATTTTATCAGAGCACAAACATTTTTCTATGTACTTCATTAATTTTACCTTAATTTTTCAGTGTAGTTTATATTATGAATTGCTATTTTACAAGGTTTTGAAGTGATTTCACATGAAATATATTTCAGAGAAGTTTTCATTTTTTATGACGATAATTAATAAGGAAGAAATGCAAAAAAGATTCGTTTCAATAAGCTTAAAAAATCTTTCTTTTAATTTTAATTTCACAGTTTAACTATGATTTTCTTTTCGCCTTGATTGAATTTCAAAAATAAAATTAATTTTTTATTTCAATTCATGAAAAATATTCTTAATTTTCGTTCATGAAAGATTTTCGTTCCATGTAGTTCTCTAGCAGAGCAAAAATTTCTTTTACCAACAAAAAAGACACTTGCAAAATAGTGAATCCTCAGGATTAACATAAGTATTGCTAAAATTATCCCTATTATTTTCTTCAGTTTAATACACATTACAAGAATTTTTAGAAATATATTTCGCTACAATTTTCAATTTCTAATCTGTCTTCAATTGTTTGAAACTATGATGAACTCTAGAAACAACAAGTGAAGAAAAACCTACATTACTATAATATTATGAAAAAACTTGCATTGAGTGTTTCCTTCCAGTTCCGAAATGAAAACTGGAATTAGATTTTGTTGTTCTCAAGTATGAAACCTAACTTCTACCTTCTTGTTGAAGGTTACATTATCCTACATTCACAAAAAAAAGCACACATTTCGATACTATCAAGTAGTTATTAACCGCAAAGTTTTACAGAAACACTCATTTAAAATAGTGTATTTTGTAAATTCATAGAATAGTGTTTCTTATATATAAAATTGAATAAGAGAGCGTGGTTATAAACTACTTTTAACTGACCGAGACGTCAAGAAGGGTCTACGTGTCAGTCTTAATCCATCTTGTTATACACAAAAATAGCTCACATCATCGAAAAAGTGATTTCGCCCATGCCCGCCGTAATCCTCGCTCCCAACCACTGTGCGTGATAGGCAAGCGCAGCCAGGCGGGGCTGCGTCCGCCAGGCTTCGAGCGGACAGGTTCCCTCCCTAAGCACCGCGCGGGCCGCCGCGCTGTCAGGCCCTGGGCGCGGGCGGTAATTGGCCTTGGGGTACGCCCCGATCGCTGGGGAGCGTGTACGCGCACCTCCGCCCCGCGGAGCCTCCCATGTAATTGTGCGTGTTGCGAAACTGCGTCCGTTGCGTGCGCGTGTCGGTGCGTGATTATGGCCGGGCAATAACCCACCGCCAGACCGCCACCGTCGCGCCGAATTTTTGCCGCCACCGTCGCCTCCGAATCTGCCTTTCTCCGTGGGCGCACACCGCCGCCGCTTTGCGTAACGTCCAAAGATGGAGGGACGATTCGTATACAAATTTATTGACGCGTCGGGCTTCCTGACTGGTGACGGCGCGCGGCGGCGCGGCGGGGCCGCTGGTAGAGGTGATGGCGGTGATGGTGGCGGAGTTGCGGTAGGGGACGGAGGCGGGGGTGATGGTGGAGGTGGTGGTGACGGCTTTGATGGTTGGAGAGGCGGTCGCGGCGGCGGCGACAGTGTGGTTACATCGGAGGTGGTAGAGATAGCAATGGCAACAGTGGTGGTGCGTTGAAAGCAACAATGCGGTAATGGCAATGAAAGCAACAGTTCAGCTGGCTGTGGTTGTGGCGGCTTAGCAGAGGAAATGGTAACGATTGTGTGCGCTACGATGGGAATGGAGACGGGACCAGTGATAGCGATGGTGACACGTTAGAGGTAGTGGCAACGGTGGTGACGGTGACGATGGCAGCCACACTAGCGATGGAGGGGGCACGCGCAAGGGAAGGAGTTGAGGATGGGTGAGGCGGAGGGAACGTTGATTTCGAGGAATGCGCGTGTGCATGTAGTAGCTTTCTCCTGGGGAGCATTAATGCCGGGTGATTTACGGAAAGACTACTTGCACGCACGCGGAGCGCGACACAAGAAAAGTCACTTGCACGCGGAGCGCCGGTCGCCCGACCTGGGTTTTATGTCAACACGATCAGCGTCAAATATATTATTTCTCCACAACCGGAGCGAGGAAAGGGAACGGGGAATCCTTATAAAACAGAACGGGCATGATTAGAATTTATGTATCCGACGGGTCAGAGGTCGGAAGGAACTCATAATTATGCGATCCGGGAGCTATCGTTGGAATACGATAGTAATGTCGGATGTATTTTAAATCCAGCAGTTGTGACGTCTCAATCTCGGATATTCGAGGTAAGTTAATGGTGTTCTAGCGACGAAGTTAGACTCTTTAATTGTCTAGACGAGCGAACGACCCAATGATGGCGCAGCTTGGAGGATTCTTAATAAAAGTGGGGTCTTGAAGTTAAGATGTTATGACGTAGGGAAAAAAAGAAATTAAATATTTCTTCGCTCGAAGTGCTCTCCAGAATGTGTATATTTTAATTCGAAAAAGTAACAAATGGTGTGTAGGAATCCACAGAATTTTTTAATCGAAAGAAAAAAGAGTAATAAATAAAATATCATGAACTGCTTTAGACTTCAATATTTTAACCAGGGAATGCGTGAAGGGTAAACGACTGTATATTTATTCGGAGACTCCTCCCGGATTCAGTGCTTTCTAAGCATTCCGAGAGTCACCGTATCACTGTAGTACCAACTTTTCTGACAAAGCGTGTTTTTTTTCAAGTGAAAAATACACTTATGAAACACACTTTGCCTTCAATGATTTCGTAAGTTAAAAACAGCAGGTCATCCTCACAATAAGGCAATGTGACATTTTACTGAGTGATTTTTGTAGGTCAGTTTCATTTCATAAATATAAAATATTTCAAAGTTGGTTCGCAGTTGTCTTACTTATCTTTCAGTGAAAGTTTTAGTTAAAGTTTATAATAGGCGGTAGGGATATTTTAAAAGTTTTTTACACCAAAATGTGAGTAATATTTATAAAATTATATTATTTAAATTCAAAAGGAAACTACATTGTATTGATCACTCTAAAAATTAATATAGAACGCTCTTTCTCTACATGATATTTGGGTAGTGAGGGTGGCACACGTGGTCGTAATATGAGTTTTTTCTAAATGAAAATGTGTAAATATGATGTTATTAAAATATTTCAATAATAATTTCGAGAATATAAAGATGAATTCAATTAAAATCCGTTTCAATTTTAGAATTTAAAAAAGGTTGAATTGTTGTTAATGATTCAGTATTCATTGTTCATTAAATTATTGATAACACTGAGTAAAAAGACAAAAGTCCTGTAGTAACGGCGTCATTAAATTGTTACAGAGAGATTACAAATGTGTTATCATTAAATGTACGTTATATTTAAAGTAAACTGGGGAACTCAGATGCAATTTTTTATGTTTAATTTTGAAAAAAAAGTATTATATTACACAGAATCACACAGAACCCCCCACTACTTGACGACAATTTACTTTCGATGTAACTAACCAACGGCATCTAGTATTCAACGCAGATAGGAAACTACCGGAACCAAAGTCACCCGGCCATATATTAATTTTGCCAACTTACGAAAGTGAAAATCATACGAGATACTAAATTTAATATTAAATATAGCTTTTTTAGAGCAACAATTCAATTCTTTTAACTATTTACAAGCAATTATTTAAATGATTCATTCTTATTTAAAAGCAGCTATTGTTTAGACACTCTATATTTGGAAATTCAAAACAACAGCAAGTTTCTCGATACTTTTACTAACACGAAAAAAAAAATCAACCCTCAATGTAGCGTTTCTCCAAGTTAGTTCTTAGAGGTGAAAAAAGTTGAGATGCACTGTGTTAACGCTTGTGCTCGCGTACGTCCGCAGTGTACATCGTCGATGACTAAACAAAAACTGATCGCTTCGCTTCGTGTCCTCTCCCATGACTCAATCGAATCCGCGTCGGTCCTTCGCTCACACACTCTCGACATACTCGACATGGCCCACCGCTTGAGTTTGATGAGCCCGTGAGCGAATAGCAACGTGGGTGAAACCGCGAACACGATTACTTGCGTCTCTCTGACACAGGCAAAAAATCTCGCCACCGCGACCTCCACAGAATGGCGTAGTTTAGCAGGTAAACTCGCTTTGAGTTAAATGACGGACAAATTGAAGTATATTAGGCCCCGTTAATTGCGCTGTTTGAAGTAGCCTTGAGAAAAGTCCTTCTTTACTCTACTTGCTTAATTTTTCTCTTTTTTATACTTTCATTTTATATCCTTTTTCATTCTTCAATTTATTAATTATTCTTTCATTTTATTAGTAGTTCTTACGAGAGGTGTGTCCATGGACAAACACCGAGCGTTTGTAAAGCATAATTACTCACATCTATCTTCGTCGATTTTTGGGTCGATTGTCCGAATTTGCCGACTAGCGAACGGTTTCTCCCATGCCTCAGCCTAGTTAATTCCCGCGCTTGGTGGGGAAGAGAGGTATGTGGCGAAAATGCGTTCTCTTCACCGTAGCTAGCAAACTCAGTTCAGCTTTTTATTCGTCACGCAGCTTCAGAATCTGAGACGATTTTAAAGAAAAGATACAACAATTTTTTACCCCGACGGGGAATCGAACCGGGGATCGCATCTCAGAAAGCTACATCTAGAGCGTAACTTCAATAATTACTAAAATAAATATTGGTTATCGCCGGTTTTTTATTATCTCTAACACCAAGAGATACTGTTTCATTGGAAAAAATCTTTAGCTGAATATCAGCAAGATTAATACTACTCTGACGTTTCATATTGTACAGGTGGTTGATGTGGTAAGATCTCCTACTTGTGTTATGTGCATATATACTATATTAACATTTTTTCATTTTGAAAATATTGTTTGACGGTTTTGAAGCTCTGTTTGTTATTAATGGCAATTTTATAATATACTAATATAATTTCAGATTAAATCATATTTTGCCTGATGTGTGCAACCAGCATACTAAAAGGTCGTGAAGTTTTTTTTATAAATTTAACACTTCAATAAATATTAATAAAAATACTGGTTATCGACTGTCTTTGACTTTCTCTAAAACTAATAGATACTATTTCACTCAAAAGTGTGTATTAAACAATCATTTGTATTTGAATTAACCCAAACTTCTTTTCATTTTAATTCCTGACGTGAAAGTGGCAATATTCTTTCAGGAACATCATGTGTGTCTTGTGACACTAGAACACGCGTCGTCCCCTCGGAGTCCATTTGGACCATGCGGTGGAACAAGGTGCACAACAGCACGAAGCATTCCAGACATACTTTCTCCCCACCGTACTTCATCTTCCATGATGCAATCTCTTTTTCAGTCTCTTTAACAGGATTTATGATTCTGTCCATGCAGTAGTTACTTTTATTTCCTAAATCGCATAAGACCTTTATAAGATCTGTTTCTTCAACAGAAAACGCTTATAGAATCTTTTCAGAAAATTCATGTCTGAGCCGTTAAATTTAATTGTAAAATAAATAAAATTCCATCATTGTGCTTTCAAATTATTAACATTTATTCATAAAGTATCGTAAAGTATAAAAATGCCAATCAACCTGTTGGTCTAATAAGAGGAATTGCATATATTTGTGTTCCTTTCCAACTATGCCTGGAATATGTAAGAAATGATAAATATGATGACTAGGAACAACACACAATTGCTACTTAGTACAATTTCGTGTAACATTACACGAAAAGGTTCCAGAATGTCCGTACATCAGCTCCACTCTTTCGAAGAGATCGAGTGCTGGAACTACGTGCCGAAGAGGTACGAACTTCTACTTCATCATTAAGTTTCTTATTTGAGAGAGTAAAAAAAAAACATTAAAAAAACGTTTGAAATTCCAGGATTTACTGTGTAGGAACTAGATTTTGGACGTCGAGCTTTAACACTCGTTCCTATAATGGCTACAGCTCTCTGAATTCGAGTAATAAATTTCAATCCTCTACATTCACGTCACTGATCCTCTTCCTTCTCAACCTCTTCTTCTTCCTCACGATTTCTCGTGTATCTGTCTGTTGCAGTACCTGTTGAAGAATTCCTTGAACTGCCCGCTTTCGTGGATACGTTTCCCGCGGATCTGCCGGACGCTGGGCACATCGGTTATAGGCGGGGATACCACACGATTCACGTTAAATTAAAAAGAAGAAAGTCGAAGACGAACTGTGAACGGAGCCAAGCACTGCTGCTACCATCCACGTAGGGCATTTGTGAACGTAATTCAGGTGGAAATGACCCGAAACACGTTACAGAGAGAACTTTTTGCACTTTGAATGAAAATTAGTTGAATTCGCAGGAAATAGCAGAAATAGACATGTACAGATTTTAAAAATATTTATAAAAGGCTTTAATAAATATAATATAATATGAACTTATTTATAAAACATGTATTATTCATTAATTTTTTACACGTGCTGATTGTCATTTGCATTTTTCTTAAATTATCGACGGTTTTTGGATTATATAGAAATTGCATCCATCATTCGTGATGAAATGGTCAAGATCCATTGTTTAACGTAATAGAATATGCTCCAAAAGACTTACAGATTGAATTACAAGTGCTCTGGGAGGGGACAAAAGCATTTAAATACCCCGTAAGCGGCGTGATGAGTAATATGGACAAAATGATATTGACTGTGAGGGAACGTAACTGAAAACTGGATTAAGGCAGTGATTCTATTTAGTGTTCAACTTTGCTTCAGTGCGCGTCAACTGCTACGGTCATTAGTTCCGAAAGTGTAGCACATGTTATATACCTGGACGGGACAGTGTTACTCCCCAGATGAAACGTGATATCCGCCATCGATCTACATGAGAGCGTGTGGAGTTTTCCCTAGTCCAGGTATCTTCGCTAGTGGTGTACCGCCCCAGCCGGAGCGAGCACTAAGCCCCCGACTGCTCGCCCTATCTGCATGGTAGTGTAGTGCTTATGTGTGGGTGAAAGAGGAGAGGAAGGAATATAGATGACAAAAAGAGAAGATCTCAGGCGTCTGAGATTATGCAGTGGCAATAGCTGTTGCACAGAGCCAATTCAATTCGTTTGTTTTCTTATTGAACAATTGTCTTCTATTTCAGGTTGACATTTCTATTTTTTCTTTTAATCAAATATTTCTAATGAAAATTGTTTATGATTCAGATATAGCTTATTGTCCATTCTTGTAAAATATTTTCCTGTGAAGAAAAAAAACGGTTGAACTCGACGTTCTTGCAGCACATTCCACAATTTCACCTGAAAAGGCAAAAGCGAGTTACACTGTAGGCTTTTGATTTCACACTTTATTTTAAACACTAAAACATCATTACAATCAGTTACTGTGTCAGTTGCATGTGGTTCTGCGCCTCGGTGTAACGTGCAATTCTCTTGGTGAAGGGAGAATGTTAATCAGAGCGTGCAATTGAACATTATTCATTACTCTGTAAGATATGTACGTGAAGGTATGTTGCCAAAGATTTAGGGACAATAGAAACTAGAATATATGACCTTTTCATTGTGATTTCTACGGGTGCAATTTTGCTTCGAGATAATTTCACTCGTGTCTCAATGTTCAAATCATCGTACATGTGTGCAACCTACTTTTTAATCCCTCTTTCGGACAGCAATGTAGGAATCTTTAATCACATGTACGGGAAATTATCAATAAATGATCTCCGACACCCATACGATATTTTCCACAGTTCTAATGTAGCTCGACTGCGCTTCTGGAAAACATTTCATTAACCATTGATTTAATTGCTAGACATGTTCTTTCATCGAAGTCGTAATATGAGTTTCTGGTTTTTACCTTCATCATGTCCCGTGTACTCCTTTCGATAATCAAGCGTTTGGTCGGGGATACCTACCCAGGAATAGATTCTTCCCGCCTACACGTGTGGGGCGCCTATATTCTCATGCCTCCAGTCTGTGGTGGAGTCAGTAATTTGTTCCCATTGAAATTGTACAACATGGCCGATGTTAACTGTAATACGATGTGATTAAGAACGCCACTTACTAGAAGCCCAGACCCTTCTTCTGTCGTGGCATCAACAGATAGCTACCGTTCCACTTTTTGCCGTTGATATATGAAAGAAAATACGACCCGTCATGTCTGCATGAACACTTCTTCCGAGGAGAAATGAAACGGCAAGGGTAACACGTTGCCAAACGATCATTTCTATAGAAAATCACCTTAAGAAACATTTACTGTGCCATTAATATTCTTACGTCTTCCACTCTATGTTTCGTTTTTTCTTGTCGCAAGAACTACTAAAAACCTTGGTCTTCTTCGCCATATTCGTTGAATCTCGAAATAATTACTCTCCGTACAAACGACCTCACGCTACGCAATTGCAGAGTCGTCACCAAGCGACGCTGATTGGCGAACGGTGCCGCTAACGATGTCCATGTTTTAATTGCCAGACGTCGTCGCCGTTACGGAGTGTCCGCAGATCCAACTCTCACGAGCGCAGTGTGATGAGCGCTTATACGGGAGGTGGCGGCGACAGCTGAGGCGGAAGTCTGGCCAGCACCATCACGGCCTGAGAGCGAAGCGATTCCTTTGATGCTCTTCGCTTTTTATTGGCTTCAAACGTGATGTAAGGCAAAACGCTAATTACTAATTACATGAACTGTTCTGTGTAAAATCTTCAACGTAATTCATTCAAGAAGATTTTACAAGGTGTCTTATAAATAAAATGAAACAGCAATTATGCGATTGTCTACTAATTGTAAGAGTTTAGACACTGTTTAATTGCAATGAGAATGATATGGAAAAAAAGAAGGTGTCAAACTATCTAGGTGGTTCCGACTTCGACCGCTTGCTGGCAGAAAGGAATAACGTGGAATCGGGCAATTTTTGACAAGGATTTTATGATTCTGATTTCTTTCTCTAATCATTTCCAACCAAAAATAGTGTAACATTGATAAATTGCACACTCAAAAAAGGTTCACATTTCATTTTAAGGAAAAAGGATCAATCCATTATTCAAATAAGTAAAGTATAGACAGACACACATTTTATCGGTAAAGAAAAGAGTAGGGACAAGTTACCGAATTTGGACCATTGCCTAAATTGGACCTTGCCAATATTTCTATGCATAAGAGCAATTGTATCCTACAAATGTGTTCCAATGGTTGTGGACTCTTTAGTGGGATTGATCATCAGTTTTCATTGAAGAGCAGTCTTTTTAGTATTCAAGATTAGTACAACAGTATTTTCGTATTGTATCTGACTAGTTTTGTGGTAGATGTCGCTTTTGTGCACACGGAGTAAGTATTTGCAACGTTTATGCTACACGTTGCAACTATACTTCAGCTTCCGAAAACGCGTAGTATGACTAATGTCACCTTTGAAGTAGATGTGCAACTTTATCTGCTTCTTGTATTTGGTCCAGTTGCCAAAATGGGACTACAGAAGGTTTACTAGTCTGAACCGGTCCGTGTAGGAAGCGGGTAAGCATTATTCATGTCAACAGAATTTCAGAATTTCATTTATTATTTTTCATTTCAACATAAAGCAATGAAATGGAATGTATGTTTATAGAACTTGATTTTGCGCCAATGCGCCCGGCGAATTGGAATAGAAACAAAACTAACTAAACTATAACAACTTTGGGTAATATGGTAACGAGGAGTCTTCATCGCACGATTATATCCATAAACACAAGAAATAATAGAACTAAAATGTTTCACTAGACAGTTGACAAGTTTTCCTACATTTCCTAGAGTACGAGGTATCATCTATTAGGAGACGTGGACAGCACGGTTTTAACAAACAACTCAACCAAAGAAACAAATCATAACATTCGAAAACGCATAGCAAGACATTTCAAGAGAATAATAATAAAAAATTAAGTTTCTCTTCACAAGATCACAAACTACATCACTGTGATATTGAAAGTTTATGGTTTTGTACGATATGTAGAAAGCAAAAGTAAAACGATATTATAGTGTGTCTGGAATGTAGATTATAAGATCACACTCGGTGTGTAAAAATGAAATCCAGCATTAAGAAATTTATCAGGGTAACTTGCTAAATCTAATTTCACTAGTCATCTTGTTGGCTCTTCAGTATTTCCTCGTAACCTGTAGGGTTTTTATTGTAAACAGAGTATACAAATTAATCATTATTTACATTGTTCTATATAGTGTTTTTATTAATTTGGAATATTCTAAACCTTAGAATGAATACCAGTTTAAAATATGAAAATGACTGCTTTAGATATTTAATTATTAGAGTGAGATGGTAAAATCATTAATTAAGGAGTGAACTGTCAAGTATATTTTCCCAAGAAATCTTTAATTTCTTTCAATGAATTTAACAATATGGAATTTTCTTTATAACGTTGACGTCTTAATGTTATTTTCTATAAAAAAGTCTTTTACCGTTTTTCTAATGTGATTGTTATCAGTCGTGTATTTCATTTGAAGTCTAACTTAGAAGATTGAGTCCAAATTAGGCAACCGATATGCCAATTAGGACTGATTGCACCCTTTAATTTTTTGTCCATTCCTCATTACCAAAATTTATAAAATTAAAATATTAGATATCATTATGAAAGTACTACATAGATCATAGATTATTTTGGTGTATGTTTTGTTTTTGAGTCTTTATAGAAAGCATGGGAATGAAAAACAATAATTTCTCTTTAGTTAAGCCACTTTACCCTGTGCTTGAATGTAGATTATAAGATCACACTCGGTGTGTAAAAATGAAATCCAGCATTAAGAAATTTATCAGTGTAACTTGCTAAATCGAATGTCTCTAATGTCTAATTTAATGAAAACATTCGTACTATAATTTCTCGTATTTCTCCCAGAACTTTTATTATAAACGCCCAGTCTACAATGACCAAACAAATTCATGCAAATTTAATAAATATTATTAAGTTAGATGAGATTTTCTTGAGATTGTAACATAAATCTGTAAACACATTCCTGGCAGTTTGACACGTTAGAAGCCTATTTGGTACATTACATTCTAATTGGCTGACAAAAAGCCATCTCAACCGCTGATCGGCGGAGAACTGTCGACCCGTGGGTGCTTCACACCACAAAACAAACTCTTGAACACAGCCTCCTAGAACCCCAGGAGGGCGGATTTTCAGGCTGCAGGCGTAATAGCAATGAATATGTGTGTGGCGTGTGGCCACAAAGTACTCGAAAAGTAAGTGCGTTAGCTATCGCAGAGTGTGTCAGGGTCCGACGCTCGCTCGGAATGCGCCCTCTGCAGACAGGATACGATCTCTTCCCCGCGCCCCCTCCCCCGCCCCTCCCCGCGACGCGGCGTGCCCCGCGCAGTGGGGCACAACACCAAGCAAACTGCTCCCGGTACACTGCGATTTCAAAGTCAGCATTCGTCAAACAAACGGTAATATGAGAATCACCTACTCGTATTGATAACTTTTTCAGAAACTGACCTTTTTCGATTTAATGAAGATAAATAAAGTCAAAACAATAGCGAAAATTCCAGAAAACAACTAATTATGTAGATTTTTATATCTTTTTCAAAGAAAATGCTGACTGGTTTGAATAGATAAAACCATTAAAATTGTCATTGCAATACAACGCAATGTTCCAACGGGACGTTGTAGTTTTTGAGAACGAAGATCTACACGGAAAATGAATGCCTTATTTTCCTTCTACGTTTTGCAAATATTATATATGCTCTCTCTGCTTCGTAATTCATTAATGAACACACACTTACACATATTCACCCTTACGCTTACATTACCACACATCTCAGGAGGCCATTTGAACGCTTAGAACTTATCCCGCCTGAGGCAGTGCCTCGCTGGGGGAGATACCCGAGAAGGAAGCCGACGGGTAGGTAGGCGCCAGATCGCATTTTCCAGCTGGGGAGGAGCACCGCCACATTATTGAATATAACATGCACTACACTTACGGGAATAAAGTTCTAAGCCGTTCACCCACTCACAGGCAGAGTATAATATATTTGTTTTAATCCCTCATCTTCATCTGATTTTTGTCCAGTTTCCCTGATCCATTGAGAAAATGCTGAGATGGCCCCTTGTTTTGCTTCTGGACTTAAATGTAGCTTCACTATGCGCACGTTTTGTTGAGGTCTCCTTTTGCTTGCAGTGGTAGCAGTAATGCCGAAGGTGAGTTACTGTATTGTTAGCAATACAGAAAAATAAAATCTGCAGTTCGTTTATCGTTGCAAATAGTTTTTCTAAAACTCAGGAACGAAAATGGTTAGTCTATCAAATGTTGATTATCTCCCGCTTTTCTATCATGTATTATTAATTATAACTTTCAACTATTTATCGTTAAAATGTGGGGATGGGGTTTTGGTACTCAAGCAAATGTTCGCAAATATTCTTCTCCACGTCTTATACAGTTTTCACTGCTTTTTTGACCAAAGAAGTCAAATCAATTCCTGAGTAGTTAGTGTGACTGAGCAAGGCGTCCGCGCAGGCCCAGTGTGCGGGCGCGTCGTCCGGGCCGCGTGGACGGCGAAGCGCTCGCATCCGCTTCGCGTGGATTTACTGTGCGGCGCGCGTTGGGTAATGGGTTTAGCACCAGGGCGCGCCGCTCGCGCCGCCCGCCGCCGCCCGCCGCCGCCCGGGGCCGCCCCGCTGCGCGCGCCGCTCGGCCGCGCCGCCAAAGGCCAGCGCCCCGGGATCGAGCCCCCGGACGCGCCCGCAGGCACTAAACGCCTGTGCCGCCCCACTCATTAGGGACGAGAGAAGGCATTGTACTGACAGTAGGGAGAAACTGAGTCTTGATAAGGGTTCGTCGCTGTTTTCAGAGTTCTCCAGATGTTTACGTCATTTGTGTGACATGATTGATTGATTGATTGATTGATTGTTAGTGATTCCGGACGCGTCAACTTACACATTCAACGTTTTTTCTTTCTGAACATCCCTATCACATCATGGCATAATAAAAGTATGGCTACCATTTGTTCATATTTAGCCGTAGAAAACTATAATAAAGAATTTTTTAATAGTTGTTTTGAATTGGAGTTTGATATCATTAAACATTTTTCTCAAATTATCCTAAGGAAAATGAGCCACAGTTTGCTAAATATATTGAGCAAACTATTCCAAGAGCAGATCATGTAATGGATATACATTTTAACTATTGAACATTTTCATTTTCTCCAATACGTTATTGAGATTTTTCAAATTTAAAGTATTTTTCTTTTTTGTAATTATTTTACTTAACGAAACATGACTTGCAACAGAAATGATCTAGAGTTCATGAACACATATCGTTTTTTAATGTTATTGTGTTGAAAGTTGTCTTTATATTACCTTATATTACGAGTCACCAAGAGTCTCTTCGTTTTTTTTTTGGAGCGTTAAAATTCTTTACGACGACGTCAAGAACCACTAAGGTGGAGGTTCATATCTTTCTGTTCACGCATGAGTTGTCATCAGTATTGCGAGGACGCCTCCAAACAGAATATTAGCTCCATTTGACTTTCGAAACACAGTTGCCGCGTCCGAAGATTTAGCAATATCATCTTCATATCGTTTCGTAACATTCACATGTGCATTTTGCTTTCAATATAAGTAGGAGAAGCTTACACTACGCAGTCTGCGTAACACGGTATACAGTTGCAAATGAAGCATTTGGGTAACAAAACCGGTTCCAGATTCATTAAAAGACTCACAAAGTTATTCTGGAACGAAGCAACTCTGTGTTTATTCTATGATGGATACGTTCGTGAGCATCAGTTTCATATTGCAATGTGGTCATCTCATTTGAAAGTAATGAAGCATCTAACCCTTTCATTCTCTCTATTGAAAATTTGCTGAACAATTGCGATCACTTTCATTCCACGACTACTAATATGACTCAATATTATTCTTAGTTAATAAACAGTTCTGAAAAGCAATTCTTTGGATTATAAATTTGATGTACTCTAAATATTATTCATTACGCCAAATAGTACAAACGTCTTCATAAGTAGATTTTCGAAAAAATAAAGATAGGCCTAAATTAGAAACCGAACTGCGCTCTCCATCAGCTATTTCACTTATTTTTCAGTTTAATTACTTATAACGGATAAAGGTATATTGGTGTAGTTGAAACATCTTTTCACGGTACGAACTATTTAATTGCATCTGTGTATTCTTTGAAGAACATAGTGTTTAATTTATTTGTGTAAAAATATAAATATTGGACATGAAGCCCAGATGGCAGAAATATATTACACTTGTGCTCCGTTAATTTAATTAAAATAACATTGTAGCACCACATGAAAGTACAACTTCGCTAATATTTGATTCCGTAAAAATATTCGAAAATCGTACGAATTCGAGAATCGTACGAATTTTGTTCATAAGCTGATAACATTTACTGAAAACTGTGTAAAATATCTTACCGGAGCATTGTACTGGATATGATTTAAATTTCTCTTCACGTTACACCCACAATAATTTTGTCTAAAACATTACCTAATAATAATACCTTTTTTTAAATAAATTTCATTTAATTTCTTTAACTAGAAGCTATGATTGCTTTTGTGATGTAAACTCTTAAAATAATTAATTAATCCAAATTATATACTTGAATCACTATTCGCACCTTCAGGCGACGGACGACATTGTATCTAAGGCAGCCGATGTTGAACTTTAGTTTCACTTTAACAATTACTAAAGATTACCACAAAAGAAATTGACGTTAATTACAAGCAAATGTTATTAATTCGTGTGTCAAAAACGTGATAAATGTCAAGTATAATTGATACTCGTTGGTAAATGTCCGTTTTTGTATTTTAAGTGCTAAAACAATTAGAATACGTCATCGTTTCTCCCGCTCTTAAATTCACGTAATATCAAGTTTCCTGTGTGTTACACACTTGACCCTTCTTTTAGAATCGGGCTCTTAAATACAAGGACTGCCCGTTTTCATAAAAGTCTAGGTCCGGTAGAAATATTGGAGAGGAGGCTGCAAGTTGTACACCGCATGCTGCCGACATCGCCGGCATGTGGGAAGAAAAAAAGAAGAGGCACAAACCTGTCGCAATGCGGCTGCGTTTTAACGAAGGTCGACCGCTTTATCGCAATATTGCCGAAGCCAAGCGTCCACCTGGCCGTGCTTTACGAGAGATTCGCCTCTCCTTCCACTCCCTTGCCGTCTCCGCCTCCATCTGCCTCTGAACTCCTTCCCACCTCAAGCCAGTACCGGATTGAAGAAGTGTACAGATGTGATGACACAATAATAGAGATTTCTTTGATAAACTTGAAAGTGATAAATTATACATATTCATGAGACCCGGATAATTATGTACTAAAAAGAGGAAAAATATGTACATATATATATAATATACAGAAATATGTACTACTAAAATGTAAGAAATATGTAACATTACCTATCGTTATTTCAATTCTATTTTATTAAAATACTTTTATCTTGTGTATATTGTTCTGTTTTATTAGCAAAAAGACCAAAATTATACATTATTCTCCTCATAATCCTATTATTTACAGCGATCTCCGTAACAACAAGAACGGTGCCTCTAGAACTGGTGCATGTAGTTTCTGGTAAAGGGTATCAAGGCCAAGGGGGATCCCTGAAAGATGCGAGGTGGCTGCGCGATATCAACTGCTAATGTATCATTTTCACAAACCAAACTTCTTTCTGTTCTCTGCGTTACTCGCGCTGAAAACTAACACACCAGAAGCAATGGATTGCGTCGTTGCCTTGTCCTTTTATTTGCAATACCGTCGGTATTTATGGACTGACTTATTTTCAACGCGATGCAATACCGGCATTTTAGAGAGGAGGCTACAGGAAAATGCTTGACAATGCTGAATTGTGTGTCTGGGATATTCCTTATAATAAATATATAGGAAAAATGAATAATTAAATTAAAAAATGCAGTAATATGCAAACATTTGTTCTTCCGGGTAAAATATGTAAATATATGTTCTTTCGGGTAAAATATATAAAAATATGTACTAAAAGTCTACGTTTCTTTACACTAACCGATATGAAACGTGAATATATCGTTGATTCGACTTGATAGAGTTATGTTAGGAAAATATGTTATTTCATAATTATCCGGACCCTACTCATTAAATATTATGTAACCAAACAATGTGAAAATTTTGTTGGATAAAGTATTCATGAAATATCATTCAATGTTACATCAACCTATGTGGTTATTAATGGCCTTATTACAATGTTGGGTTGCACTAACACTGTTAATTAAACTCTGGCATGGAACTAGGTAGTTGCTGAAAAAAGGCGATAATGAAGAATTCCTAACATTAACCTAACCTAACATCTATCCAAGATTAGAAAATAACAGTAGAGGTTTGCCTTCTTTCACTAAAGATTTTAGATTAATTAATTATCACAAGGCGAATGATGCATCTGAATTTGCTACCTTAGATAAGCGATTTGTAAGAGGCACACGTCATTTGATCTCGCATTAGTCATATTCATAGAAGGCCCGCTATGTCTCATGAATGACATGTAAGAGACCTGTTTTCTCCTGATATCGACTTTTCCATGCCCATTCTTAGGTGAGTTGCCGGCTCCACGGACTAGGGCCTTACTCGGCTTCTTTAAAAGAGAGCGTAGATGAAGGAGAGAGGAGAGAGAAAGAAAGTACAAAGGGATAATAAAATAGAAAGTTTAAGAGCAGAGAAGGAAGAAAGACTGTAATGTGAGAGAAAGGAGATGATAAAAATGGATGATTCCTTATCCTTCGAAACCTTATACCGTCTGGGTCTAAAGCACAAGGGACTTCGCGTGATCAAAGCAGGACAGTTGAAAGTAGTATGTCACAAGTAAGTGGAAGTGAGGGCACACAAGCGGTCGTCCTCATTTATCCGGGATTGAGACCAGTATCGTCTGATGATAGATAAACATATGTTTCTATTTTTATTATTCCGACTATCCCACTTCGAGATACATTTAGTCTCAGTGATCCCGCAGTTGGTTGCTGCTTCTCGGACCTCAGGTGCTGGACAGGGAATTATTTGAATCAATAAAGAATACGACGATCAGCCCATCACTTCTTCTTAAGGATGGAAAAAAGGACGGAATGAAGAAGGAAGGATCGTGCACGATCCGTGGACCGTTGACCACGGTACTTCTCCCGTATCCTTTTGAAAATAATCAAACGAGACCACGGAAACGACTCATCAGAGCAGACGGTCTATAGAATTTTCATATATAAAATACAAAAATGTCAGACGGTCAGAATCATACACGTTCAAAATATTTTTTTAAAGAACTCTTACCATTGAAAACAACTTATACTGAATTTTTAACTAAATTGAAGGTCACTGAAAATTAATGACAAAATATTTAAAAATTACTTATTTCGACGAATAAATTAAAATTATTGTGAAAAATTACTCTAATTCATTTTTCATTGTTTATTGTGTTACATCTACTGTGTGGCTTATCTAGTGTTCAAATCTTACTAAAGCTAAAAATAACAGCGAATGCTAATTACATTGTCTGTTTAAAAGCGACTTAAAATAAATAAATTTATGGACAAATCATGTTCTAAGGAAATATGAATTGCATTATTGAATGAATTACAATACGTCATAACATAGCTTAAATTTATAGTAAACGAAGGTTAATTCGTTATAGAGACGACAGACTTTCTCGATCCGCATGCATCATGACCTCTTGTGGCAAAATATTGTTATTTATTCTGAGTGCCATCCTTTGAAAGTGGCGACAAAAAATTTAAACAGACAACGATTTACTTGATATGTCTTATGCCGAAGAACGTGTTGCTTTCTAGTTTAGTAACAACTTTCAAATACCAAAATTCAAAAATGTGCTAAAAATGTTATGATTCCGGCCACAAATTCATTCAGGCCAAAAGTACCCTTGGCATCTGCTGTTTCATTTCCCTTTGCCACCCACTGGGTTCAGATGTAGACCCACAGGCGCGACAACCAAGCGAAAGCGACCAGCATTTCTTCCCGCCAATCCCCTTCAAGTTATAACTATTCTCTGTCAGGAAACCATTAGTTATTACATGTTATTTGCTTAGTTTGTGTGAAGTGGACTATCTCTTATGTCTAGAGTTAGAATTTCGATGTCCGTATTTTCACTGGGGTTATTTGTTCATCTCCTCAATGAAATGGACAAGCTATCTCATACCCAAGGACAGCCTTGCCGTTATTCTTGAAATTAACTAATACAAATGTTTTAGGTATGCAAATTCAGGATATTACGTTCCAAATTATTTGCCAGAAACGGGCATGGTGGAATCTAAATACGAGAGGTGTGGCAAAAATATTGCGGTAAATATTCAGAAATGCTCTAACAGAATATAAGAAGAAGAATAAACTGTAGTCGCTTTATCTCTGTCTAAACGCACACTTTCATTACCTAATGTACCGTATTGGCGTGGTTTATGCCTGCAGGCAATACGCGAATTCTACCTGCTCGTTCGCGTTTGGCAATAGTTCAACTCGTATATTCCAGCACCAACCAGCTGCAAACCCTTTATTCCGAAGATATATTATGACAAAACTTGCAGAAAAAATTCGCGCTAATTTGTGGTGTGTGTCCCCAGCAGTATTCCTGTATTACATGACTCAGGTAGGTACATTACACACGTTTTTCTCTCTGCTCACTTCTCTCTCTTCAGAGATGCACGATCTCGAGAACAAATTACGAGAAACTGAATGCGTTCTTTACGAGGTATTGGCTTACCCGGAACACCAACCGCGACCAACGGCGCCGCTTCGTTATTCGGGGCGTTTTGCATGGATTCGTTCTCCTTTCGGGCCGACGCGTGAGAGGAATGGCCGAGCGGGTGCTTATGAAACGGAGGATGCGGGCGGCAGAGATATTGTTACTAAATCACGGGCTTCGATGCTACTTGCGCGCTGGGAAGGGGCGATTCGTTGCGCTAAAGGTGCAGCCAAGAAAGCAAATGCGTGGCTTTTCAGACGCGTTTGGGGCAGGTAAGAGCTTTGCTGACCTAAATAACGTAAGGCAACCTGCGATGACCACTCAAATGCCCTTTTACTGAGAGAGGTGGCTCAGGGCATTAACTGATCTCACTGCAGTGCCTCTGACCGTGAGGTCCTGTATTCGAGTCCCGACGATCCCCTATATTCTAGTCTGATCGGTAGTTTTCCATGGTTTCTTCGATCAATATCAAACGAATGCCGGAGCAGAGCCCTTTCAAACGGGTCATGGAGCGCGTACATTACATTCTTTGTCCTATCCCCACTCTTTACTTACACACACAGTAACATGTACTACACTATGACATATTCCGGGAGACTGGTCGAAACATTAGAGCTTGTCCCAGCTGGGGCGGTGCCCCGATGGTTGGAGATATCTAATTGTGAGAAACCGCGTTTGCCGTCGGTATGTCAGCGCTGGAACTCGCCATCCAGCGGGGATAAAGCACCGTCAACTCTCCAGGAAAACATGTAATACAGATACGGGACTAATGAAATTAGCGCCCAGAATTGCTGATCAATCAATCAATCAAAATTTATTTTCCATCTTTAGGGTCCGGGGTTTATATCGTCGCCGATCCGTGTGGAATTTATAGGGGACAAAGTTGGTACTCTGTACATTTTCCAGATGTTACCCCCGTTACCATTTCCTCCCATTCCAAATTTCTCTATCATCATTCAAATCATATCAACGTCATACCCATTCATGAGCCATAACGCATCCGTCGAAGTTATTCATCTCACGTATGGTCAAAGAGGTTCACTATAAGAAGTAAAGATCTGGATATTGTAAATGGCCACCATGGCAACCGCTCTGAGTTAGGATCGTGGGTTCGAATCAGGCGTAAAGTATAGACGCTTCCACGTAGTAATTATGAAATAGAAAACAAAAACAAACATATTTTCTGTGTGTCTGCTGGTTATTGAGATTGCGTCACAAGAAAGAAAACACACATTTTACATTGCCGACGTTTCGGCCGTATATTTGGCCTTCATCAGGGCTAGAGAACAGATAAAATATTTATATACAAAGATATGTACAGTACATCACTTAGATCTATAGTTACAGTTGAACAATTGATTATGAACAGAATAATTATTCAATAACCAGCAGACAGATAATTACATTGGGTCAAGAATCATTGAATAATATTTTCTGTGGTATATAAATAGTCCGTAATTAAAATTTTAAAGATGTGAATATGTAGAATCCGATTTTAACCATTTTTTTTCGAATTCTTTATTTGTCTGCGTAAACGATACTAGTTTCCTGTGAACATTTCACTTTGTACACAAAACACGTGAGAAGCACAAAAATGAAATGCACTACGAGTATTTTATTTTAAAAATATAATTTCCTCTATATTTTTTCTGATACCAAGAATTCTAAAAGCAATCTTACAAATGAATACAGTAATTTTTTTTAAACGTAGCGAATTTTATTAGTAGCATAGTAGACGTCATAGACGTTATTGCATATAAAGGAAGCAAAGGATGTTGAATGTGGCTGGGGTAATAAATCCAGAAGCGCATAACTGTTACCACGTGAGTATTGAGATCTCTCTCTCCACCTTCAGCTCTTATTCGAATGCGCATAACGCGTTGGCGCAACCTTGTTCCTCAGCGCGCAGCCTCCGCAGCGTCACGTCGACCGCTCGCCAATCGATTTCTCGGCAACGCGCCGCGTGGAGGGGCGATATTCAGACCGGCGCGGCGTGGCGCGGCGTGGCGTGGCGTGGCGCGGCGCAGCTCAGACGGATGGCTTTCGTTGTTCCGCATTTCGGCCCGCTAATTTATTGCTACGAAAATTGTAGGCTAGCGGCGGTCGTGCTTTTTTGTTCCATCTCTCGCTTCCCCGTTCCCCCGCCGCTGCCGCCGAAGCCACGCATATGGGTGAAATACGCGCTCCGGATGACGTCACCGGTCCGGAGAGTTTATATAATATCTGGTATCAGAAAGGGGCGGTGCTGAGCGCAGCTAATGTAACTTATTGGAAGCGGAGGAGCGGGGGCCGCCGCCCGCCTGCGCATGGGTGGACGCCCCACAGTGCTCCCAAAAGCCACTCCATATGGGCGGATCGATTTTGAAATAACAACAACAACAATAATAATAATAATAATAATAATAATAATAATAATAATAATAATAATAAAAAAATAATCTATATATATATAAAAGAAAGTCGTGTTAGTTACACTATTTATAACTCAAGAACGGTTGTACCGATTTGGCTGAAAATTGGTGAGCAGGAAGCTTAGAGCCAGGAGACGGACATAGGATACTGTTTATCCCGTTCTACAGCGTTCCTGTGTGAGAACGCACGTTTTTGCCTGTTTTGGCAGGTTTTCGCGTGATTTCGCGGGTTTTCGCACCTTTTCGAGGGTTTTCGCACTCCTTGACTTTTCCAATCCTTGACTTTGTCTCATCAAAAGACGAACTTATCAACAATGTATTTCCAAACATTATTTCTAACTACAAATATAATGAATGGTTGAGTGAGCGAGCAATTTTAGTGGCTAAGAATAAAGATGTAGATGACCTGAACTACGTTTTCGCACGTTTTCGCGTGATTTCGCATGTTAGCGGTCATTGTTGCCTGTTGTAACCGATTGTTGTAACGCCGCACTGATAACAGAAGGTGATAATGAAAGCTGCCTTTCGTTCGCCGTATATCTATATATAGTCGTGTTAGTTACACTATTTATAACTCAAGAACGGCTGTACCAATTTGGTGAGCAGGAAGCTTAGAGCCAGAAGACAGACATAGGATACTGTTTATCCCGTTCGACAGCGTTCCTGTGTGAGAAAGCACGTTTTTGCACGTTTTCGCACGTTTTCGCGTGATTTCGCATGTTTTCGCGTGATTTCGCGGGTTTTCGTATGTTTGGGCGGAACGGAGTTCTCTGTTAAGGCGGAACAGAGTTCGCCGGGTCAGCTAGTATAATAATAATAAAAAAATAGCACTTACGCCTCCTTTATATGTGCGTTTTACTCTATTCTTACAAAAATTTAAAGAATAATTTGGAGCTATATTTGAGAAAAATTTGAAAATGTCCCAGGAGCTTCATGTAAATAACCTCAAAAAATTAATGAATGTTTTCCAAAATAGCAGAGCTTTGAGTGGGAGCAATTTGACAGTTTGTAAATATTTGCATTTATTCAGTTTGGCAAAAATCTTACGAATAGTTCAAGCTTGGAAAAATCCTTCTTTTTACGTGTAAATGACCCACAATTTATGAAATCGAACTACATAAGGTGTCAGATAATTTAATACAACAAAATGAAACTGTAAAAACACAGCATCATTTTTAAATTTTCTGTTTCATATCGTTTGGTATCGCCGTAGGCGGGATAATTCTTCCGCTTCCTGCTGAAGAATTCTTTTTAATTTTAACGCAAAAGGCATTGCGTCAATACTAAGAGATTATATTCCATTTAATATTTGAATAATGACTGTAAAAACACAGCATCATTTTTAAATTTTCTGTTTCATATCGTTTGGTATCGCCGTAGGCGGGATAATTCTTCCGCTTCCTGCTGAAGAATTCTTTTTAATTTTAACGCAAAAGGCATTGCGTCAATACTAAGAGATTATATTCCATTTAATATTTGAATAATGACTACTTCCGATGTTCATGTATTGTACAAATGTCACAAAGTTTACAATTTTCTTTAACTAAATTACAAAGGAAAATCATAGAAAGTTTTTAAACAGTGGGTTATTTAGAAGAACGAATGTGTTATAAACGAAATTCAAGTCCCTAAGATGAGGGATATTTCTGAGAGGACTTTTCGACTATATTCTCATTAGAGATATTTTGAAGGCATGTAAATATTTCTTCTAAAAAAGTAAAAAGCACGAATTTCTATGGTCAAGTAATTTTCTCTTTTTATCGCGCCATTCCTGATTTAAAAAAATACATATTTTTAGTGGAAATTATGTCTCCGTAATATTTCTGGACATGAATTCAGTATCTGCTCGTATTTTTGATGTGTTTTTTTTCATCTAGTGAAAATCTAAATTATATTCATGGAGTAAAATAATTGGAACAAGTGGAAATATCTGAGTTTAGTTTACTATTTGTCTTTGTTTTTAGTTAAGAATTATTTAATGCAAACAATATTTTCAAGAACATTCGGAATAATTATTTAGACTATTTTACCATTTACCGTCTTCAAACGACATTGTCATTCTTCTGAAAAATATTGTTCTAGTAAATGCATTCATATAACATACTATCCACAACAAACTTTCAAATTATTCAGTGCACAATATTAATTCGAAATTTTAGAACAATACAAATTTCCTTCTAATTCAGTGACTTGGACATATCCCCTAACCCATTTGCCCGTCTAGAATCGTCTTTCGCCCACTGCCCGCCAACCGCACTGCCCGTGGCGCTCCTGGCGGCGCGTGTGTGATGTACTGCGCCGCCGCCGCCGATGGCTATCGTGTTTGGATTGCCTCCGATGTGACGGCGGGGTTCATCTGCCGAAGAGGCGATTGAAACCCACCCGATGGTTACCGCCGCGTGACCACGGTTCGACCGGGGTCTCGACGCACCCGTGTATGGACACCGGCATTATCTGCGCCGGGAGCGTTTTCATTCCGCGGATTGACTGCGGTTTCTCTCGCACCTCCCACTCCCCTGCCCCTGCCGCGCCAAGACTATTGCTTGACCAAGAGCGAGAGCCCCTGGAGGTGGCAGATGGAGCCACGCGTGAACAATCGATTGCTGTTTGCAGCGGGATGGAACGTAATGGGAACGAGTTGAATCAGAAAAGGAATGTTCAAGCTATCGTATTTCGCTGATTCAATATTATACCTATTTCTAATACGTAAGCAATATCTGATTTAATCTTGCTGCAGTCGTCAATGTAAATAAATACATTGAGCATGAAGTATTTTCTGATTGCAAAACGCACTGCGTTTTAGGCTTTCAAATCGTTTATTTCTTTGTTTCTAGACACGATGTTTCAATTCTATGTAGAAAGGGGAAACAACTAGGGAGAAGTGAAATAAAAACACGAGAGGTGAAATTGTCTAGTATTTCTACATATTGGCATCATTCCAGCATCGCTACATGGCTGAAAATACTTATTGCTGCAATGAAAATGCTATGCAAACGGCTTTTGTGTCATGCTATCTTCAAAATCTCTCCAAAAGGGTATACATATCTTGTACCTTGGTTCCATTCTATGTATTCTTTAGAAGAAAGGATAAGAAGTATCGCAATACGAGTAAAGAAATTGGAATAAATTTATTTTTGAGCGGAATTTCCAAAACTAAAACAAATGTAATGGTTTTTCTGATCTCACTTTCTCTTTCATTATTGATTTATGGTTGTATAGTAATTATAAGATGGTGGCAGATTGTAATATACAGAGAGTCAAGAGAGAAATCTAGCAATTGTATATCATTAAAAGTTGTCGTATGCTGTTTTTCTTCGATACGCGATTTACTCGGATTTAACTTAAAATAAAACACAAAACTACATTAAATTGTTAGAGGTTATAACTAAATAAAGTTCACTAACCTTGCTGTAGTAATGACGTTTATTAAGACCGTCATGGTGAATTGAATTTATTGAAACTAGTTCACAAGAAGGCCGTTGGTAGCTAGTACCCATTAAACTATAAAGTCATAAGAGTACGAAGAAACTTTAAATTTTACGACATGCTCGTTACGCGAGCAAAATGTTCTCGCACTGCAGAAACTAAGGTAAAAATCACATAAAGATGCTAGCGCTATTTGTTGAGATATAAGAGAGTAAATATCTTTGTTGATATGGTTACTTACAAATAACATTTAAAGGTTTTGCAAATGTTATTTCAGTACTTGAAAATTGGCTTGCGCATGCCATTTCACACATTTTAAGATTTCAATTGGATGAAGTCATTTTTAAAACATGAAAAAGTTTCTTTCCTTTCTTGCCCTCAGAAGTTAATAAGGATGTATTTTCTATTAATTGAATGGTATTGAATACTACTAACTCGTACTAACCATTGACAAATTTTGACTTACAGATGAATTAAAAGTTACTTTTTTTAGTTGTGTTGTTTCTTGACTTCATATTTTATAGCACGTCGGAACGGTTTTGAAATGTTCTTCCTTTTTGGAATAATTAAAAGACCTAGAGATTTTGTATAAATTAATGAGAACATATTTAGCGAAGAGATCTACGCAACTCTTGATTTGTGATCCAGAATTTTATTCCAGTCTTTCCAGGCGAAATTGCACATAGACGCAGACAAGTAGGTGTCGCATTCTCTTTGAAGTTTTTATACTTGACAGTTCTTGTACTTGTACTTGTACTTGACAGTTCATCATCATAATTCATCCTATGAAAGCAATTCTTGCATAGAAAGAATTATAAGATAACAGTAAATATTAATATGAATATTAATATTCAAATTAATAAATCATTAATTTTATTTTACATAAATAATAATAATGAGAATAACATTAATAATAATAATAATAATAATAATAATAATAATAATAATAATAATAATAATAATAATAATAATAATATTAATAATATTGAATGACTCTTAGAGATCCGGTCTTTGAAAGACAAGAGGAATACCACAGTTTAGATCTTAGAAGTCTTTATTGGTTTTGTTAAAGGCGTCCTCTTCCTCGGAATCTTAAAGAAATGTCGACATTATTACAACTAATAATTGGATATCATGCACAAGACTAATTATTACGACGTAAAATTCAATAGAAAAGTAGTGAAAGTTATTTAAGTATCATCAGTTTTCTATGAAATACACGTAAACTGAACTAACTAAATAATGTCAACCTACAAAGCCGTCCGTTCCTGAAGTATGATACCAGTGAAAACTAAACATCCAAGATGCCTGCATGGTATCAAAAAATCAATGTATGTTCTAATGTTTTTATTTACAAAATTAAAGGCACTATCAGGAAGCACATTCTACAATGAATTGTGTGCATTAATAATACTTATTATGATACCAGAGTCGGAACCCACAAGCATTACGTAAACATTTCGATCGGAAATGCCGATGTCTCCCGGGATCGTTACGGGGTAGGAGTCGGATAATAGCTTGATGTGTTAACATCAGTGAGTCGGAGATTTCTGCCGGGATCACGTACGTAGGTTGACTGCTCGGATCGCCATTCTCCTAATCTGGTCCGAGAGCATGACTGAGCAGCGCTAGGTTAATTTTCTATTGATCAAACAACAAGCTCCATTACAAATCGGAGATTCCAACTGCAGCTGAGGAGCTGCGAAGCTCCAAAAGGGACTTAAATATGTCTAATGGAGAAATGTAGATCAAGGCATACAATAGTTAATAATTTTATTACTCTTAATAATAATAATAATAATAATAATAATAATAATAATAATAAGTAATAATAATAGAACTTTCGTAATAGAAGAAAAGCTATAATTACATAATTAAAACTATATAATAATAATAAATTATATTACTACGAATGCATATTTTTATCATTTATTTACTAATAATGCTATTCTTGTATTTTATATTTAGCAATTTCATGCCTCATAAAGGGCAGTTGGCCACGGCGCCATTAGATCTCAGGGTTCCAAGTCGGTCACCCAAGCAGGAACCCGAGATGTCTCGCATTCGCTTAACCTTCGTGACTTCACGTAGGTAACGAATTCGGCTAGCGACGACGGTTTCGCGGTCGTGGCCTTACCGTAGAACCATCCCAGCATTCGCCTGGATGACCGAGGGGAACCACGAAAACCCCGGTCTGGGTGGCCGGCAGGGGGATTGAACCCGAATGCGAAGTCAGCGTCCTGAGCCACTTCGCTCGGTATAATGATATTAGAATAAATATAAATAATAGGATACTGTTAAGTGCAAAGTTATGTAATTTTGTGTGTTCAAAAGTTGGATGAAACAAAAGTCAAAGTCTCTAATGCTTCTTCAATCCTTTTTGTTTTCGTCTTTACTATTTTTTTGTGGAGGTAGGTATCGCAACACCGTTCCGGTGTGTTCTCTTAGAAAACGAACCCTGATTCCTGTCAAAAATTTTCCTAAAATTTTGTACAACAATGAAGGTGCAGCAAAACTTTTGACAATATTTTTATTCTTCTTTACCACTTCTAATAAACATACGCAAGCTAATAAAAATAGTAATAATATAGCACACAGAAATTACGAAACACAATTGAGAAAGCTGCGGATATGTAGGAATATGAACAGAGATTTTTGTCTTGTTTTTTCTTTTATCACACTTAAAACAATCACATACATGAGACTATGGCTTCCTTCACAACTTTTGCTCTTCCACTGCCTTTGGTTTTGTCCGATCAATAAAAGGCAAATGCCGGAGCAATAAACGGCAACTGAGCCACGGACCGCCTGTTATCTTGTCCCATCCTCTCTCCTGACACACACACACACACACACACACACACGTACACTTTCTACATTCACTCCACTATCACACATGTCGGGTGCCCATTCGGAAGCTTAGTTCTTGTTCAGCTGTGGCGGTACACCGCTTGGTGGCGATACCTAGAGGAAAGCTTCCCCGCAAGCCGACCAGTAGGGCGGCGCTGGATCTCGCCATTCAGCGGGGAAGGAATCATCGCCACCTCACGGGATAAAACATTCACTACACTAACGAGAATAATGACCACAGCAATAGACGTACCCGAAAACATCAATCAATCAACCAATCAATCAATCAGCCAATCAATCAATCAACCAATCAAACCCTGCCTTGGGGAGCAGGGGAGAGTGGTGGGGCGCTGCCTGGCGCGTGGGGCGGCTGTGGCGAATGCACCCGGCCAGCGTGGCGTGAAAGCGGTGCGCGAAATTCGCGCCTCTCTTGCGTACTCGACGGGCTATCCGCTCGTTTCAGGCTACCGTCTTCACTTACGGGCCTCATTCTGGGTTGCGGACGCGTTGGGCAATAAGTGGTAGCTAACTACAAATTGACCACCGCCAATTGTCGTCTATTTTCTGGAAACGGCACGTTCTGGATTGTTATTACTACCCAGTTGCATCTTCGTGCTTTCGTCGACGTTTAGAAATTTATTACTCGAGATGAGTCAATTGTGGTTGCATACGAACTTGAAGGAGAGGGTTGTGAACACTTTTGTAATTACTGTGTAATGGTTTTCGTCAATTAAATTTTACATTTGGGTAGATTCATGATAAGCGATGAAAATCGCACTTGTCTGTTTTACGTTCGTAATATCACAAAATTTATGTTAATTACTTGTGATCGTTGTGTAAAATTAAGGTAGTTGCTTTTGCTATAAATGCAAAATGAATAATTCATTTCCAATGTATGCGTCACACCTGCTTTAGTTAATATTATGTTAACATATTCGTGAGAAATATATAATAATTTTAATGACGTGTTGCACATTCGGCATAGTGCTGACACACCCAATTCTCCACAAAACTTTCGGCTGGCTTTCCGATGACATAAGAGTTTCAAAGGTAAGTCTCGATTAAAGGTATGCTTTTTTCTATTGTATATCTATCCATAATTCTCACAGAAGAGTGCTCGTTCTTCTGGCAACCCGTGCCTCGTTGTCGTGCGTTTCGTAAGAAAATATTTACGATAAAAAAGAGAAAACCGGCGCAATTCCAGTGATTCATGAAAGTTTTCGAACAATCCCTTTATAAATTTTAATTATGTGGCTCATGTCTTTATTATACCGCCATCGGGAGTCGCCCACACCAGTGATGTATGAGAAGGGATGGGCTGCACGAGTGTTAGGCGCTGTGGGACCGGTTCTCGAACTCCGGACGCGAGACGCGTTCTTGTCCGCAGGTGACGGCAGTGGTCGACGAAGCTCGGGTCATCGCGACGCGGTGACGAAGACGGGGACGACAGAGACGACGACAGTGACGGCGACAGGAACGTACGCGACGCGTTGGACTGAGACGGACTGCGACGGACTGCCCTATTCTCTGGAGGCCGCGCTAACTTCCACGTACACATGAGTCCATGATGTCACTAGGGATTATGAGTTTCAAATGTTCGTTTTACCCGGATGCTCAGTGGCTATGTCATTTAACGACATTTTGACTTGAGAGTTTTAAAAGCTGTCTGTTATTGTATAGGAATATTCTTTCACCATACCCTCGTGCTTTTGAAAATTACGAGATTGCAGGTGCACAATGATGTACACAATAAGTTATCTGCTTTCACGAACTATTAAATTCTGTTTCGCGTTAAGTAACGATTATTAACATGAGATGTTTCCTCAAAATGCAGAATGAGTAGTGACGTACGGATAGTGTAATTTCGGGAGTACTGATATTTTATGGTAAAATGTTGCAAAACGACAAACCTGTCATGTTGTAAGTGATCTATAACGGAATGGACAAATTTTGTGGTGAATGGCACACATTATAAATTATTTGAAAGCTACAGTACACAGATATTTGTCTGTACTCTATTTTCAAAATAAAAAAATGTAGAAGACATGGCCACTACATATTCCTCACGTGGTTTACAGAATTATATTTTCAACATGTTTTTCTATTTGTTTAATGTAATAGATAATCATTATTCCTGAATATAATTTACCATGCATTTAAAGAATGTAGTGTAGTGTATTGTACAAGTACAGACAAATATATATGCATATAAAAAATATATATGCATTGAAAAGATAGTTACATACACAACTTCCATTGGACCAAGAATCGTTTTCTCTAATGTAAAATTATTTATATGACAGAGAATATGAAGTCGATATTTCCACCGTTCGTTCGGCTGATAATTTTAATTATTTTTCTTGTAAAATAACAATTACATTTGCTATTGAAAGTTTATTGAATGTATATGTAACTCTGTATCTATGTTGTGAATATATGATGTTTGAATGCGATTTGGTGACTACAGAATACGTGAAATGGCGGAAGAAGGCCAAGTACCAAATGAGATTTTCGTGTTTATTCGCAGTGTTGTAGGTGCCAACACCTACAGAGAGCTATACGACCCCTTGTAACTTACTTTTCGTTGTAACTGGAGTCAACAGATGAACTGTTCTAAAGTGCAGAATAGTTCAAATGGATAGTTTTTTCTCGTTTTTCCAAAGAAGAATTGTGTGCCACGTATGCGTATACGTGAATGGTGTGAATAATATATTGTATTGTGGTTCCCTCTCCCTTCTCTCCATTGCGTGCCTAGATTTGACACCAAATCGTGGTTGGTGTTGAAGAACCGAACAACCGGACGGGTGATTTCAATACTTTTCGAGACCTTTTCGTGTGACCGAAATTCTAACTTCGCCCGTTTGTGAGTTGTTCAGACGGCTCGCGACTGAACATAGTGTGCTTCAACAAATATATATGATAATTGTTGTGCTATATTTAATCTGACAATTCTAATATTATTCAATTTCAACTCATGTTGCATTATTAATTATTTGTAAAAGTTGATAATTATGACTTCACGCCGGGTTTGAATATATTAACTTGGATCGGTTCCGTTCACTCCTGCCCTCTGGCGGGGAAGATTTCAAACTCCGCTAGCGACCGGGACTACAATTTCGGCAGCGCTCTTGGCAATTGATGCAACTGTTTAGAAAACGACAAAATGGGAAATATTCACTTTATGTGGTTCCACGCACTTCAAAGTACTGGTAAGAGATAATTACATTCTCGACGTTTGCGTCTGGCAAGCGCATACAGCACACGATCTCTCGCGGCCAACAGTATAGACTACGGAAATATATCAGCGAAAGTCCGATTTCTCCATAAATTAAAACGACACAATAAAACTACTTTATGCCTTCGACTCTGTTTCCCCGTTCCTTACATGGACTCTGTTTGGGATCAGATTTGACTCCACACCATTTACCCAATAGCTTACCCTTATTTCATGCATGGATGTTATCTGGAATACTATCAATAAAGAAAACGATGCTATTTATTTCCTTTATTTACTACATCGTACTAAAAAAACAAAGAATACATTTTTCAAAACATTCCACAATTTCCTCATAACTACATCAAAGTGACCACCATACCAGCACGAGAATGTCTGGTACAGAGCTGGTACAGTACCCGTAATAGACAAATACGTGAGATTGTCATTCAAAATCAATAACAACATAATATTACAAAACGGAAATAGTCATGTCTTTAGAATTTTTCTTATAATTTAGACATGAAACGAGGAATCCTATTTGGGAGCATTTCTGACCCCAACCCCATAAAAATAAAATTACATCAAACCAAGAGAACTTAAAAAACTAAAAAGCTTGCAACACATGTAAAACTGCAAATAAATAGCATATCTTAAAGGAGAAGTTGTGAATAATTTTTAGTGTTGCAAAACAATTTTTTGCGCCTAGGGTCAGAAAAGACCTCAAGCAGAGTGTAAGGGTTAAAAGAGGTCCGCAACATGTGTGCTGCAGCTCCGTCTCTGCCAAGGCGGGAGCCTCCCTCGCGAAGTACGCGAGGCGGAGGCGCACGTTCTCTCCTTCGGTGGTCTAGCAATTGCGAGGCATTACGGCCACGGCCGCCCGCCACCGATGCGCACGTGCAATAGCTTTCGCCTTATCGGCACCGCCATCCGGTCCCATGAGCGGCGCCAAGTGCGTTCCCAGGCGCTGCGGCCACGCACTGTGGTCCACATTCGCACGAAATCGGCCAATACGTAATTTTACTCTCAATAGACGGTCTTCTTAATTTTGTTATGTATTGAAATAAGTAATTTATTGAATAATTAGAAAAATATCGCCCCTTAGAAATTCTGTTTAAAATATATGTTTAAAATTAATACAAACTTCATAATTTTAAAGATTACATTCAGAGTACGTCAAATTCATAATTGTAGGAAACTCTCAAACTGTCAAAAACTATATTATTTGAAATAAAAACTGGAAAAGAGTCACGATTCTCACTCAAGATGCAAGATAGTTTGATTAAGAATCAATCTATAGTGTTCACCGAGCCTCTAGTATATCATTACTGACACGTTCCAACATGGTGTCAAATTAACATTCGCTGAAAAATTTAAATGTACTTTAGCAAGCACAAAATAGCTAAATCGCGGCAGTTACGTACACCAAAATATACCTAATGAGAATATCCAGTTACTTTTGTGAATAGAGTTTAAGTATATAATTGTTAGTTAATACGATAATTAGGTTTAATCATAAAATACAAACGTTTTCAGTACTTGTTAGGAATCGTGTTAGATATTTCGTATTATATTTTTCTTCACAAAATCTTCTCCTACAAACTTTCAACTATTTTCAATTAAGAAAATTTTACTAATGCATCTTCGTATCCGATATAAGTGACCCCATACAATTAATTGCAGTAACAGAATCAACTAATTCCCATTCATAATGATATATAACGTACAGAATGAAAGAGATTCATTGTAATAAATGCTGTTTTCCAATTTTTTGTTTTGTTTTGAAGATACTCTCATGAGTTCTGATTAAAAACCAGAAACAGATTTGAACTGTTGTAAACCATCCCATTTATATCCTATTGAATCAGTTTTATTTGACCAGTTTTACAAAATTATTGTTCGTTGAAATGGCTTTCATCGCAATATCGTTTTTAATATTCTCAACTATTCTTCAATTACTATATTTTACTACATTAAAATTTGTCTACATTAACCTTTTGAGACTGTCAATCCTGTTAACATAACATAATTTATAAACTTTCGAAGTTAGAACAGAATGAAAGTTCCAGAGTTCCTTTAATTTCGGAGGTTGATATACAACTTTTACACACGGGCAACAAAGCTCTACTGTTGTTGTGATGACGTCAGAACGCAGTTAACGATATAAGAGCGCAATGAAAATAATCGAACCCATCGTACAATATTGATTTAACTTTGAGTCTTAGTAATTATTATTCCTGATATTGGCCTTACGATGCGCAGTTTTCCCCACAGTGCGACGTGTGGTCGTCTCGTTTTCCGGCGACCTCTCCGCCCTGACGGCTCCGCCTATTGACGCACGCCCCCCCCCCGCCCCCTCGTGCGATGATCTTTCGCGAGATTTACGAGCCATTCGCGGTGGCGTGAACAATGTTCCGTGCCTCGCCGTCGGCTGATAACTGCGGCTATTTACGGTGAGAATAATTGCCCCTTGCAGCTCGCGCGAGTACATTATAAAAGAATAAATATGTCGCGTCTCAGATGCTTTGCCGGGCGAATAATTAAATTAAAATGTGAAAAGGGAAACGAGTTAAAGGTTTTAGTTATTGCTAAGGCATTAATGGGTTTCTATAATATGGTGAAGTTATTTGCTAGAAAATGTTGTATAAGTAATCGGTGATTAGGAAAGTAAATGTAAGTATGAAACGTTGGTGTAGTATAAACATTCATGAAGAGGCGAAGAAACTGTTAAGTATTTTTATTATCGAGTTGTCTTACCCATACATTACAAAGTCTCGTGTATGTACTATATATCACTTACCTCAAAGTGGAAATAAAAATTAACATTTACGCAAGAAAGAGAACGAATAAAGCGAAAGAAAGTAAATAAAACTTACTCTTTCATTGAGATTTTGTTTTAAAGTTAGATAAGATATTTAGTTTGTTTGAGTTTAAAAATGAAATTTTTATGTCTTAAGTTGTTTAAAAGTATTGTTTTGATGTTTTTACTTTAATTATTTGTAAAAGTTCTCTGTAAAGTATGTAACATATGTTCATTTTAGGTTACAGGAAGGAAGAAAGATTCTTGCTCTGGGAACTAGAGTTTACCCTAAACATTGTGCTTATTAACCCTCGTACAATATCTGGGGTCTATTTGAACCCCATTATCATTAATTTGTTAAAATTTTCCTTAATATTTACAGGATAATTTCAATATTCTAGATATGCCTTTGTGTACTTATTAAGCAGGTACCAAACCATTTTCACATATTTTTCAAATTTTATTAAAGATTTATTAATATTTTCAATTTCATGAGACCAGTTTGACCTAAAATGTAGCCTGTTGTTTTCCCATTTTTATTTGAAATATATTGTAATGAACTTTTAAAAAAATGTCTGCTAACGTCAATATTTGATTTATGTCGAAATAACTTTCACACGCTCCTATAAATATTTTTGAAGCATTATATATCAAAAATGGAGGTTATTCTATGGAGACCATTTAATATGAATAAATGATATTTATAATTTTATTGAAAATAAACTTATAAAATGTATCCTTATACAAAATCACTTATTTACACTCAGTATATTGTCGTACACATTCGTGTTTCCCACTTATAATTGTAAAAAAAAAAAGAAGCTTGGTGTCCGAAAAGACCATGGTGTAGTACTTGATAGTAAATAGCAGGTATGGTAAGAGAGTTAAGAAAACGTCAGTACAATGCTTCATTTCGTTCCGTTTTACGTATGCGTCAAACGTGTGGAATGCACGTCAGTAGTAATCTTTTCTCGAAAAGGAAGGACCGCAATAGTACTCGATGTTCAACAGATGGGAATCTAGTTCGCTTTGACTGTGCATTTTCTCTAAAACAACAACACTCACACACGCACTTCAAAACAATTAACATTTAGCTTGAGGTTTTTAACCTCAAGTTATCTCCCCCAGATGTCAGAGGAGCCACAGAAACCTACCGTTCAGAGGCGCCCGCTAGAATTGTCCTCCAGACGACGGCTGAATTCAGCCTACCTGTAAAGTCGAAAATCTATCACATCTATCAAAGCTCGAACCCTAGAACCACCTGTTCAACAATACTGCAGATACAACGGTGCTGTCACAAAACAGTCACAGTGGGTGCGAGCATCGAAATTTGGTCGCTCGGAAAAGAGCAAGAAACTCATCCCCATGACTCGGGATTCGGCGAACCACTCGTAGGACATGTCTCAGATGCCACACCAAAATCCCTAATTAACTCGTGGGGTATGTCACAGATGCCCACGTATTTTCCTGGTATGTAAAATAAAGTTTTAATTGCTGGATTGATCCGGACTACTGTTCTATTTTTAAATAATGTTGACGCAATATTGTGAGAACGAACTAGAACGGGAGAATACCGAGAGTATCAGCTTCGAGCTGTGCCGCCATTTTCCATTGTCATCTTAGACATGCCTTAAGAGTTGTATGGCCTCGCAGTGCTCAGATATCTCCGAATGCATAGTGCATTCATGGGGGGCATGTCACACATGCCCTACAAGTGCAGAGGAATAAAGCGCGAGTGAGCCACACAAGAAGGGAGACACTGCGCATGCGCAGTAAAGCCATCTAGGCATAATATCGCAGTACAGAAAACATTGGGTAATGCACATAATGCGAGTAAAGGATTGTACTCGCTCAGAAGTAGGGAGTTTTAGCGCTAGGAGTAAGGAGACATAGCTAAGCTCTTTCACGTGACGACGTAAGGAACAACGTTTTGATGAACATTAGCAATTGCGTTATAACAAAGAACGCGTTTCAAGTTTTGAATAAGTTGCGTAATAAATTAAAAAGTGAAGGCAATTGGTGAGACGGATGAGTGTTGTTTGAACCACGGTTCGAGTCAAGAGTAAACAAATAACCATTATGCGAGGAGTTTTAGATTTTCTGACGCTACCCGATGAGTCTAGGATTTTGAATCGGCTTTTCTTGAGAATGGAGGAAATATCTCCTAACAGCGTTCGTTAAGAGCATAAAGGTGGCTCCACACATTCGTTATTCGTCGAACAGCAAGCAACCGCTCGCCGAATCCCGAGTAGTGTGGATCAGTTGCTGGCTATTCGCCGAGCGATGAACCTTCGGTGTTCGCCCTACCCACCGCGTGTCGGTCTTGTGTCAAAGGGAACGAACATTCGCCGAACACGGCAGATGCTCGAGATTGGGCGAGCACTAACTCGCTGCTTGCCAAATGCCGAATGTATGGAGCCGTCTTAATACGTAACCATACTCGAAGATGCTTTTCCAACTTCTTACACGCGAATTTCTTACCTGTCACCTTTCCAACATTTCTCACTAATTCTTGCCAGAGTTGTAGATTTGGTAAAGATTAATTGTAACTACCCCACATACGAGAAACAGCTTATCAGAGTTGGAAAAATGCAACCTTTCCTGTTTTTAAGTAACCATTTTGCTGATTGTGAAGTGACCGTAGAGACACGTACAGGCGTGCACTATTTATGAAGAAATGTCGTACCTTAGGCGTAAGGTAAGACGTTATGACTTCATGGTCCGTCACGTATCTGTTAGTGCATAACTTCGCTACGTTAAACGAGGCCCTAAAACTCCCTAATTGTTTTTGCTCCGTCAGTTATTTGCTACATTGGTTTTCTTTGGTGCTTTCTTACTCGAAATGTGTATGTAAATTTTTTTGTGCTGCTCGGCGAATACCCTAAATAGATTTGTGTCTATTTAATATTGAATTTTAAGACCAAGTATTAACACTGTTTATTCTTCTTAAAATTTGTATATTTCGAACGCTATATACTATTTGGATTCTTCTCGTATATTTTCATGAGTTCCCGTTTTCCAAAACATTTTGCCAAGATTAACAAGTGGTTATGTTGGATAAGAATTAATCGAACATTTACCATCCGCTCCGAGTTTCATACAGACATCCATTGTATCTACCGAACAGTAAAGTCAATGGACTTCGAGGAAAATGTTGGATGAATTATCATCCAACGTATCTATTTGAAAATATTTGCAAAAGGTGATGGAAAACGGAACTTATGAAAAAATATATACCTCAAGAAGAACCCAAATATGTAGGGTTCGAAACGTAAACATTTAATCGCTCACATGCGTCTTTAACCCCTATTAACATGCAACCCTGCAGGTTTGTTAAGTGTACTTGTACCTACCTGTATGTTAAGAAATTTAATATCCTTAGCAACGGGTTTTAACATCCTTAGCAACGTAAACAACCATAGATTCATCGCAAGTCAAATGTTTGTTAAGGAAAAAACATGGCGATGTACAAAACATTCGATTCAAACAATTCAGAAGTAATTCACATTGATTTGGGGAATAATTATTCTTAATTGTAATATTAATAGTACAATTAAAATAATGCATATTAGGTAAATTATCCTGATTTTCCTCACATTCCATCAAATGAAACTACTCCGGTAATCATATTTACTGACGATTTACCACTGATAATGTATCGCCACTGGAAGTCAACGCGCCAATTCCCTAAGCGAATGTCATTTCTTTATGTATCTTTAAGTTCAAAAGAATTATTTGCCACCAATTTTCTCGAACCACAGTATACAGATATTGTTTATATAGATACATCGCAAGCAACACCCCATAATATTGTACTAACGTGTCGCTGCAACATAATTCATGTGTTTACTTTCTCAGTAATGTAAATTTTCGCATAATTCGTGAGATTTTACGGTGACCGGTAAAATGCTGAACATACCTAGAAATGTTAGAATTATTACTATCTCGTCCAAACAAAAAATCTCGGCTCTGCTACGGTCCGCCTCGATTTTTAACTTGAGGCCTAGGCCGTAATATCACTCATAGCATTTCTAGGTATGATAAAAGCTATAAGAAGAGTAATCTGTCTGTTAATAATTGGTTCTTAAAATGCTTGACATAAATATAGCGGCGGCGAAGGTGTAGCGGTTAGCGTATTGGACTGCTATACCTAAGTTTGCGGGTTCAAACCCGATCGAAGCCGTGGATTTTTAAGGGCGAAAAAAACCTTTGTACGCCTTCCTTCGGAGGGGAAGTAAAGCCGTCTGTCCCATGTTTACTGCATGTAAAAGATCCTCAAGCCTAAATGATGCCTCTGAGCTAAATTCAAATCGCCTGTTTCGTGGCCCAAGTAATACCTTCCCATAGTAGGTGAAAGGAGCGTAACGAAATTTGCGTGATCAAGCGGAAGAGCAGGCCTCATGGCCTGAGTCTCGCCACGTAAAATAAGGCAAATTCAATTCAAAAATACGAAGTCCATGTTTTTGGGACGGCATTCAGTGTAGGCGTCACCCTCATCTGTGACGTCAGACACGTGCACAGCTCCCTGGCGCGAGGTCCACATCCTATGCGCGCCCTGCACCGCGCCCGCGCTCTGGCACCGCGCGGTGGTGGGGGCGCCCCTTCCCGGGGGCGCGAGATGCGCGCGCAGCTGGCGCGGGGGCGCGTGCAGAGGCGCGCCCATTGGCCGGGCCCCTCCCCTCCAACCTCGCCCCGCGGGGTTGCGACCTGTGCCCTTGCGAGCGGCGGAGAGCAGCCAGCGAGGCGGGGGAGGTATCCGCGGCTCCGCACGCCGCCCCCGACACCGCTTGTGAAATTCCCTATTTATAACGGCTCTTAGAAAAGGTACGCCGCCCCGCGCCGTGGAAAGTTTATCGGGAAGTGTGCACTATTTCTGGGCTGATGTAACTCGTGTGATGTTCGTTTCGTAAGAGCATTGGCAGTAGTAAAGCTAAAACTTAAGAGTTTAAAGCAATAAATTAGGGAGGTTCATCCTGATGGTTCTCGCAGTTCGTAATAACACAGTCGCTTATGTCATCATACGTTCTATATGAACCGATGGTGCAATGGTTCCTGTTGGTGGTAAATGTTAATGCTGTATTCCATTACTGAAAAAAGAATACAGATTGCAATTGAGTAATATTTAATACTTCGTGAAATATGTAATTTTGTTTGACATTCAATGTTACACGTACAGTTTTATATTGTATATTATTTAGTTTTAAAATATTTTGTATAAAGACAGGTATATATATATATATATATATATGTATATATATAAATGTGTACATATATATATATATATATATATATATATATATATATATATATATATATATATATATATATGCGAAAAAGTAAATAAAACGTGAAAACAAAATGTTGTTTAGTGAGCATATATTACATTTTACTTTTAACAATCAATATACAAATTCTTCAAAACTCGATTTTACACGCTTTCTCAAAAAAATATTGGATTTAAAAATAAGATCGGTTCGACCAACAGGTGGAAGGTAGTTTTTTAATGTAGTGTAATGAGATCGTATCATCACAGTTCTCAGAACTTTTCTATTCTAATGTAATATTTTGTTCCGACGTTCTACGATTGTAAATGTTCCTAAAACGAAGATAAATGAGATATTTTAGTGTCAATCAACAATTGTGAATATACTTACTACTCTTTAGAACGATCAATTGAGTTTCAATTTTGTTTTTTCTTTGATTTCTAGATTTTAGATTTTGAATGAAAGCTTTAAACTACCTTTGATTTTTCGAAATCTCAAATACTACAAACAAAGCTCAATTTTAAATAGATTTTTGAACGAACTGCGATAGAAGCTGCATTTGAGTTTCACAATAATTGAAATTATCATCCAGTACCAATCACATAAGCCGAAGTTTACTATATTTATTCATCCGACGACTAGAATCATACGTTTGACATACTTTTTTTGCTAAACATGTTCTTCAACCACCTTTTTATTGCAGCAACTGAAAGAGCGGTTAACGTGCGTTTGCACACGGCTGCTAACTGTCCAGCCTCGAGGCGCGCGTTGGAAGTGTAGGGAGTCTGAGGTATGTCGCCCCGCGTTGGTCGGGAGTCGCCCGGGGCGGTCGCGCGCCACCGGCTCGCCCCGCCCCCGCGCGCGCCCGCGCTCGCGCCGCCGCCCAGCCGCTTCCGCCCACGCGCGCGGACAGGTCGCGGCGCGCCGGCCGGCGCGTAAATCACCGCCAGCGGACGGCGGCGGCGCCCAAGCACACTGGCTCGGAACGGGCCCTTACTTTACTTTACAAAACTGCTCGTGCGGCTGCAACAGAACATACTTTCTCGCATTATTTGTAACTTTTGCAATTTTTAAAAAAAATCAGAGAGTTTAACGAAATTTAGACTTGCGTCATTTTCAGAAAAGTACTTTGCAGTATTTGATAATTTTTTTAAAATATTTGGAGCCTTTTTTGAAATATTTATCTTTATAAATTTGCATTTATTTCACGTAAAATTATGTGAAAAATACTCAGATTTTCGAGATCTTGTGGGTGATCTTATTTAATGATCGAATTTTGAAGAATATAATTTTATTAAGAAATAAACTCCATCTTCAATATTATAATTGTAGGAAGACGCCAAAAAAATTGTAATATTTGCAATTTTTTAAAATTCGGAGAATTTAACGAAAATACGATATATGCTAACTTTATAAGCGTACTTTGTTCTGTTTCAGTGATAAAAATTTTAAAAATTGAAGCATTTTTGAGAAAATTCTGAAAATGTTGAGGATTAATGTAGAGTTCCCCAAAAAATTAAAAGATCCACTTTGAATTCAAGGGGCCCCGAAACCAGATTGATCGTGAATTATCAATTTTGATGAAAATCCTTTGCGGTGAACGGTTTAGCCTCTACGCGGAAGACAGACAGGCTCACAGATGAACAGACGGATAGACGTTTTACCGTAATCCAAGTTTTCGGTATCAAGGACCCACAAAATGACTACAGCGTGTTAGAAGAAGTTATTTACTACATAGACCTATAGGAACAACGGTTGTTCACTTCTTCGGTATCAGGAACTCACAAAACTGTTTATGTAGAAAATTTGCCGAGTTTCGCTACAACATTACAATACTTTCTCTAAACTATTAGGCGAAAAAGCGTAAAGTGAAAAAGCCGTACGCAAAAAAATGTAATAGAACATGATTTTTTTTAATATTAAAAAAAAAATTTCAGTTTTACGTTTGCTTCTGGGAATTTTTTTCTCGTTTTTCTTTTATATTTTTACTTGTCAGAAAAGTCTGCTAAGGAAGATATTCTGTGAAGAGATTAAAGGAAATACCACGTTCAACAATTAAGTAATATATGCTGTATTGAAACTTTAGTAGTTTATTTAAATGAATAATGGAAGTGAAACGTGTGTTTTCGACCTCTATTCTCTTGGCTAGGCGTAAGAGAATTGTAAACCAATTTAAAGATTAACACGCTCCCTAAGAATTCAATTCATACATCAAATAACATTATGTATGGGACTTTTTAATTATTAGTACCAAACGTTAGGCACTTAGTACTTATTATATATAGATTTTTGCGTATCTCTGGGAGATTTCTGAAACGCCTTGCCAGCGTTTGGAATAAAATTCAATCTTTCATTAACGCAAAAGTATCAATTCAGTGTTCAATAAGGCAACTACGAATAAGATGCCAGTAGATACTGAAACAAAGTCTTGCGGACTCTAGTGGTCAAATGATGTGGGGTGATCTAATATATGCTTCAGTTAAGAAAACAAATGTAGGCTCTGCTACTCCAAAAGCAAAGTGCTCAGAAATCTCGGTGAAGGAATTGGGGTCTTAACGGAAATGGAAACTGGCCTTTAAACCGGCCTTTAAATTAGTTGAATTATCAGATGCCATGAATTTTCGAGCAGTGTCAAAGTTCCGAAGCCAGAGATATTAAGATGGCCGTGTTGGATCTCCTCCGAAAGATGTTTTTATTGAGGTGAAATGATGATATTTAGCATGTAATGATAAGTATGGAGTTAGTAATACCCCACGAAACTTCTAGCAATTCCACATTGTCGACTTCAGATTCAACTTGGCTCCGGCCAACTATCTAGCTCCGCCCCAGGGGTTGAGAAGTGAATCTTAACGCTACACTAAATTCGAGTGCATTTGTTAAATACCCCATTTGTTAAACAATGATCTGCAATCGTCATTAGTCCCGTTTGTGTAGTCAATGTGTATTCATGTTGTCTTTCTCCTCCGTCAGATGACGAGATTCAGCGCCGACGTCGGTTTGCAGGGAATTTCCTTCTCCAAGTATCTCCCGTGGTGGGACGAGCTCTAAGCTCTCGACATATGCGGTAGTGTAGTGCATGAAAATGTGTGTTTGTAAAGGGAGAGGATAGTACAAGGAAGAGGAAGCAAAGATCGGGCGCGGTCTGTGGCCCGTTTGTTAGGGTAATACTCCGGTACTTGCCTGATATTGATCAGAGAAACAACGGGAAACTATCGTTCGGAGTCGTCGTCCGCTAGAATTCTCCTCCAGACAGCAACTATTTTTGACCGAACTGTCCAGCTAGTCCGCCACCATCAGGACTCGGTCAGAGACTACAGAGTCAGCGGCAACGCTAGCTCTGAGCTAAACTCAACCGGCTGAGAAAATGAGCAACGTACTCCGTGTCTTTTCGGACCATTGTGCGTCGCCGGCTGCTGCGGTGGCGTGGCGGGGCCCATATGGCCGGAGAAAGCGGGGCGGGCGAGGGTGCGGGCGCGGGCGCGGGGGCGAGGGCGAGGACCGCGAGGGCGCACCCGCGGGTGCCCCGGTGACGTAAGGCCCCCCGCGGCCTGTCACGATGAGGTCGCCCACCAAATTGGGAGACGCACGGAGTAATAGCTCCACGATTTTTGTTGCCGAAGGAAAGTTGTCATTTGGAGAACCTATGATGTGGGTTGCGAATCGTTACGCCATATTGAAACTGCCGCTATTTAGAGAGTCACGTCTAGGAAAAATATGAATTCTCTAGCGTTGGCAGGTTTGCCTTTAGGTCTTGTCACGAAGAGGTTGGACTTAGTAGAAGGTAGTTCTAGATGAGTTGCGTCAGTAATATAGAGCGTTGCCATAAAATATGGAAATAAATTTCACTTTCCTCTTACTACATTGCCATCAGATTTACTAGAGTAGAGAAACAGGCGCTAATGATAAAGCCATAGTTAAAAGTATGTTCTGAGGATAATTATGAAGACATGAGTTTCTTTGTCGCTTAGAAACTCATTTTCTACACATGAAAACATATAGTTATGGTCTGACACGTTGTAAAAATTATTACTGATAAGTGCGTAGCATTCTGAAATGGTTCTGTATGATAGTTGAATTATGAAATATTTTTTTCTTTTACGAACACACATTCGTTATTGAAAAAAAATAAAACTTTCGGTGTCAGGGACTCCCCCTCCAAAAAATGCATTGCCGTCAAGAATTTGGATACGATTTTTTACAATATTACTATTCTTACTCTACACAAGTTATAAAAGAAAAGAAATGAAAGAGCATGTTTGAGTTAAAATGCTTGGATATTATTTTTCATATCTTTTTTCATAAGACAAAATTTCCAAAAGAAGTGTTTAAATTCTGTTTCCTTTAAATAAAGGACTTAGTAAGAATATTTTGTAAATTACTCGAAAGACTGAATAGTAATAATCTCTAATTCGTTTTGCTCCTTTTACGATAATTGATCATTGCTTTTGTACCAAACTCATTATTAAAATAAACATGAAATTGGAGTTATTTGTTTAAGATAGTTATAAACTCTTGAAATGTAATTCACTATCACAGAAGTATGTCAAAATTTTGCGTTTTCTGTCGTATTCCTGATACAATGATCAAAGAGACAAGTTCGAAAAATTTCAAAACCTATCAAATGTTGAGTTTTGTTTTTTAAAAGTGAGGCGAAATATTTACACGCCCTCTTCTTCAGTCTTCTAGTCTTCATTTTGAATAAAAGAGATTTCAGAGTGGTCAAGAGACAATCCTCGATAATGCGTATTATCTGTTGTTTTAATTAAATATGAAATGTTCTTATTTAAAGAGAGATTAATGTCATGTTCATTTATTTCTGTCTTTCCTGGTACATTAGTCGACTCTTCCAGTTGTAAACAGCATAATACTATTTTGCTTGCAGAACATGAAAACGCAATAAAACGTGTCAGACTCGCTATAAATGTGACCGCTATTTACATTCCTCTCTTGCTAAAATATTCGAATTCAAGACATTAGTGAAGCTTATTTGTGATTTTGGTCATCTTGTAGGCCTCATACCATAAAGATGGACATTTGTTTGGCATTTTTGGACCGTTACGCGAAAGATGTCACGTAAAATTGCTGAGCGAGTTTATTTATTTTATTAGCCCAAGGAATGCACTAAGCAATGTAGTGTCTTTAATTTATTCAGTTGAGAACCGTATTAAATATTGTGCACAGTGTCTTCCCTTTCCAAGAGGGAAATTGTGTTTATTTATTTTTGCTAACATGGGACTCCACATTCCGTGCATATCACTTTATTAATCTTCTATTTCATAACACTGGAATTCAATACACAACGTCCATTCTATTAAAAATATAAATATAATAAAATTATTATGTAAAATTTTACATAAAAATGAACTTTAACAATATCGTAAATTTAGTGATTTGTGTACTAGTTACCCATTAATCTAGATTCTAAGTGAAGTATAAAGTTTCTCTCATTCAGCGCTTGAAACTTAGTTAAGTCCTTCATCGATGACCAAAGACTATGCCTAAGACTATGCGTAAAATTATAATTTACTGAAAATGATAGTCAAGAAGCAGAAAAGCTGTAATTACGCTCACAAATCACAACAATTTTCACGAAACCTCCCTCATAAGGAAAATTGTTATGGTACAAAAAATGAAATATGGCGCAATAAGACAAGAAACGTTCGAAGGAGAATATGAAAAGAAAAGAAGAAGGAAGAAAGGAAGGAGAACAAGACGACGACATCGTGAATAATGATGAGAAGAAAGATAAAACTGAGCAAAGAGAGAAAGTTTAAGAAGTAAAGAAACTATGTAACGTTCCTGCTACATAAAGTTTAAATCGTAACTAAAGGTTACTATATAACCTATACGTTACTAAATAACATTATATAGTCACGTTACTATATAACGTTATGTAAGTAACATTACTATAAAAATACACAATATTTAAAAAGTAACTAAACGTCCTATTATTAAGAAGTATAATACTTAATAGTTTTTACTACTAATTATTTTTTATATTTTCAAAATAGTTTTACTCGTTTTATATAACAAACTTTTTTGTCTTGAAGTTATAATTTCCTTTTAGTTCCTTATTTTGTTATTTGCACTTGTCAACTATCTATTTTTCTACATAGAATTCTGGGCAAAGGGTGTACAGTTCGTGGCAGGAAGTGGAGAGCGAGCGGCCGGCGGGGGCGGCGGCGCCGGGCACGGAGCGTCGATGCGAGCGCCGCTGGGCGCGGGTATTCGTTACGGACGCGTGGCACGTAATGGCCATTGGATTACTCGCGGCGGCAGCTGCCCCGTCGTTTATTCTGGACCCCCCAAGTGGGCTTTGGGTAATTGTCCCGGGGCCTTCCTTAAGTAGCTGTGCCGTGCACAGTCCCTTCATGCCATTAACGGATTCCTGCACCGCGCAACCGCCTTCCCAGCTGCCGCCTTTCCCCTCCCCGCGAGCACCGGCAAAGACACTCCGCCTCAGCCACCATCACCGCAGCCGCCTCTCACTTCTCCCTTCGCTGCCTGCTCTCACTTCCCCTTCTCCACCGCTCCTGACTTCACGTCGTTCTAATCTCCGATCCCTCCTTCCCTTCACCCTCGCCCTCGCCTCGTCGCCACCCCGACCCATTCACCACAACCGCTGCCGTCACCCTCTCCTTCCTCCGTCATCCTCCTACACACCCACCTCCTCCCTCACCCGTTGCCACCGCCACCATCGCCTCCACCACAACAGCCGCCACCAGAGCCGGTGCCTCAGCCTTCACCACGCAACCACTATACTCGCCATTTCCACTTCAGTCGTACTCTAAATCTGCCTCTCTTCACCTTCACTTGCTGCCCATCACCAACCCCCCTTCTAAACCAACTTCTATCCTCACGGCTAACAGTTCTACGTGTCATTCCCGACCTCCCCAGAGACCTCTGGCTCAAAATCGTAATCAACGTCTCCAGCACCTCTCGACCATCTCCACTCCAACGCGCCCCGATCTTCAATTTTTCGTCGCACTTCTTTTATTTCTCGCCGCCCGTTCCCGTATTCCTTTTTCAGCCCGTAGCGGCGCCTCTTCGTGTTTGATGGATTCCTATAATTTACGGAGCTCCCGATTTGCATGAAAGTTTCATTAGAGGACGCAAAAACCAGCCGGTCCCTTGTTGGGACTCGTCATAACCATAGCGTGGACGCCACACGCGATCGCACGCGGTGAGAATCGGGAGCTAAGTGCAGCTCGCGAGTCACCGGATCCTGCGCTTACGCACGGCGCGGGATTATAACAATTAACTGCGGAGGCCCCCAGCTATTAAAGCGGGCAATTGGAAATTTGCAGGTACGGAAACGCGTAATTTCTCATCTCAATGACTATGCCTATAAATTAATAGAAATCGATCCACCTTTTAATTTAGATTGAATTCTCACTCCCTACCTATTAGAAGAAGAGAATATATATTTCCTAAACGATGAGTGAATTGTTATCACACATAGAGAACAAATGGCGTGTTAAGTTTTGCTAGAGCTATTATCGAGCTAACTGTCGCTCGCGAGACAAGTAGTGGAAAAGAACTGAGTAGCGTAGTTAAAGCGGAGATAATAATCAGTCAAAAAATGAAAATGAATAAATCGGAGACTTCTTTTAAGAGCACCGCATTAAATATGGTCCGATATAGAAAAAAACCTCTCATTATGAAAATTGCGCCCCAGAAGTTTCTATATCCATTTCAGGAGTCCTCCCATCACACTTGCAAATATGTAGCGGCGAGTCCCTCATTTTAATCTCTCCGAACTCAAATTTACCGACCGGCTCCAGCCGAGAACAGGGTATACATATTTTTCCTGGTCGACGCGACCGCGCGCCGGCGTTGATTCTTCAAAGGATCTGCCTCGTAATTGTTATTATTTTTTCAACGGCGTTAATAATTTTAGTGAAGCAGGCATATCGCCGTCCGCATCTCACACTTTTAATTTGAACGACGAGGAGCGGTTCCAGAGCTTCCGTTGTAAATTCGCTCGCACTTTACGAGCTAATTACCCCTGCCGCGCCGCGGCCTCTTCCAGTAGCACCGCCGCCGTTGATGCATCACCTCGCGTGCCCAGGAGCTTCCGCCGGTAGGGGCGCTCGCGGGTAAAGGGAACAACATCTTTAGAAATTTCTGCATTATTTTTAATGTAGTGTACATGAAAGTAATTTTCATTTACGTAAATTAAATTTAATGTACACCAACAGCAATTTTAATGTATCTGTACATTAAATTGAATGAACTTGTAAAACTAAATTTAATGTAGACAAATAAGTAAAGTGAACGTTCATACATTAAATCTACATTTATTTTAATTTAAGCATTACATTTTATAAACGGGTACATTAATGTCCCTTAAACGTACAAGGTACATTGAAATCATGTACAGTCGTACATTAATCTACATTAAATTTAATGCAATTTCTGGCAGTGTAGAGTCCCTGGATACAGAGAGAAGTGCATTCCTTTGCGCCACCGGTTCCGCCATTTCATATCCAGTTGAACTAAGTGATTTTGTGGGTGAGTTAGGAACCACCAATCTACCCAAAATCAATGTTCATTTAATAAGAATGCCTCATAATGCCTCCAATTGCTCTCATTTCTCCTTAACGTCTTAATACTGACTGTCGGGGCTATCGGGTGGCGGCGGACGTTTGCGTTGCTCTATTCTCTGCATCTAAAAACTCTTTAGAGTTTTTAGATGCAGAGTGCTTGACCAGACTAGTGAGCTTTAGTGAAGACTGCAGACAATACTCTATTCTCAGAAATCATGACGATCCATCATAATGGTAACCGTCTATTCCGTTCTAGTTATCTCAGAACCAAATTAGCAGGAATTAGCGTCTTATTCAAATTTTAAACTTTTATTGTCTTGTATGCTCACTAAAACTTAATAAAAGTCGATAGTAACCAATACTTAATGCTTCGAAATTGAAATTTATCTACAACACTTTAACAAACTCCAGCTATTGAATTCATGGAGACTTTTTTCTTAACATTTACGCAAGGGAGTGTTCTTGGTTTGCTTATCTTTCATAATTTTGTTAGATTGTCATTCTGTCATTCTCAACCTAAAAAATATTATTAAAGTATGCTTTCCAAATATTATCTTATCTAATAACATTTGCATGTAGTTCACAGTTTGTTGCCGTTCTTTATATCCTAATGATACGCAATATTTTGGTATTTTCGTTGACAAACGATTGCAAGCATCACTGAAACAACAAACAACACACGTTCAACTTCGTAAGAAAGTAAAGAGGCACACCTTCACTGCAGCCAACCTAATGAAAAACGATCGTCATGATTTTCAGCCATTCAAAACATTGCAGTTTCGTATCCAGCAATTATGTTGAGATCACTGAAGGGAATACCTGAAGAGAAGCAGAGCGGAGAGAGAGCGGGAGATGGGAGATGAGAGCCGGACGCAATCGAGTGAGTCGCATTTGTTCGTGCTTGAATTCGCACTTGTTAGTAATAGCACGTCACTCTTTTATTACTTCGGATCTCCCAATACTGTAGATGTACTTACGTCTAAAATAGAGGTGCGTCCATAATATGTGAGATCTACGTACTTTTAGATTATGATACTGCGAATATTGAAATTAGGCTAATTCCTGATTTAGCGGGCTAATATTCTCATATTTAACTAGAGGTGCTACAGAATAGCACAAAAATCAATCAATCAATTAAAGCATATGTACTCGAAAATAAAATAATGTGAAGAAATCGCCTCTTATGTAAATATTACAGACGTGAGAGACATGTCAAAAATTTCCATTGAGATTATTGCTTTTGATGATTACATCTCATTAGAAACAAGAGTTACTTAAGCGAAATAAAACCAAATCGGTGAGCATCATCAAGCAGACAGATTTGCTCATGGGTTTGGCAGTCGATTGCAAGTCGACATTTCATCGGTATTATACAGGTATAAAGTTTTAATATTAATTTATGATATATGTTTCTTGATTTGGAAATCTGTAAACGGAGAGAATTTTGGAGGATATCAGTGAATGGCAGAATGTTGTTACAACATTCCGCGCTGTGTGTTTATACATTCAGAGCTTGGCTAAATATCCACACATTTTGGGTTCATTATCTGCGTCCGTCCAATCCAGTCACTCTCTAGTGGGTGTTGGAAACCAGACTTTGTTTTAAATCGTCACCGCATTATTCTCAGATATTGTTCTGCTCTGTGAATAATATAGCAGTGACGTATTTGAAACAGAAAGAAGCCAAGCACAGAAGCCGCGCTTGATGGGTGGGACTCTTTAGTTGGGAAAAATATCTGCTTTAAAATGTCTGTATAGCCTTTCTGACTTAATTTCTAGGATATATTCTGATATAAATATATCATACTTCCAATTCCGTTTCTTTTATCTCCCAACTACAATTGAAAGTAGCTGCTGTTCCTAAATGAAAATCAGGCCGGTATCTTACAAAGTTTTGTTAACATTTTCTCATATTCGAATTAATTTTTTACTTTACATACGTATATACGGAGTAATACACTCAAAATTCGGAGTAATAAGCTCAAAATTCTGCATTTACAGGAACGCTCAAACGCCATTTTCTCAAAAACGGCTCCAAATATTTTCTTCAAAATTTTCTTACGAAATGTGCCAATTAAACTGCTTAAGAAGATGTAAAATTAATTTTGCTGCAGTCCATTTTTTTAAAAAAAATATACAAATATTTTTTAACTATCTCTGCCTTTAATTTGCACATTTCCAGCGGTTTGTATACATTATTGCACTTGTGAATGAAAGTGCTGCAAATGACTTCTGACGAAGTTGATCAAAACAACAGTTTTCTGTGAAAAAGAACTTCAAATTTCGCAGTGATAGTAACGCTTAATTTTCATAGAAATGGCAACAATTTTCAATAAAAATGACTATGACGAGATTTTACTCTTCTCTAATGTTCTTAAAGTAATACTTTAGCTCCACTATTCGGAAACCGAAGAGTTGAGGAAATTTAAAAAAATATGATACGGGTGACGACAATGACAGCCGGCAAGAGTATGTGGCTAGCTAGCCCAGACCAAAGAAAGTAGAAAACTAATACGAGAAAGTCTGTGCCATTCTGTAGCACCACCAATTCTGAATGTTGCATGTAATGTTATCTTATTGGACCTTTATTCGAGAGTGGGAATTCAGAAAACTAGGTGATTTTTTTTTAGGGAGGGAGAAAGAGGACTAACGAGACATCTCTTTACGAATTGGTAAATTTATATTGTTGAAGATGTGTGTCAAATGAGAGAAAAATCTTTTGTCCGTTTTATTTTACATTTAGAACTTAAACTAAAATGCTGAATAACCTTATGAAACCCAGTTGTACCTTTTATATTAAGCTTCATACAAAACATATCTTCTGCTCATTGATTTTTTAAATCATAGAGTTAAAGAAAATTTCCGATAATTAATTATAAGAAATGAGAATTGCTTTTTATAGACTATGTCTTAAAGAAAATAGCGTGTCCAAAGAAACCTCTACGTTATGCTGCTGACTAGAAGAACCGGACCTGGTTCCATGAATTGCGATAGTGAAATGTGCAATTTAAATCGCGAACGAAAAAACTAGTACCGCAACTGTCTATGACATTTCAGTAAATTATGAATGGTAATCATAATTCTTAATACTTTTTACTATTCTATATATGAGCACTACAGCACATATGACTTTGGGGAGCTATAATATTTTTTTTCTAGGATTGAGACAAAATGTAAATTGTGGTAATGAATTGATTGATTGATTGATTGATTTTTTCGTGTTTCCGGGCGCGTCAACTGCTTCGGTCATTAGTCCCGTTAGTGTAGTGTATGTTTTCCCCGGTTGAGATGGCAGTGAGCTTCCCCCACTGGATGGCGAGATCTGGCGCCGACCTACCGTCGGCTAGCCGGGTTTCCCCCTAACCAGGACTCTCCCACCAGCGGGGCACCGCCCCAGCCGGGACAAGCTCTAAGCTCCCGACCGGTCTTCCGGAATATGTGGCAGTGTAGTGCATGTTAGTGTACGTGTGTAAGGGGAGAGGATAGGACAAGGAAGAGGAAGGACAGGTCGCGCGCGGTCAGTGGCCCGTTTGTTAGGGTACTGCTCCGGCATTCGCCTGGTGTTGATCGGAGAAACCACGGAAAACTACCTATCAGAGCAGCTGGCCGCTAGAATTCTTCTCCAGACAGCGACTGAATTCGACCTAGCTGAAAAGCTAGTGTCGAAAATCCCGCCGCCGCACGGTGGTGCATTTTCCCGAAATCCTGGCCAAAACCTCAATAATGAAATCGCGTTTACTGAACTTTTGCAAATACTACGACACACTGTATACTCGAGGGCATCTGTTTCTGCCCACTTCGTGTCTCTGGGTCAATTCCCCTGGCACCGGTAGTCACCCGAACTTACCCTTCGCGGCGTGCGGTAGACCTGCAGTGGGAGAGTAACATAGAGAGACCGTCTTTATTTGTAAGTGGTGACCATACAAAGTTGTGCAGAGAAAACTGGTAGTATGGATTCTCTTCCTGAAGGTTTGTAGAGTATTTTCATGTTTGTTTTATAATGCATTAATGCATAATACCGACGTGGGATGAAATATTAAAATGCAATAAATTAATACAATAATTTTAATTGCTCGTAAGTTCACGTAGGCTGAAAGTTACCAATTTCGCGGAATTCCGCGATGTTTCTAATTTCATTTATTAGCTAAATCTATCCTCTTTCGAGTCCAGGTAGAAAATCATGCCCCAACTTGCCCCATTAGTAAATACAAAGAATTAACTTTTCGTCAAGCACGCGTGACCGCCAAATATGACTCGTCGAGATCCGTCCTGAGAACGGGAACTGGTTTTACAATGCTGTTTCTAGCGGATAATTTTGATCCCTTTTACTGAAATAACAAATTTATTCAATATTATAAACAAAAAAATTAATATTTTTAATTTTTGTAATAGATTATGACTATTCACTAATATTACATGAACATAAAGTACATAATAGAAAAATTGTACATAAAGTAATATTTATATAATATGTGTCATCAAAACTCGTCTTAAGGAAGGGTGTGCGGTCGATGAAAGGTCAAATACGTACGTGATATCAAAGAAACTCATCATAACACTTTTAAAAAATAAATCAAAAGTACAATTGATTGTAAAGTAATATTTGTTTACTTAACTCCTAAGTTACATACCAACAATTATTCATTTTAGATTGTTATTGTTATAAAATTAGTATTATATAATTTTTTATGAAAAAATACTGCAACTACAGTTTGAATATTGTCAAGAAACTTATTTAAATGCAATTCAAATCCAGTGGATATGCCAGCAGCATTTCTTTTCGTTTTTTTTCTTGTAGTACGCACTGGATACTGCCAAGAAATATGTTTCCAAATATTCATGGTAGTACATGCATAGAATCTATTCACAAATATATAAGACGGTATGGAGAAGGATTCTCGCGAACATGTTCAAGACTGCGCCCAATCCAGGAGATGTTTAATTGCCTGTTGAGATCTTCTGTTCCTTTCATTTCGAGCTTGAGGGATGTTCCCAAAATAAAGTTAAAATTCTAAAACAAATATGCTTTGTCTAAAACAAATATGTAGTCTCGGAAAAATATGATCTTCCTTTCCGGTTCTTCGGACACTGTATATGAATTTTCTCTGGCAGAGGACATGAGATGGCATTAATACCATGCTTCTTTATGCCAAATGTTATTAATTAATATGTAAGTAATCCCAACGGTTTTCTAAAATCAAGTTTGTGAATTGATAAAATTTAACAAAGTTTTTATAGAAAAATATATATTTATATTTCACAGATTTAAGCAGTGTATTATTCTGGTACTATGTTACCAGCTCCCTTACATTATAAAGATAATCCGAAATAAATTTGGTCGTCGTAGAAAACATACTATAGCTCTCAGAGGTTTTGGCCAGGAAATCGCCAAAATGCACCACTGTGCGCCGTCAGGACTCGAACCTAGGACCTCCCGATCAGAGGCGCTGCAGTGACATCAGTTGATGCACTGAGCTACGTGGTAATGAAAACACCACCAATTCCGTAAGAATTACATTTAATGTTGAAAGACAAACACCGTTTCAAAATACTTCTACAAAATCAGCCTTTGGAAAGATTTGTAACAAAATCACTAGATCAATCCGCTCGGAAGCAGAGCTCTTTGTTTTATTTTTTAAAGCTCAGGAAAATTCTTTTAGCATATCCTCTAAAACACTGAATCATCTAAATATATGTTATTTTGTAAATAAATAGAGGATATGAGTAAGTAGAAGATATGAGGAGAAGATTAATTATAAGATATGGCAAGTAAAATCAATCCTCAACAGAACAATCTTCAACGATACAGTTACCTAATCGATAAGGACAAATATGTTTGTAAAGTAATTATTCATGAACATATACAAAATATGTAACAATTGGACTCATTAACTCATAGAATGTAAATTGTTGAATATAAATTCTCTTCCATGATAACCCATTATTACTATTATTATTATCATTATTATTATTATTATTATTATTATTATTATTATTACCCATTATCATTTTTCAAGACAAGCAAAGTCGTAAAATGTTTGTTTCTTCATTGTTGTGCCAGCCTGGCTAAGAAACAGTCTGTTATACAAGCACCCGCAAGCGAGTCATACGTCTTCCAAGAGTCTGAAAGTGGGTTCTACGATTCCGGTACATATTCAAACAAGCGAGCACGACAGCTACTAATTCGATTTAAACGATAAGGGGGACGGTAGCCGCTGCCAGGGTTACTCTGGAGGGAAAATTTAGGGCGGTACGGGTGGCAGGGAGGTTCGCCCAGTTTCTCAGGGCTTCTTGGGTTAATACCCGCCTTAGCCACCACAGCTACCTCCACCACCCCTACCAACACAGACTTTTGGCGTTCACCGCCGCCAGCCGTCGCCACTACCGTCCCGACCGCCGCCTCCGCTCCCGTCGCTGTTACCGCCACCGCCGATGTTACCGCCCCCGCCACCGCCTCTGCCTCCGCCACCACTAGCGCCGCCGCCAACGCCGTCTCCCGAACGGGTCGCGTGATTTAGCGAACGGGTCCGAGCCGCGGGCTGCGGGGTGGGGGCTGAGAGTGATGCATGTGCCTGAGCGACGCTGGCGGTAAATCAAGGGACGGGCGGCGGCGGCGGCGGCGGCAGCGGTGCGCGGTCCGCCTCTGTTGACCCGTAGCCATGGCACCGCCTCTTGGGTTCCGCCTCCAACCTCCCCCTCTGTTGCTGCTGTGGTTGCACTTTCGTTAGGAGACTCCCTTTTCAGACTCCGATCCCGTGTTTGGTTGACGTCACGGCCCTCGTGCCGACTCGCTTCCGTCGTATTGTGTCCCGTGATCCGCCTGTATTGCGTCTGACGGGTTGACCTGCTCGCCTCTCTCTCGCCGCCGCAGATGCTTTAACGCTCACTGGTTGCGCGCGTTGTGGAAAACGCCGATCTGTAGGGCCTCTGACGTCCGACAGGTGTGCTGACGCCGCTCGCAGCCTCGACTCCGCATTTGGGTTTGCGGCTGTCTTCTGTTTCCTGATCCTCCTACGAGAATACTGATTCTCCATTCTATTTAAGTTAGCCAGCTTTTCAATTTTGTAACTTTGGTAGTTGCTTCGTACCGTACCTTCGTTGGCTTGGAAAAGAAACTGTAGCATGCAACGCCTGGGTTTTGTTACGATTATTCCTTTTTCAGAAATACTCACGACTCTCTCTCTCTCTCTTTCTCTCTCTTTCTCTTTCTCTCTCTCTCTTTCTTTCTCTTTCTCTCTCTTTCTCTCTCTTTCTCTCTCTCTCTCTATCTCTCTCTCTCTCTCTCACATCATACTAATTTTCATACTACATCTCTAAACATCATACTAATTTTCTATGCAGAGACAAATTTGAAGAAAGTCATGCAGCTTCAGGATATGTGAAAGGTGTCTACAATTTCGTTAGATACCCAGAAACTGGGGAAAATCCCTCCAAAAACTGAAAAATGCTAATATTTGATTGTGTTATTCTGCTTTTTTTTCCGTAGTGCGTATTCCGACTGAATTATAACTGTCAGTATGTCACTGCATACCACACCTCTTACGTCATTCGACAGCAGAGCTCCAAAGAAGCGCCCGCCCAACATTAAATGTGTACGAGGAAAAGCAAATGGAACAGCATTTTTTTCGATACTCTCGGTGTGTAAAAAACTGGTGAACAATAAGTCTATTCGTTTTATTAGCGTGTTTGTGAAAACTGTATTAATCAAAATAATTTATTAATTTAATAATTAAATAATTTATTGCAGTGTTATACAAGAGTACTTATTTGTTATTCTTGGGCAGTGTGCTTACTACTTTTTAGGAAACAATGTTGTGTGTTTCTTTAACAGATGAATATTGAAAATAAATTTTAAAATTCGTAATGAAGTAAAACATATTCTTTGTACTTTTAAAATTAATCTTTTAATATTTGTAATATTTATAAAGTAATATTTAATACTGTTAAAAACATTATTAGGTGACCCTTGCTCTCTCCGGCAAGGACTTCAGCGAGGATCCTAAGCACATGTTTAGTCTGCTTATGGATTAATACATCCCATGTTGAGAGGTACCCCCCCCAAGGAGGCGAACCGACTGCGGAGGTTCAGGGCATTAACTGATGTCACTGCAGTGCCTCCGACCGGGAGGTCGGAGACCGGTTCGAGTCCCGACGGTCGGTGGCAATATTTTCGATACAAGCTACATAGCCAGGACGAATTCATCCGCTGTCTCGATACAATTTCTAGCAGCCGGCTGCTCTGATCGGTAGTTTTCTGTGGTTTCTCCGATCAACATCAGTCGAATGCCGGAGCAGTACCCTAACAAACTGGACACGGAACGTGCGCGCTCTTTCCTTCCTCTTCTTTGTTCTACCCTTACGATACTAGCTAGATTGCCAGGACGAATTCATCCGCTCTCTCGAGACGATTTCAGTCAGTCAGTTAGGGCGGTTAGGGTTAGCTAGCGGTGCTAAAACAGCACGTACTTTCTTGCCCATACTTTCACCCAAAATTACGCGAAAAGCACTGAAATTTTCGAAAAATTGTACATGATTTTATTTCGAAATCTATCTTTAAGGAACAGATTACATTAAGGGAAAAATATCTATCTTTAATATTTTAGATGTAGGAAGACTTCAAAAAAAGTTTCGACATTTGCAATTTTCCAAAAATTAAGGTTTTTAACAAACATGAGACCCTTCTCTTAAACGTGCTTTGACCAAACGTATCCAACAACCAAATGTATTTTTAAACGTTGGAGACATTTTTTTTACTTTGAAAATGTTCTAGTAGCTTCATGTAAAGTACCCTCCAAAATTAAAGTATCGGTTTCAAATTCAATGGTCCGCGACATCAGCAAGATAGATTGGAGAATATCAATTTTGAAGAAAATGGACTGAACTGCTTAGCCGCTAGCGTTGTTGACAGACGGACAGACGTTTTGCCGTCAATCGACTATTGTGTGACGTGTTGGAGGCTTTTTTTTCTAAATTTGGCAACTGGATTTATCCACTTTTTCGTTACCAGTGCCCTGTAATAATATTTTTTTTACAGAATATTCGCCGTTTTTTTCGCGCAACATTACATAACTTTCTCTCTACTCCGTAGCGAGAAAGTAAGAAGCACTACTCTTACTACAGCAATTGACGCGGCCGGAAGCACGAACTATTCAATCAAAAATGCTCAGGAGGCGGCTGGGTAGCACGGAGTGTCTGGCCGCGAAGTGCACTAGTCGGCTCTTGCAAGCGCTTGGCCTCTGGCTGTCGCGGGGAGGACCGCCGCCTCAGTGATTGAGCCGTCCGTCCCTCCGCGCTTGCGACGCGCCAGCGTCATCGTGAGAGCTCTTCCCTGCTGTGAGTTACGACGTCCTCCGGCCGTAAATTTTCCCCCTTCTAAGCCTCGTCTTTCATCCCATTTCGTGGGATCCAGTGAGGCGGTAGTGTAGTATAGCTGCGCCCAGGCACAAATTCACGAGTCGTGCTTAATGTCTCTTCAAGCCAAATGTAATCGGTAGACTCGCTTTGCGGACCTCCTTTCGACCAACGATTTCAGAGTTTTAGTGATCGCACACATGCACAATGTCACTTCTGAAGTTTCGGAAGAAACACTGCGCATGACTAAACTCCGGAATCGTTCGACAAAAGTAAAACTGTAAATCGGGAGTTGGATAAACATGAAGATATCAATAAGCTACATTAAATGCGAATATATGTTTCCGTGTGATTTCTTTGACTTTTGCTTCATTTCAGTACTTTTTATTTTCGTTGCATCAGACTGTTCAAATGAGCCCTGTACAAGCTGATATAAAATTGAGTTTGGACTTTTTAGCTGCGTCACGATATGATAAATATGTGTGATATTCTGTTCTTGTGTAATCTTCCGAAAAGACGAACCTCATGATAACAATATTTTTAATGTACTCGACCAGAGGCAGTAATCGGGGATATAAGAAAAAATATTTCCCTAGTAAAGCGAGGATCCCGGGGAAACATTGACACTCACTGTTTTAAGATTTTGCCCACAATATCGTGCGCTTGGCGCCTTGTTACACGCATGCCATACATACATAATAATGCGGCAACATAATTTCTGAAGATGTATATTGGCAATACCTTCTAACGTAAGTCAGTATTTCATAAAGCTGTGACATTTCCAATTTCCAGCACAATGCTGTAATTTCAAAGCGTCTGGGATTTCAAACTTTATTTTCACAGATGTGACATCATGAATAGCACAAGCCCATCTCTGAGTCCGAAAGCATTTTTGTATCACCTATGGTGCATGGGCCCAGCAGACACACAGCCGCACTCAAATAAGCGAGCTAAGGAGACAACGGAGAATTAGAATCTTGTTTTATATGACTGAATGACTGTGGAAGGAAACAAACCCGAAAACATTATTGACGTGCCTGATGCAGCATATGGACACTTTGGATCATGACCCAGCGCAAATATGCACCACGCCGATTGACATATTCTTATCACAAAAGTAAGTGTATATTGTGTAAGTGTAAGTGTTCAATAACAGTTGTAAATTTAATTCCCAATGTATTTGAAAATAAAAATATATTTAAAAAATGGATTTCTTTTTTACATCTTTCTGTTGAGCTTTTTATTTAGACTGTAATAATTTAATTCATAAAAGTAAATTAAAAATACATCCAAAACGATAATGAAAGTTTGGAATTTCTAAAATGTTTTGTAATTTATTCGCAATGACAGTTTTCTTTAATCACTCGTGAACATGGATTGCTTTGCAAATTTTCATTTTATTTGAATACACTTTTTAACGTTCATTTCTATATTTTTACTCAAAATAGAAAACTGCATTTGAACTAGAAATGAGAGTAATATTGCGTCTCTAACCTCAGATCGATCAGTTTTTTTCAAAGTCACTTTAACGAAGCCCTGCTTCTTAATCGAAATTGGCGAATCTCCACTAAAATGCATCAAGAAGGTTTTAACATGCTCGTAACTTAGAAGTAAGAGCTTAATAACCGGCGTGGCCGCAATGCGAAGGGCCTCGGAATGGGATGCGCGGTGGCGGTACGGTTTACGTGTATTCGGCGCACATGCGCCCGGCTAATTGCTGCTCTGCAGCCTGGAACGTAATAGCCTCGGCCGCATTGTTAATGCCGACAGGAATTAGGAGTTTCTGCGTTGCGAAAGATTCTTGAACGTGCAGGAGCGCCAGCGTTCTTTGTATGGGTGTGCGGCCTTCGGATTGCATGGTGCCTGAACGTATCCGTGCTTCAAATGTACTTGAAGCAAAGTACTAGAACATACACTTTCAGGGTTATTTTGCTTCTGCTTCAAAGAACATTACGAATAAATGAACATAGATGTATGAAAATGTGGTCTCACAATCAGTATGTATGTAATTGAAATTTGAGGTCGAGTTAATCCGACTTTGGCCAGCTGGAGGTGTTCCCAGGACTGGGCCCTGTTTTTTCATTATCCACGCCTTGGGGTAATAACGTATTCCTACAAGCTTTTTCTTTCGTCACACATCTTTAGAATCCGAAATGATTTGCATTAGGAAGCTAAAGCTTCATTTTTGCACCGGCCGGGAAACGAACCCTAAAATTTAGGACAATTATGTGTGTGTTCAGTTCTGAAAACTAAAGGAGAGTAAGATCAAGCAATTTGTATGTAACCTCTATACGATAATAACACCCTTGCTTACAGAACGCTTGGATTCTTTTATAAGTGAATCGTAATAAACAGTAATCGGTTTTTCGACACTTCATAGAGACATTGAGTTGGGTTAGTTATTTAACTTGTTTCGTTTTCATTAAATGTCCATACTTACGATATTGGAAATATCGGGATATTTGAAGCTTTGGCAATTAGTGCGCATATGTTTGTGGATAAATACCGATTTCATGCTATATGAAGTGAATGTGTTAATGCATAAAGAAGCAACTTCAGAAGCTATATGCCATTACCTACCGCAGCTATACCATTACTACAGCTCTAATAGGTACAAGAAGATGGCTCATTCCGTAGACAGTAAAGCCATCTGCCGCCAGGCGTGCTCCCCGCACTCACGTCCGTTCGTCCAAGGCGCGAACGCCTTTTGCATATAAATACTCTGCCTCGTTATTTCAAATTAAAATCTAAATTGGGACGCAGTCGTTTCGACAAACAGGGTGTCGCTTGTTGCTATAGCGTGTTACTCGAGAGAACACTGCAAATTCGATCCATTGCGATTTTCCAGGCGATAGCGAAAGCAAACATTGGAGAATCGTGACTCATTAATTCTCTCAATCGCCCACTCTGCGACTCTGGGTACCCATTAACCGGCGCTTAATTCCTGGGAAAGCACGATAATATCCCAAGAGTGAAGATTCACGCAACGTTTAGGTGTTGGAGTCTTAAATGCTTACGATTGGAAACGCTAAACAGATATAGCTACATGAAATCACCGCATTCCGAGAGTTTTTTATTATTTTTTTTATAAAGTTCGTAAATGTGAATCGAAAGGATACGATATATTTTGAGCAAAAAACAAGAGAATCCTTCTCCATACGAAGCACAGAATACCTGCTTACTTCAGTAAAATACAAGTTTTTTATTAAAAGGTGCTATTTGTTCTTCCAACCTGGTACAAGTGAATATATTTTACAAAGTCAGATACAAAGTCTTTAAGCTAGTGTAATAATAGGTTTCGAAAATGTTTCTTCTAAGAATCTTATTTTAGAAAAACTTTGAATATCCTACAGACAGATTCTGGGCGTCTTTAATCTTTCAGCTCTCTTTTCAGCAATATATACGTTTTTTTTTTGTATATTTCTTTTTGCTTCTGTTTACTGCTTTCTGAAAAGTCACAGTAACTATTTTTTCTTGTTTCACTTAGAAGGAGTAATATACTAAACGATACTTTAGTCAATAATATTTTTAAATGTTCTCATGATAACTAGGGTGGGTGGCATCCTTTTAATGATTATGTGAACGTACATGTTCTCAAACATTTTGCATTGAAATGTTTGTTAAGTAATAATCCCTATGCACTTATGCAGAAGTTAACTATATGTAATTAGTGAAATATTACCATACAGTAGTATATAGAAGAAGAAATATTACTATTCTGCATTAGTAGGCCTAGTGAAAAGTAATCTCTACGAATTTGCCCGTAAGAATTGGAGGCGGCTCGTTTCTACTGCCCAATGTTTGTATAATCATGGAATATTTCAATAGTAATATATAATATGTATTCACTCTTGAGTGAGATTATAATTGCATCACAATTGTTTTGCAATAACAGAAATTCGGGTATAAGAAAATAATCCACGCGTATACCAGAAATCTAGTACAGACAAACCTCATAATGGAAGAGCAGGGACCGATCGAAATTTCCGTTCACATTTTCCCGTTATTCCTAGGTTTTCAAAATTTACTAAGCCAAATAAAATGCACTTCCTCACAAAATGTTTATGTTTTAATTAAATCACTGTTTTCGTACATATAACAAGGATAATTTTTGAAAAAGTTTACATAGATCTCCCTAAAAGAACCTCAATGAAAATAATCTAACAAAGATTGTCTTTTGTTATTATCTTTATTAATGCTTCTTTTCAAGATCAATACACACTGCATTCACAATATATAATATTTCATTGTTATTCTGTGAGAAAAATCCGTCATGTTCTTTATGTGCACAAGTGCATCATGAGCTTTGAAGGAATTTTCTGATTTCGTGACTTCATCTTCCTCCTCTCCCAAAATTTTCTTCTTCCCCAGACGGTAGATTCTTTTCTTCCGTTACTCAGCTGCTCATCCCAGCAAGGTTCATCCACTGTTGGCAATTTCTAATCACAATTGACAATTTCTTCTGCGATTAATTCCCTCGTGTTCACTGCATTTAACGTGTCTTGAAAAACGGTGGTCTCAGCAATGCTCTCTTCTATACTGTTTTCATCCTCCAAGCAGAATCCTACTTTATGGAAGCTATTTAAGGCCCTCAGCAGGCGGAATGCTTTGCATGGTTTTGATATCCAATGCACAGCATCTAAAACGGTGATAGATTTTGTCAACTGTGTCACGAAATCACATTCCATCAGGTTCCTTACATTAGACTATGGTTTATTTCGCGTTGCTACCTGAACTTGGGGGTAAAATGTCTAAGGGTAGGTGTTCATATTCTAATCTTTAATTTCTTTATATTTCATCAATCTTCTCGTGCAATTTCCAACCCAAATCTCATATGTTCTCGGCCGTGGGCCGAGAACAACTTTACCCACGCATTCATTGGGTTCTTCTCCACAAACCTATGCGTGTTGTAAAGTCAATTGCTATTTTATGTCAACTAAATGCTGTTTTAACTGGTGCAAAATTATTTTCGTCATCATGACTTTGATTCTAGGCACCTCCATCTAACTCCACATGCGCCTTCAAAGTTCTGCCACACGCTAGTTACAAATTGGTCCAGGATTTTTTACGCCTTTCTAAACCCATCTGGAATAATTAGCTCATTTCTCAAAAGTAACCGACTAAATCTTACTTCAAACTTGAGTTCGAGATCAGATGGAACATGGACAATTCACCGGAGCGCTGCGGCGAATATCTTTAGATTAGATTTGCGATTCATTATGGACTAATCATCCCTTGGACCATTATTTGCATCTGAAGCAGCCGGTGAGCAGCACATTCTCGCTCTCAGTGCCCACACGTGTCCAGAGAAACTGCTACGATGGTTCTCGTCCGAATAAGGGGGTCTTTAATCGCGACTACCTCGAAAACGACTGCTGCTAAGTTTCCAGAACTTGAAATCCGAACCATAGCGATGGTACGCCAACGCTAATTAAAATTTGACAATGACAATTCTCCAATTAAAATATATAGAATTTACGTGTGGTCATCTGGGACGCGATTATCCAATAGGGAATTTTGAAGCTTACGCATTAATTTTCGAAATTGAAGCTCCTTAATGTGCTAAGCACAATAAGATAAATAAATGTTACGTAGGAAATTTTGCTTCGTAAAGTGCTTCGTAGCATCTTAACAGTTTCTCGACGATCTTCTTTCCATAAGTGAGTCGAATCAGGAAGAATATTGCTGTTAAAAAAGAGAAAATATACTTTTCAGCACTCATGCATGGAAGTTGATACTTAGTTTACTGTTTATTCGTTAAGTGTTACTTTCCAATACGTATAGAGCAAAACAAAAAATCCCCTACGCATGCCACCCAGAAAAAATGTCTTAAACAACAATTGAGTATTGCAAATGTGGTCGACGCTGGGGATGATTTACCTTGTACCCATAAAAAAAACAAAAAAAACTCCTGCTCCGACATGCATCAATATGGCTGCCGCCTCGGATATTGAGAACTAACTAAAGAAACCAGGCATTGCTCGGGAATTTATTTCTTGCAATCATGTATAAACCGGCTTGATGGTATAGGAGTTATTATGCCGGGCAGCTGTTCCCAAGTTCGCGGGTTCAATCCCGGTCAAAGTCGGGCGATTTTCGAGGTGCGAAAAATCGACGGGATGCATGCGGACGCTTGTTGGTATGCAAAACAGATTACAGAAAAGGCACTTGGCCGATCCTGAAAAAAATTAAATCCTCTTGCAATTTAGCACCAATCAGAGTTTCGATTTGAATTATTGGATAAGTTTGCGGATATCTGAGATCTTGGCCTCCGCTATTTGGTATTCAAATCAAACGTCAAAATTGGCGCACTACCGCCCCTAGGGAAAGCAATGGCAAACTACCCTATGCACACTTGCTCAGAATATGTCTCACAAGAAGCGCTAGGAGCTTCTGGAGACTAGTCTGCGCACTAATCAGTGTATGACACTAAAAAAAGAGAAGAATAATCTATTAGGTAGCTGGCCTTCATGGCGTAGCCTTGTCGTAGTTTTGCGTGAATATAAGCATTTTAACAATGGGTAAACAACCACAGTTAGGCCGCGTACTTGAATTAAATTAAATCAGCAACTCATCCCATAGTAGTGCAAGGCCTCCCAATCTTAAGGTGGGGTTTTCATTACCATAGAAGCTGGACCAGATGAGTGATTCAAACTTTCGAATAGATATTATTTAAAATTGGTGATTACTTTCAACCATATTTATTAATAAAAATACTTGACTTTAAACATTTTTTTAGTATAACAACGCACATTTTATGGTAACATTTTAAATCGCTACTACGCTCGGTTTCATTCTTGCGCACTCAAAAACACTCGATACAAATGTGGGAGCAAGGACTTCAGTGGAAATAATTTTTTGGGACACATACCGTTGTAAACAACTTCACTCTATATAATTGATGATCCAAACAGCACGTAAGAGTGCAAATTCTTACAAAAAAATTACACAACTACTTCATTTGAAAATGCTGGACTCGTTTCCTATCGGCACATGTTCGTCAACATTTCGTTTGAAGTACGGCAAAGATGCAAGCAACTTTTTGCAGGTGATATGTAGATGAGATTCAGGCTGAGACTGAATTCAACAATTTTTCATAGGAAGAGGAACTGGAAAATATTGTTTTTGTACATCTGAATAGTCTATTCATGTATGTAGTGTTTGAATGAATTATATATTTCTTTTGTTATTATATATGTTTATGCGCACAATGTGATACAATCCTTAATTACAATATTTATTAACGCAACGTGTCCCACGTTGGGCATGTCATTGAAACGAATCTGAATATCTCTCCAATATGTAATTATTTAATTTGATCGGCTAGCATTCATAACATCAATGGTATCAAACATTATCTTTATATTTTGAGTCTGATATGAGATAAAATATATTCTCTTTTATGTTGATGTTTCCCTGATTTACTCACGCACTTGTTTAATAACATAACAATCTTTCGTTATACTAAAATTATCATATTGCCGGCTGTTAATAATAATATATATGTCGGCATACGTCTGGTTAATACTTACTTTGTTGTATGTGGACGAGCCGTCCATAGGGATTAACGATTTCTGTAAATTTATTTAATTAAAATAATTGTTGGTTGATTGGAAATTACTGTTAATTAATCATCCTTCTTCTTAATAAATAAGTATAATATTTATTCAATTGTTTGAATGATAACAGGTCAACTTCTTTAAGTAAATATTAGATTGATAATGACTAGTCTTTAATCAAATTCAATTAAATTGTCTTTCATAGCTTACATACGGTCTTCGTGCACTCTCGAAGCCTTCTCGAGAAAACCCGCTTGGAGAAAAGATTCAGAGTCCCGTAATGTCTTCTCTTTTCTACCGCTGTTTGTTTTCACTCACTTCGCTTGTATTATTTAAACGTCCTCTCCTGGGAATAGCAATAATTCCTGGCACTAATTAAATCTCACTAATCAAATCTCTAATTATTATTAGGTGGACCTAATTGAGATTTAATTAGTGCCAGGAATTATTGCTATTCCCAGGAGAGGACGTTTAAATAATACAAGCGAAGTGAGTGAAAACAAACAGCGGTAGAAAAGAGAAGACATTACGGGGCTCTAAATGATCTGTTCTTGTTAACACACTTCCTAACATTCCATCGCGTGCTTATGGATGCCTCTTCGCGCGAATTCCTAACATTATGAATAACATATTTAATGCTTATATCAATTACCATCTCTAATTCTAATCTACAAGTTATTCAGTAAATCCAATACCCCGCTTATGAATTGAATGCTAAAATTTAATAAAAATATTATTATTATTATTATTATTATTATTATTATTATTATTATTATTATTATTATTATTCTAATATTTACTATTTTCTCATATGTTCTCAAAACATAGCAGTAAACAACACTTATTCTCCTCCTAAACTTGATATTATATCATACTAATTCACCACGCCTTCTCTTACAACGCGTCCTTATCTGGCGCAAATACTAGAGAATACCCGCTTACGATGTGTTCGGCACGCGCAATGGCTCATCGCAGAAAGAGAGCTATCCACTCCTTCCGGTCACAAATGCGCCTCCAAGCACATAGTATTTTCTTCTGATAAATTATATTCCAATAATATATTTTCTTCTTTGGAAGATGTTCTTTTCTATCCAAGCAAACTATGGTTTTGGGATTGTATGCGTCAATTCTCCGTGGCTCGTATTTATTTAAATCTGCCACCACAGCTTCCTGCCCATGTTGTCTGCATTCACTTTGTATGTGTAAATAAATTTTAATAAATGTTGTAGTAATGTTTATATTATTGAGGGGTTATCTTGGCTTATCACAGATGATTGTATAATTCTTAAAATTTTTCTCTCCTGACTTTTCCATTTGCGTATGTGTCTTGGAAAAGCGCTTTCGATTAGTGATCCTTAATAAAAGAGACTGGCGAACTCAAAGTTATCCTGAATAAAAGAGACTGGTTCTCATGGCACAAGTTATCAAATGTCCTCTTCTTAGAGAAAAGAAGTGTGTAGAGGATATGAACAGTAAAATCTTGTAACGGTTTTGATGGTTTTTGTTTGATTCTTGTTTCCTTTGGAAAAAGATACAAAAGCAGCCGATATATTCACTCTGTCTTTCGTAACCTCCTCCAAATGATACTTCATTAGTCATAGTTAAATGAGAAAAAACAGCCGATAGATGGATTCGAATGCAAGACTTCACGATTTGCAGTAATGTCCTTTACATAAACACTCTTATACCTGCACCGTTCCATTTATAAAAGCAGATCATATCTTAAGATTCATCAGCCTCTATACATGACCGTGATATGGTTCTCGAAATCGTTCTTCAAAGTGACCTCCATGGAGAGCTAAATGAGATACAATAATGAGGTTGAAAGGAAAAGGAATGGTAGGTTACAGAAAACTAGTAGAGCTGATTTATTTATTTTTCTGTTCTTCATTGCGTCATTGCATCAAACAAGTTCTTTTGTAAAGTCGACTTAATGTCCTTCTTTCGACGTTTAATCAGGATTTACGTGAACAATGTTCCAAAGTATCCACTTAAGGAAGTCATTCTGTTCCATTTTCGTTCAAATCATTTCCGCGTTGTTTGGGAATGTCCCAGGCTAAATTATGGGTAACGTCTGAGAATTTTTTATTTGACACTTATCCATTTGTCACAGCAATATACGTTCCTACAAAGGAGCTATTGAACGCACGTTTTCTCATACGCGAAGAAACGTGACACGTCTATGTTTATGATATTATACACACAGAAAGCTGACGTACTCAATCAGGTGACTGCTTATTTTTTCCGAATGACCATAACACTTTCTCCCGCTGTTCCATGCACTACCTTTTGCGGCGAGAGAAACATGCTGTTTTCTTCACCTCCGATGGTATGGATCTTCTGCACGAAAGAATCACGCATTGCGGAAGAAATTAATTCTCCGTTATTTGCCCTCTTTTGCCGGTCTCTCACTATGCAATCTGGTGGTAATGGCAACAGTAACGATGGACACGGCAACAGCCGCAATGCCCTTCTGTAACATAACACACGTGCGCTCAGGGGTCATGAATCTGCTGATTTGTTGCTTCAGTTCGGAAGCATCAATCTCGATAGTTTAAGGCCTCCGGCGTCGAGTGAGCGTGCTGCTATCGACCGTTTTTCGCGATCCCTCGACTAGCAGATCGGCGCTAACGCCATGCGAAAAGTCACGTACAGAAATTTATTTTCTGCCCGTAGCCACTAGGAGACTATAAAGCCCGGCAAGGCCTTCTGTGTCGGGGCGTTGTTATCCGATGCCCAACCGCCTGCTGCGTTACGAATATGATTATCCGCAAAACAACTCAGCGTCGTCCCGCCTTTGAAGCAACGAAACAATAAAACGAAATGCAACAAAGACTTTGAATGTTCCAAGATGATCTGATATGCCATTTTGTTTCTGTCTCATCAGTGAAAACCTGAATCCGATGATGTAGTGCGACAGGTTACAGAAGGCAAAGCAGACACTGGGTCCTTCAAACGTTTTGCTGTATCTTGAAAGGTAATAATATAAAATGACATAAACTTGCTTGCAGGACAATTGTTTAAATGCAAATTTTCCTTATTCATATTAAGTTTTGAAGGTTAATGATGCTAAAAACTTATCGGTAGATATTGTAGCGAATTACATTACGTCAGTTCATTACTTTCTCTTTCTGCTGCTACGTCAGAACTCCTTCTATTTGACCCAGCTAGGCAGATCAAATTTCTGTTCCGTCAGGATCGCAGAGCAGATTGCTACACCCATTTTTCTCCAATGAGAAAGTAATTTTCTATGTTGTATTTCTACTTCATATTTGGATATATTAAAAAAATCTTTAATTTTAATATTACTAAAATTAGAAACCATTCCACTCACGAAAATGTTATTGGCAACATCCCAGGAATGAACCACCATGACATCTAGCTAATACCTACCGATAATTGTTTACTTTCCTTTACAGCTTTATATCCGCATTGCAACCGGTATTGTTCAGACTTGGTAGCCAATAAAACTAAAAGGAAATCAACAGAGTCTCGATCTCCAGCAACGATAATCAGATCCGCCATTTTGTTTCCGTCTCGTCGGCGACGGCTCGCGGACGCGACGATACAATCGGGGCTTGCGTCGCGCCGCTTCTGTAGCGGTTTTCCTGGATTGCACAATGCTCCGCCGGCATTACTCAGTGGCTGTGCCGCCTCCGCCGCCCTGCGCTGCGCACTGCTCCCAAATGAACCGAAAGGCGGACATAGCAATAAATAAATAAATAAATAAATAAATAAATAAATAAATAAATAAATAAATAAATAAATAAATAAATAAATAAATAAATAAATAAATAAATAAATAAATAAATAAATAAATAAATAAATAAATAAATAAATAAATAAATAAATAAATAAATAAATAAATAAATAAATAAATAAATAAATAAATAAATAAATAAATAAATACATAAAAAGTACATTGTCAAACTACAATGTTAAGTCATTGTGAGATAGTGATCCCATGATTTTCGATGGATTTCAATGGATATTTCCTAGTCGATCTGGTTGCTCTCAGTGGCCGACGAATTTGAAAAACATGTATTAATTTTTCGGGGAGTAGAACATTTGTCAAATTCCCATATGGCGTTTTAAAAATTTTCTCAGAAATGTTTTCATTTATTTTTTACGAATTGAATGTGTTCAATTCGTATTCGTTTACGAATTGAATGTGTTCAATTGAATGTGTCGAATTGAATGTGTTCAATAAGTATCATTGTACTGATAAATGTTTTATAGAGGTTATTGAAGCCAGAGATTTTTCCAATGGTACATTATTTTTCAATATTATCCCTTTAAATTATTTCATGGGTCAAATTATTAGTATTCTTCGAATAATTTTGAGTCAAATGCTGGCAATTTTGTAGAAACGCATAAACTTACATGGAGTAAGCCTCGTCTTTCGAATGATTAAAAATTAAACTTCATGTATATTTTCGCACCATCTACGTTTCGTTAATATTTACATTTCAGATGTATTTCATGGTTTAATGCATTTAGAGACACAAATGGTAAATGACCTCTAATGAAGTTTTTCAAAATATCAAAAGATTTTGAATGTAAGGGAATCAAAAAAAAAAAGTGCGTCAAATCAATGACGCATTTTCAATAGAGTTCAGACGAAATTTTGACACAAACTGATTCTTTTTCGCAGATGTTAATATTAAAGAACGTTTTTGCTCTTCTTTTAGATTCTCAAATCCTCATTTCGATTTAACTATAAGCGGGTCCCATATGCAAAAAATAATTTGAAAAATGTAGGATTTTTTGATAATATACTATGTAAAAAATATCAGTATAAGGACAGTAGCGGAAAGTAATTCGTGATTTTCATTTGAAAAATGTTCTCCAGTATTGTGTCTCACATTTTGAGATAAGTTTGTAATTCTAAGGAATGTGATTTTTTGTATGTTTGGGAGCTAATGAATTTAACGCTGAATAACTCTAAGGTGATTGCTACCATCACGATAAATTATTCTAAATGATATTTATATAAATAGGCGATACTATGGCCACCTGCAAATTGTACAGAGAACGATAGACCCGACGGATTGTTTTAGCAGTTTAAGGGGAGTTTGATTAACTAGGAATTAAGGAATTGAGAGTGGGCTGTTATCGTGGCAGAGCAGTGAAAAGAGATAAGAAAAAATGGTTGAAATAATAATAATAATAATAATAATAATAATAATAATAATAATAATAATAATAATAATAATAATAATAATAATAATAATAATAATAATAATAATAATGATGATGATGATGATGATGATGATTGGGCCGGCTCCATGGCGCAGACGGATGCGGCAGCCGTCGTCTGTGCCGAGGAGGCTGCAGGATCTAGTGATTGTCCCTTCACTCCTCATCATCCTATTAAATTTACTCGTCAAGGCGTAACAACTTTATCGTACCGAGAATGCAGCTGAAAAGCTGATTCTAAAAATTACACACGTTAATCGTGAAGCGTTTACAGTTAATAATGATACGCTATTATTATTATTAATAATAATAATAATAATAATAATAATAATAATAATAATAATAATAATAATAATACATAAGCTGCAATACAATTAATTATTACAACTGTACATAGCCATTCCAAATATTACAAGAACATACGTGTACCATTCTGTAGCTCCTCATTTCGCATTTTCATTAGACATGCCCTGTATTTTCTAAGTGATCGTCCGTCGAAACGTTTGTTTGTTAATCCCAGAAACGCTGCTGCATGGGCGCTTGCCGTGCCACCGCAGCCCACTGCGCTCCGCTCCGCTCTCGCCCCCGGAGCAAAAGCCGGCCAACGGGCTTCGGTGGGCTCCCCGCGGAGCTTATAGCGCTATTACTAATAATATGCCATGTCACATGAGGCTGCGCCGCCGCGCCGCCGCGGTCAGGGCACACGCCTTCGTAATTTATGGCTCTGACGTGGCGCTCGCGAGCGCCGTGATGTATTTCTGTCGCGCGGCACCAACTGTGTCCCGGGATGTGTATTTATGCGAGTCGTATATAAACCACTGCGTGCCCCGCGTTATCGGATCGACTATTATCGCTGTCGAGATGTGGAATCGATTGTCGGGCTCGGGTTTCACCCAGGGAGGAAACGAAAAAAGAAGAGAATGGCGCGAGTTGCTTTTGTTAGTGGGAATGACAAAGAAGGAACGCTCATTGTCAACCCGTAACAGCCTGATAGCTGACTCTAATTGTACTGATCGTGGGGCTACTGTTGACTGCATTCTTGAGATCTGGTAGATATCGGTTTAATTAGCGAGTATTGCCTGGCAAGTTTAAGAAGAGTCTGAGTGGCAAGAGTGGCAAGTATATGACACTGTTTGTTACAGGTTCACTGCCAGACTTTTTGCCCACTGCGTGGAACTCCTTTGAGCCCATTCAAGCCAGAATAACCTGCACAATCATTTTAATTAGTGATACTAAATGTAATTATTGTTTATTAACGGTTGAATGAAACTCCAAATAACAAAGCATTTTTTATTCCTTGGAGTCTGAAAGTTCGTTGACATGAGGCAACCTGAAGTTTCTTTTCTTGTAAACGGTGACTTTGTTATTCTGGATCTTTTGCTTCTTCTTTTTTAGTACGTAAAATCCATCATGATTTAGTACGGAGTAAGTTATATGACAAAGCTTTCATTGTCCTGTTCCAAAAATAGCTTCTCTAGTCCGGGCTTCTTTTCTGATTTTCTACTTCTACAAGCGATATTTCGATGAGAGCCGTACCCAATTTGATAATTACAAGAGAATTTAAAGCAGTAAAAAACAGAACAAACTTATTTCCCTTAACATAACAGGGTAGTTCCATCTGTGAAAACAGACTTCCCATTAATCTTCGTCTTTCATCTTTACCTTGAAATTATACCTAAAAAGGGGAAACTTTTAATACAAGATCTTTATGTACAGTTTTTTGCGTACATTTTTCCTCCGTTAGTTTGAATATTTAAAAGTCGGATAATTATGTACCGTTTCTGTCTTGCAGCATCCATTGGACAGACGAAAGCACTCTGTGATCATCAATGTCATTTACTGTTTTAACCATTTCGTGATAAACAACCTTTTGCAATCTTTAACTTTTCTTTAGTTTACGAATGTTTGAGGAGCGAAGTATTTGGGTCTACCATGGGCGTTTCAGGCAAACGATGTATCGGTGTTAAGCTGTTTTAATGTTCGTGCACGAGCTCTTTTAATGATAGGGCAATCGACGCTCCATTTGAGGCAATTTGAGCGGCGACGGAGGCGACCTAGGCGGTGGCGAGGGCGGCGGTAGCGGTGGAAGTGGCAGTGAATGTGGAGGTGACAATGGCAGTGGTGGCGCTAGAGATGACTTTGAAAGTGGCGTCTGCGGTGCCCTATAAGCTGCGATCTTCCACATGAGCGTCAGCGTCTGAAAAGGCAATCACAGTATGTACTAAGGGGACGGATGTTGGAGGATTCAGAAACAAAATGATAAAAAAATATTACGAAATTAAATGAGAATAAAAACTAATCGCATAATAATAATAATAATAATAATAATAATAATAATAATAATAATAATAATAATAATAATAATAATAATAATAATAATAATAACACACTTTAATATGATACAACTACAAGAGTTACATGAAATGTTCCATTTAAATGAAACAGAAATCATTTCGAGACCACCATTGCTGTATCGGGCGACACCGATGCGCTCGCCATCAGCCTTTTGATTCAGAGCACGCCCACTCTCTGCATGTGGACCTAGTGGGAGACAGAGTTTGCGGCAATATCCTCCGTTTTTATCCTGCCTCTTGTTCCTACATTTCTCCATCATCAAGAACTGTTTTTGGCATGGCATCATTCATGTTTATTGTCTTTGAATTGTAATAAGAACATCAGCTATCCTTGGTAAAGGCGCATGAGCTAAGAATCCTGAAATCTATTTCGCAAAATAATCTTAAATTATTATATTAGTAGATCACCTCGAAAGGTACTGGCGTATTCGTGATCATGGGCATTGCACGGCGTTTTGACGTGATAATGTAAAGACGTTTAAACTCTCCTTAGATCGTTTTTGATATTTGACTGAGTTAAATAGGACTTGATTGGCTCATGCTCTGTCAGAAGTGTTTACGTTCATATCCCATCAGTGACCACTATCCCATAACATACACAATTCTTTTTTATATTTATATGTAATTTATTGGTGTTTCTAGTACTCGTTTTATTTATTATTTAACGTCAAAAACAGTTAACTGTTTTTTTGTTAAACTGCTTAACCTAATATGGAGAGAAGTGCAAGCAGTTTCTTGGCCTCTAGGATCTGAATGTTAACTCATTCATATTAACGTGAGTTATGAATACAGACAGCAACAAGCATTTTTTGGCAAGAATGGTACGAAAATATTCACCCCGATGTAATAAAAACTATTTGCAAAGGCAATTCGCTACGGATTTTAGCTATTATCCCCAGTGTTCTACGTGAAGAAATCGACATATTGCAATGAGAAAATAGATAACAATTGATTGAAAATTTATGTTTCCTACAGAGCTCAAGAAAACGTGCACGAGAGCGGAGCTACCTTTATGAAGCAAAGCAAGTGGCCGTCTGAGCATTCGCTCAAAGGATGAGGGAAACCGGACGAAAAACGTCCACGAGATGGGGATCATAGACCTAGAATCTGACGTACTCGTATAATACTTGTTACAAGCATATTTATACTTTTAGAATTACACAATTTAATTTTCCAAATAGTAAGTAATACATAAAATAACATTGGTAAAATCAATGGTATTTGACTTTTTGATGCTTAGTATAGTCTGTCATTGAAGAGAAACAATTATTTATTTTAATATTATAATAGCCTAAATGAAGTTCATAGTACACAATATAAAACTTAAAATAAAAGAATTAGAACATAATATTATAAAAAGTTTTAATTTCAGAATTCATATTGAAATTCTTCATAACCATGAAATTGAATGCTTGTGCAGTATACGTCGGTGCTCCAGTTTAAATGATTTCATGGATTGTGTTTATAAGTGTATTTGTATACTTTGACCAGTGTAAATAATGTAAATAGTGTACAGTGTTAAAGTTGCAACCGCTGTTGAAATGATGTCGTCGATGCATATATAGTGTAAATAATTGTTATATGGGTTTATGTGTAATGTTTAAAAGTATATTTGTTTATAAGTGTATATGTATGTATTGCGCTTTGTAAATAACGCAAATAGTGTTCGTTGTTAGATTAAGTTAGGATATAAAACAAAGTAGATTTAGATTAGTTTGTAAGTATCTAGTTTGTAAGCTAGGCCATAAGTTAGCTATGTAAATAGAATTTAAGAATAAATATTACTTGAAACCGCGAGTGCTGGAGAGGGCGTGAACAATGCCGGGACCGGCGGGTCGGGGAGCGCGGCTGGGGGCTCCCGCGCGAGCGTATAGATGGCGTACCGATCGCCGTCGCGCGATCGCGCGCGCGCGCGGCTGGAGCGGAGAGCGAGATTGATCGCCGTGTCATTGGCGGGCGCGGGGCCATCGGCCCGACTTGGCGCGGCTCCTGACGCGCGCCTCCCCCTACGCCCCCTCCCCTGCCACGCCCCGCGACCGCCCCCGTGTGCGCCCCGCCCTGTTCCTCCCCTCCCGTTCACATCTCCTGTTCCTGACTCTCCCCGCTCCACGCTGCCCTGCCGCCCCGCCCCGCCAGTCTGTGCACCTCTTTACTTCGGTCCACCATACACTCCTTGGGTTGCCATCCCCCTCCTCCACCCCCACGTGCGCCCAGCCCTGCTCCTCCCCTCCCGTTCACCTCTTCCTTTCCTGACTCTTCCCGCTCCATGCTGCCCCGTCGTGCCTCGTGCCGCCCCGCCCTGTCAGTCTGTGCACCTCTTTTAATTCGGTTCACCACACCCTACCCGGCCTGACATTCCTCTCCTCCACCCCCACGAGCGCCCCGCCCTGCTCCTCCCCTCCCGCTCACCTCTCCCTTTTCTGACTCTCCCCACTCCACGCTACTCCGCCCTGCTTCTTACCGCCCCGCCCTGCCAGTCTGGGTACCTCATTACTTCAGCCTACCACACACTCCCCTACTTGCCATTCCCCTCCTCAACCCCACGTGCACCCCGCGATGTTTCTCCTCTCCCTCTCATCTATCTCTTTCCTGTCCCACAGCCATGTCCCTTTAAGCCTCGTGGCGCCCCACCCTATATACCGCCGGACCTTTCTTTTCCCCCACCACGCCCTGTCCAACCTGCGAGTCCCCTCTTTCACCTCACGTGTGCCCCGCCCTACGACTGCCTTCCGTCACACCTCTACCTTTCGTGTCTCACCAATCCCCTCCCTGCCCTATGCCGCCCCGACAGACCTCTGGCCGCCACGCCTACCCGTATGTGCACTCTTTCCTGCACCTCACCATGCCTTCCCCGATTTCCTGTCCTCCACTCCTACGTGCACCTTGCCCTGCTCCTCCCGTTCCTCTCTCCTCTCCACTCCCTGCCCCATTCTGCCACACCCTTTTCCGTCCCTAGCCGCCTTCCCCTCCCTGTCACCATTCCCCTTCATGTTCCACCCATCTCCACCTCTTCCCGCCTCACGTTGGCTCGCCGTGCTCTTAACCGCCCCACCCTACCCATCACCCAACTTCTCTATTCTGCTGCCATCTCGTCGCGCCCTTCACGGCCCCACCTTATCAAGGGGACACGCTCCAGTTGGTGCCGCAGGTCCGGAGCGAAGATATGCGGATGTTGGTGCTGAGGCTTGATCTGATGGGAGAGAGTGATTGACAGCCAGACCTTGAGAAGCTCGTGCTTGTCATAATTCACGGAGATTGTCGCTCGCTGGGCATAAGAAATGGCGGTGGCATATCCCCAGAGATGAATGACCAATGAAATATATGTGTTGTGGCATTCTGTCAAGAATTATTAAACACTATTTCTTATTTTGATTAAAAGATGGTTTTCTTAAGCGTGAAAGAGATGGTCCATAATTCGTTTGTGGTTGACGTTGTTGAAAATGATGTTTTGGAGAAATTGAAATATATGATTGCCCCTCTCTAGTACTCACTTCCTACCTCCCCTCCCCGGACCGCTCCACCACTATTTGCCCCGCCTCTACGACTACGACAGCGCGCTGAAGTTGCAGGACCGGAGAGCGGGGAGGAAGATGTTGGCACCGGAACGGCCAAAGCCCTTTTCTACCTATCGCCCGTAAGCAATCAAAAGTTTGAAATCTCTCGTATTTTGGTAATTGAACAAAACCCCCCAAAAATAGATTGGGGAACGGCGTTCTCAGGAGAGAGATAACGTTTCATCCGAGATCGAATTTATTTTCCGTAGATACGCATATATATATATATATATATATATATATATATATATATATATATATATATATATATATATATATATTGTCATATAATATTGCCCTGTCATTTATTACATTCGCATAAATCGAAGGTTCTTAGCAGCTCTACAATATTTTTCATATTCCATATTTGTTTATAACATTGGTTGTATATGCAGTACAAAGATTACAATAGAGCACACTGAGGTTATTTAAAAATTCATAACTTGGCACCTAGTCTTGGTTAGGATGATAAAATGTAGAGGTATTCGCTATATTTTATTAAATATATTAGTATTATTGCAAAACCTTATAATATGCTGTCGGTAGGGCATGAAATGGATGATTGCTTCGAATTGTTGCTCTGGTGGTAGGTGTTCTCTTTCATCCTGAAACTTAGGACAGACGTTCATAATACGTCATACAGTTCGTTCAATAAGTCACAGAGGGGCGCGGGTAATTTGTGGAACAGGTGTGAATGTGTTATGTTAGTATGTCCCAAGCGAAGTCTGGATAGCACTATTTGTTTTTGCCTAGTCATTTGTTTATCTACACGTATTGATATAATTTTGTTTCGAAATGTCTACATATTTATAACAAGGGTAATATTCCGGTAATTCTTATATTTTAAAATATGATTTACATGAATATATTTAATAAGCTGTACAACTAGTAAGATAATCAGAAATTGTCTTATATATTTTTGAACTAAATATTTTGTTTGTACATTTATTGTAGCTCCTATTACCGTATATTTTATTACGTACATTTGTAATATCTTATGCACTACGACTCACCAATGCCCGCGCTAGTCATGGGCAGAACGGACGATTGCCCTGGGCCCTGCCAAGTCAAGGGGCCCGATGATGGGGCTAATGAAAAAAATAGTGAAAAAATTAAAAAAAGTAGATCTCGAGAAAATCGTTTTCATAATTTTAAAGTCAAGGTACAGTAGTCTGATATTTCTTAAAATTTTCAATTACTTTTTTTACATTAAATAGTTCATTATAGTAATTATTTATAAGGTAGAATTCTATGAAATGAATCAAATGACGCTAATATTAAAATATGTTCTACTGAAATTCTTTTTGATTATTTCATGTATAACAATAAGTGGTTTTATTAACACTAACTAAACACAACGAAATTTTTGGACATTTTAGGCTCATTGTAAAAATTATATTATTTGATCACTAAATACCTATACTTGAAACTCTCATTTAAAATATTTTTTCAAAACGTTTTCTAGCTTAAACATTGTATTTTTGTTATTTGTTGAAATTAAATAACTCTTACAGTTTCTTGAGATAGATTTCACATTTTTAATTTTCTTTTGAGGGGGAGTTACGAGTCAGCATTGCCTCGGGCTCAAAATTGTCTAGCTCCGGCACGGAGACTCACGTGGGTGACTTTAGAACTGTTTCGATTAGCGTTAAGCGTGAGACACGGCCGTTTGCGTTCCCACACTCATGTATGCCAGTGAAACATAGGTGAACTCGAAGAAAATGAAAGATAAATTACAAACGGCAGAAGTGAAATTTCAGCGAAAGACACTAGTGTGTTCGCTACTCGACAAGAAACGTAATCTGCCACTTGAATTTAAAACGCCCTTTTTGTTATTAAATATAACGACACATTCTAAACATGCATTGATTATAGAGGAAGTAACAGGAATATATCATAAGTAAATCACATGTGAACCCAGCTAATAATAATCTGTGATGTTCTATGACATTTTCGTTTTGCACTTTACCACTTTCATTCGTTCACTTACTTTCGTTTAGTACATAAGGAATTCCACCAGCGAGATATAAACCCTTATCAACTCTAGAATTATGAGATCCTAGTGCGGGATGTCAGGAATTTTATTGTTCATAAAATCAAGACTCACTAATGTACTAAAATTCCCTCTTATAACCACGATGGTCTTGGTATATTGCGCCAGAGGAACAGTCTGCCTTCTTTTAATCTGGGAAATGATATTGGTAGGTTCTGCCCTTCCCGTGGCCCACACCCATGTCATCAACTATCGTGAAGAAAGAAAATCTCATTGTAAAGCTAAAGCAGAACGTCAAGCAATTGTCAAAGGCATCTGATATCCATGACGGACAAGCAGAGCTCACAAAACTAATTCAATGCTGCCTACGCCGTTCATTGTCCCCAGAGATTTTGGCGCATGGTCCCCATCCATTGGAAGTGTGAATTGAAAGCTATCAGCGGACGCAATATTTCTCTCCTTTCGCAACCTCGTAACAGAAAGACGTGAAAACACAAAGGAAATTTATTTCCATCACGACCTGGCGTCGCGCTTCGTTGCACAACGTGCTGACGCATTTGCGTTGTCTCTGTCCAACTTCACGTGCTTGTGGTCTTGGTTGTGTTGGCTCATCGTACGGATCTAGAGTTGTAATTTTCTTACCTCAGAAAGGAAGATACGGATCTGCCTTAGATGCTTCGTAGAATGCTGAAATTCTTTTGGTGACATTGATTGTGAACGCTCATCGAGGTGAGCTATTTCATTTAGAATATACAATTCAGACTCAATAATGATTCGCAAAACGAAGTGGAGTTTATGTCCTCAATATTAAACAAAAAATTCTTTCAACCAAAATGAAGATAAATAATGAGTTCTGAAGTTTTAGTTGTTTCCTTAGAATTATTACTATAATATAGGTAAGAATTGAAGAAATGAACTTTTTAGCATAATCTTCGTGAGTCCTTGTCATAACTCAATTAAGAGTTATGTTTGGTTATGACTACACTAAACTAATTTTAGCGTTGGATATTTTCTAATTTGTTTGAAATATTGTGAGGATACGTTTTCTGATACATTAAGCGATTATAATTTCAATGTGGGTATTTATACTGAAATAATTTTCGGTGATTTGAATGGATGTTAATGGAATTTTTCGAAAAACGTACTTAGTTTATTCGTAATTAAGGTTTCTGCATAACATTAATTTTCTTTGAAGTCATGATACACAAAAACAAAATTCGTTTAATTTTGGATCTACGTAATTTTATACAGATTTGTTACACAGAGTTAAACAGTAGCCCTGTAATAGCTCTAACATTCTATTTATCACGAGCATTTTCTACATTGTCACTGTAAATTATTTTTGAAAATTATTAATAGCAAATGCATGGAACATTTTCCTCTAAATGTCATTGCATAAGATTTCTTATTGCAAGACCGGTGGTAATCACCGATGAGAAATATTTCAACGCGATATGTGAAAGTTGACTCCAGCAAACCTTTTTGAGTCGTGATATATGGATTTCGTTCCTTCACGAGTCTACCATTCCTAGACATCCGTTTCCTGCTTTCATTTAGCTAAATGACATCCACACGTTTAAAAGGCAACTCACGCCTTCTCCGGGCAGTCAAGTGTAAGAAAATGCTGTGCCGCGCGCCTAATTAATAAAGTTGTTTCTCGAGAATTCGCTGATGCGTGCGCGCAAGCGGGTAAAACAAACTCGGGGTACTTCTTAGCGTCGGGGAAAATGAGTTATTACTAGGCCGAAAGCAATTTCTCAAAGTCGTTCTTCTCGTGTCAGCCAGAAGGCTACACTTAGCGGAGCCGCAGGAGTGTTCTATCTGTAACGGGATTACCGTAGCGTCATCAAATAGGAAGAAGGGCGAGGCAACAGGGAGGGTTGCAGAAGCGGGCAGAGAAACAGCCATTTAAAGAAAAGAAGTAGTTATGTACCTTCCCAAGAGGAGAGCTCTATTAACCGACTCTTAATCACAGTTTTCGAGAAATTGGGAAAGACGAATCTTCAGATACTTTGAGAGACGATTTAGAACATAAAAACCTCGATCTGGAAGAGTCAGTAAAAAAAAGGCGACCGGGTGGTATGTGCAAGTGTGTGTGTGGAAAATTGGTATGGGAGGTTCCTGTTACTTTCACAACTCCGAAATTGCAGTCATTATTTGCGTACGTGAATCGATTTATCATAATTATTGATGTCATAAGGTAACGTTTATTACACTTCATGTTGCTGTGCAGTGTTTAAACATCAAGTCAGTTTCGTGTTCCATCAAGCTTAATCTCTTCCCAACTTCAATGGAGGAGTTACGCAGTATGTGTTGTCTTTGTTATTTTTGCGAGAGCTGGACCCCTGTGGATCCACATCCTGTTGCCTTCTCGATATACGCATGTTGTTTCTTTAGTGTTTTGATGAAGCAGCGTAAGAATTGTTTATTATGACAGAGATTTTCTCTCACAGTAAAGAGTTTTGAAGTTTGCCGCCCGTCTACCCTCAATTTCATTGATTTCAGTGGGCAGTGTGTGAATTTGAAAAATATACAAATTGATACAATATCAGTGTCTTGTTTGAGAAAGTTAGTTGAATAATTTGAAATTCATACTTCATCTAAACATAATGAAATTTATTAATAGAGCTCGACAGTTATTATGCAACGTTATACTATTGATAATAATACCACTAATAATCTTCCTTCGAACTGAATTGATGGCCGCGGGAATTGAACTTTTTTCAATAAAACTCCTCTGAGATTCGCAATTTATAAGTATCTACAAAATCATGAAAACTTCTAATAATATAATGCATGACGAATAATGTAAAGAGAGGTCTAACCTTATCAGATACATGATCAAAACACGTTTTTTATTTGCGCCTTCAGCGATGCTTCAGTTATTGGGAATGCTCATACTATTTGGTAATTTTTTCCTGACGTTTTCCTGCAAAGCATTCATAGGCTGTTGTGAGTTTAGCGGCAAGTCATGATCAGGGAACCGAATACATTGGTCCAAAGCGAGTGCCAGTTGTATGCATAACCGTTTCTAACGACCTTCAGTTGTAAACGTGGTGCCCTTCTTTCACCTCAGAAGATTCGATGGTGATTTTGGCGTGATAAATTGAAACGCCACTCTCCTATTTTAAAAAGCAATGTGAGCAACGACCGAGGGACGTTTCAAGGTGGGAATTTTTCATCCGTAACTCGAACGTGCTATTGAAAGTCAAGGATACTCACAAATGGTGTTACCAAACACATCCATCGAAGCCTGCTGCTGTCATTCGTTCCAATATGAATTTATTGTTCTTCTCAGGGGGAGATCCTTTCACTTAAGAAAGGAAATAAAAATTGCCAAAGGTTTTTTCTGCAATTCAACCATCACTCTAGAATAAAATAATATCGTGAGTACAGAAGACAAGCAACTCATCTAAAGAAAAAGTGAAGAATGCAGATTTCTTCTGGGAGGAGAGTTTTATTTCGCGACCGTCAGCCGCGTGTTTTACTCTACAAGCTGTATGTTTGTGAATTACTAGGATGAACATTTTCTGAGTAAAAACACTTCACTCAACATTTCACTCAAGAGTGAATATTTTTTAGATATATCAATTTTCTTTGGCACCGGCATTGTATGCTTTCTGTACTAATATTTAAGAAGTTAAAAACAACAAATTCACTTTTAATAAAATGTAATAAGGAATGAAGTAATGGGAAAAGCCTAAAAACTAACATTTCTCTAGATCAAATAGGTTTCATTTGCTGAGATCAGTTGAGGATTAACTCTCGAGTATGGTCTCAAACAATAAACAGACTCTTGCGTTTAAGGATTGTAGAGAATAAAGCAAACACTTTTATAAGAAAATAACTGGTTTACTCCATATTATGTCTTAGGGACTTCATTCCGTGGTTAGATATTAATGAAAAGTTAGTATAATAAGGAACAACTATATGAACTACACAATTATTTCTTAATCAACGTCTCTCTCCTTTAAAAGCTGGAATGCGTTTAATGAACATTATTTTCACAATTACAATCCAGGCGATATGTTTCAAAATCCACTTCACGCTTGTTTCTCCAACGCGCAATGGAATGTTCTTCACGAGCTACCTTCATTGGTTTTTCTGGTAATAGATACCGGTACAAACACGTACATACACATTACTAGGAGCTGATATAATTTTCAACCTTAATGCACTAGATATGTTCCAACCTCCGCTCTTTTTTTGTTTGCTTGGTGCTGATCGTGTGCTCTTAGCCGGCCGAGAACCTCTGTCTCATTACCATGTCAGGAGCGTCATCTGAATATTCCGCAATTCGCCACACCGCCTGTGCATGCCTCGTTATGTATATTGGCTACAGGCGCTACGTGCGCGCGCAATGCCAGCGTGAAGGCAGGTGAGCGGACTTCCAGAAACATCACCCTCTTTGCTTCAGGTCCTAGATAACGCACACGTACAGTTCGAGTTCGGACTGTTAATAGAATACCAGTTTTTGTTTTTTAGTTTCTCGCATGCTGCTTACATTGTAAGAGAAAGATATAGAAGAAAAGTTATAGAGAAAGTTAGCGAAGAACGAGTTTTTTTCGGCCAAAAAGCTAGTTTTGTGGTTTTCCGAACCCGCAATTTATATATACATATTGAAACAAACTGTCTGATTTAAAACAAATTCAGCCCCAGTTGGAGCGCCATTTGAAACAAACTATCTAATTTATTTTTTAAATTTAATATTTCCTCTACTCGTTTAATATTAATTCAACGTAACCCGTTCCATATTTATGTAAGAATATGGGCGCCAGGAAAAGATTACGTTAATTCAATTATTAAAATTACTTTTCAACTGCTATTTCCATTAAATTAATTTCCGGCTAACTGGGTCGATGATATAATAGCGATTATAAGAAATAATCGCTATTAACTGCTAATAGCCGATTATTCGATCTTCCATCTGTACAGAATGGCCGAGGAATCTGAAAAGCAAATATACATTTCTAGCTACTAATTCGCTGGAATTGGCTAAATAAAAATTGTCTTTTCTATTCACAGAAACTTGTAAGTTTATTCAATGTTCCTTGTTAACAATATGAAACTTTTGGTCATGACCAGTCTCAAACCTTATATTGCAGAACCCGTCTTCGCATACTCTTGAACGATGTCGCCGCGTAGAACCATTTTCACTCTTCCCCGGTGTTGATGGCCAAATACCATCTTTTCTTCCGTTCTGGCACAAGTGTATTCAAGTCACTGATCCTCACCGCCTCATAAATTGATAAGACTTACTTAATTTTCCTTTTAAACGTTCCCAGTTCTTTATACTCGTATACTTAAAATACTAAAGTTCATCAAACTATATCTGCATCAAATGTTCCCATTCCTGTTGCCGACAAATTCACCTAAGTTCACAATTCTAGCTGCTGCACTCGAAATATTTCTAAGTTCCAATTTATGCACCTTCCATCAATCCAAATTCTAAGTCCGATAATCATACTCTCCAAAGTAAATGTTCACAATTCCCAAACTCCCAACATCAATTGTCTACACACGATCCGCACAGCACCACGGCATAAGTCGGAATGAATCCATATTCCCTCTTTCAGCCCATCAAAACTCGGTCCAAACATTCCACTGTTTCTTGTTAGAAAAAATTCCATGCATAGCCAATCCCTCAATTACTTACAAATTCAACTAGCCGCGCCCCAGACTGTCATTGCTTTCTCGGCCAATCCCCAAACAATTTACTTTATCAACTAGCCGCGTCTCGTGGTTCAAAGCAATGCGGTTTGTTGACCTTGACGACAACTCGTCTACCGTTGTTATGCCGCCATATTTACAAATGTCTATCCTTACAATTCACCCTGCTTACAATAAATGTGACGCAATACAAGGTCCCACATATTGGTATGTCACAATACATATAATCAACATCTAGGTCATTAGCGACCAATTTTGCAGTTAACAGTATGGTAACGACGAAGATGGGACAAAATAGTGATGATGAGGGGTGAATGGACGAACACAAATACAACTATGCCCGAGGCGGGACTCGAACCTGCGATCCTTCGGTCCGAGATAACAATGACACTACTGCCTTAGCAATCTCGGCTACCGGGCCGACAAAATAATTCTTCTTCCTAATGTAGCAAATAACTTTCTCTCATATTTTTTTATTCGTAATCCACGTTTTGATGGTCCTTGACGACAAAACATTGGTTAACGGCAAAACCATCAGTGAAAAACGCTAGTGGCTAAACCGTACGCAGGTTTTTTACCAAAATTTATATTTTTTAATCTATCTGACTGATATCACTGTCCGTTGAATTTAAAGCGGATAGTTTTATTTTTTGAGGTATTTGACATGAAGCTGCAATAACATTTTGAACATTTTCTCAAAGATGGCTCCAGGTTTTTTTCTTTATTTTTTCTCCTCGATTTTAACAAACTAAAATTATAAGAATGGAACAGAGAATTTTTGTTGAACTCTGAAATTTCGAGTATTACAACAGTTTTCAAATTTTCTGGTGTATTTCTCCAACTACAATATTGAATGTAGAGATTTTTCTAAATGAAATCCTTTCTTCCAAATTAGAACTTTAAATGCACATTTTCTTTTCAAATAATAAGTAATTTTTTTATTTTATGTGAAATAAAGGTAAATTTAAAAACTAGATTTTATCGAAAACGGCTACATTTTTTTTTCATCTTTTTCTCTCCGATATACAAAATATGTTTATAACAATGGTGCCATTCCCATTTTGTTGGACTCCTTGAATTTTGGAATATTGTAAAAGTTACAAATAATGCGAGGAAGCATGCGCTGTTGTAGCACGACTACATTTATTGCGTATTGTTGAAGTAGTCATACGAAACACATACTAGAAAACATTCATGTCATGGAATCACTCACCAATTAAAGAAATACGTTCATCTACTGTAACCAAACAGCATTACTCGTTCGTCTACTAGAGTCGCCCCCCCAAACAAAAGTCGCCGCCGCCACCGCCGCGTCTGGCGAGCGCTGCCGCCGCCGGCGCGCCTCCTTATCAGCAGCGGAGATATGTCTGCCGTCCATACATGGTGTAGCGTCGCAATCTTTAGCGCTGCCAAGGTTAGGCATGGGTCAGCTGACTACCAGTCAACTCTTTTTCAGAAATGAAATACCTTTCTGAACAACACTTTTATTATTTGGGCTCCAGTACATAATTCATGAACTATCCTCAGCCACAGCCTCGTGGATCTACCAAGCAGATCTGCTTACCTCGACCTCTCAATGAATTCTGATTATTTATTTCGTGTTCCTCAACAACGTCTCATATTGCTAGGTAGGAACAAACCACTACGTTACAATGGGGTAACGATGACACGTGCGGATGGTGACAGGGGGCGAGCGGGGAGAAGGGAAGGGACCAGGGAAGAAGGTTTTAGGTCGCCGGGGAGAGAGGTTGGGGGCAGTAACGAGGATTGGTGATAATGAGCTATTGGGGAGCAGGTTGTGTGACAGGGCCTTGCAACTCCCATCAAAATTAGGGACAAAGCTACAGGGTGCTACTATAGGAGGCGCTAGTGTCGCCAGATACAGGCTCGCCACCTTTCGCTCCTAAAAATTGGCTAATTTGTGAGAAATACAAAACCACGGGAGGTATGTAATTCGATCTTGACCACGCGTGACGTATGGCCGCCAAATATAACGAAAGATAAATATCAGTAAGTATTACGTCTGTATTACGTGAGAAAGCTGGTTGAAGCAAGAATTGTCTGCGAGTTTTAAGTTTTTTATGAAGTTGCGCCTTAAATTAGTTTAAAGTTTCATCTGAAGTTTAGTCTGGAGTTAAAATTTTTACCAGAAGACGGTTCGATTCCCGATTTGGAGTAATCAAAGTTTTGTTTAATAATTAGTTTCCGCGCGCGATTTAAATAACGTTGGTAGCAGCTCGTATTTTAGTTCCTGTAAGAGCGTGAGACTGAAGAGCGCACCACTGTAATGGTCTCCACCACATTATATGAGAGTTATAAGACTCTGTTGTGCGGTGTCCGAGGAGGAGACGGTTGACGGAGATGCCGTGCCGCGGAGACGTGGATTTGGACGTCTCTTGCAGCCCCTGGCCGCTGCAAGCTTCGCGCCGTTGTCCCGTGAGGCCGTAGTCGCGAAGTGAGGTCAGTATCCACGGTCTTTGATAGTTCCTCCTATTTTATTTCGCCGCGAACAGCCACAATTGCGAGAAGACTCGAGTTCGCCCTCTTCGCAAGAGGTTAGGAAGGCGCTCACATGTGCTCTCGTAGTGCCCCAGGCCAACTCCAGGTCAACGGGTACGTGCGTTACTGTGAGTCGTAACCTTTCCCATGGTAACGGCAGCCATTCGGTCCTGTACTAGAGTAGAAAAAGCGAAAACAGAGCGTATAACACCCTAGTTTATGTGAATGTTGTGATAGGTGCTCGTAGAGGCACGCGATTTGGACATAGTCTCGGTGCTCAAGGCTCCACTAATACTGATGTCCACGTGTTATAAACCAGGGTTAAGAGTATTTTCTCATTCCGTACTAGACTGAGTAGTATTCTGAAAAAAGAGAGTTTTAATTTATTTTTTCTAATTGTCGAGTAATGACTCGTATTGCAAAATCTTGTGAATGTTTAATTTGTTATTTTGATCAATGTTGAATGAACGTAAAAAAAAAGATTTACTAATTTGTTAAGCAAGGGAGAGAAGAAAAGAATAATAATACGAGTAAATTACATCACCATGGACGTAAAGAGCATATAAAGGCCAATGAATGATTTGTTTGTTTTTTTTTTGTGTTGTGAAATGTTTGCTGTTGTTGTCTTCCTTTTGTATTTAAGGGTGAATTGTATTTTTCATAATTTGTTTCTGCAACGCAATAGTCCAATTATACATTTTTTCTGAGGTCACGACTTTGTGAGTTTTTTCTGTTGTGATCTTCATAGAGAGCCACGATCTCACGAATAATTCGTAACTGATTTATTATCGGTTACACTACCTAGCTAGATTTGCAAGATATTTGCAAATATTCCTCATTGAAAAATTATTAGTTTAAAGTTCAAAATAACTTCATAGTGGGATAATGCACCACGACAATTGTCCTCTCGGCTCAAGACCTGAGCAGCTCTCTCGGTATATTTGCTTATAGTTACCTATGTAAGCGCCAATCCAACAACTACAATCTATTCCCACAACTGTATCTATCCATAGTATTACTTTAGTAGTGAATTTCGCTACTGCTGAAATTGTGACTATTGCTCCATGGTAGGGAGACATGTCTATATTTTCACGCAGAATACCTGGCGCATACATGTGTTCTGAAACGTGAATAATGAATTGAAAGAGATATGAAAAATAACCGCAGAGGAAGTATTATTTTTGGAAAAGGCAGTAAGAACCAAATCACAAAGGTAGGAGTGTGTCTTTCCGTGTAGCTAAGGGAATCTCTCATTTGTGTCAACTAATCCGAGTGTGTACAATATTACTGTACTTTAATAATACTGATATTTTCCAAAGGAGCAGGCGCATGAGGAACGTGCGTCTAAATAACCGGATAACAGGATTTTGTGTTAGAATCCCCGCATGGTTCCTTTCAGTTGTATTTGTGGTATGGGACATGTTTGTGCCATTTCCAACTCCTCACGAAACACCTCTTAAACCTTATCCCTTTTCAAACCCAAGATGTTAACCAGTGATTTCGGCTGCCTACCACTAAGGGCTAGTGCACAACGGTGAAACTGCGCAGATAAAGAAACGACCCCAAATCCCATTATAAGGTACTTCAAGCACTGATTTAGACATACAGGTTATCTCTGGCCCAAGGGCAATTTCGGAGTGAGGTTTTGGGGATAAGGAGGGTGAACAGATAGGTTGACTCAGATGAACGATGGTACTGAGCGAGGGCCACGAATAGGTACTTCAGGCGCCGTCATAAGGCAGCAGGGAGGCCAATCGGACAAACTGAAAGGTTGTACCAACCTTAAGTAAATTAGGGTATAAAAAAACGATGTAATCGATAAGATAATTTTAAGAAACTGAAACGACGCTGTCCCTATAGCACAATAGGGGTATCTAAATGAATAGATGTCACGAACAGAGAGTAGTGTAAACATAAGACGATAAATGACGTGGAGGTAAGGATATCTGCAATATTGGAAAAGAGACTATACCGAAGGGAACTTCAGTTTAATTTGCGGTTAGGATAATCAAGTCGATGTAGTGTCATCGACTTGAGTACCTTTACCGCTTGAGTGTAGTAAATGCTTGTGTGTGTCCCACACAGAATGGAGATTTGCCAACGGTCGCGATATATTGTAAATATTTGGCAATGTATGTAAATTTGGAGTCGTTAATGAAAAAATACTTTGGATTCACCTTCTTTTAGACAAATACTTATACATTTTGTGTGGGTAATACCCTTATTGTACCCTTCCCCTATTGTGCTATTACCTATTTGTTGCGAAGTGTAATATATTTATTATCTAATATTTCTATGGATTCGACTTTTGTTGGAACTGGAATATCGAAAGGAAGAAGATCGGTTGTCCGCTAAAACACGTAACTAACGTTAGTGGAACCTTGGTTCGTAGGAGTCAGCACTCTAGCTCTCAGGCACAAGATTCAAGTTACGAAGTTGATCCTTAAACCCTTTACTAGAGCTTAATAAAATTTTAAAGTCACTCTCTCCATAAGACAATCACGGGATGGCATTTATGAATGAATTTTGAAATAAATCATTCTTAGAGGTGTCTAGTGTTTTTACAACGTTCCATCTAATGCGATAAGAAACGACATGCGATTTCAACAGCCTTTGGTTTCTTTAGTATTCCTGCGTTATTCTCAACCTTACTAAGGCTAATGATAGCCTTAGTAACAACCTGCGCTGCCAGCGTTTTCCCTGAAAACAGACGCACCGATGAACGGGTGAGGGGATACTCGCGCCCTTCTCTTGCGGTTCAGGGCTGCCACTTTATCACGACGGGTGGATTGCGCGCGCTGACAGGTTCTTGGCGAAGTTGTTGATATCCACAAGATGCAGTAATTGATTGCGTACTTTGAAGAAGCTTTTCTCGTGATTAGAACGTGTACCTGTGATGAGTGTGTTTTACATAACTATGTGATGATGGAGAAATTATAACTTGCTGCATCGATTTGTTTAATATATGTATATTTCTAGTAATATTCATTCTACGGTTTTCTCGTTCAATTTATTTTGAGATAAAATTCATCGGAATGTGCAGGGGCTTGCTGAAACAAAGTGGACAACTCTTGCTTGTAAACACGACAGATTGTCTTGAATGATCTAAGAACATTTCATTTATTATGAAAAAAATTGTTAAATTATTCCTATAAAACTGCTTTCTCCGTCATCTCCTACTCTTATTCTCACTTCTGATATCCGAATACAGGTATAGCTTTGCAGACACATTCTCTGGGCATATTTCAGGTAATTCGTCAGACGATTCTCTAAAATCTTAGAATTCTGCTGTCTTTATCAACTGAGTATGACAAAACTCTGGTGAATATAAGGTCGCATGCTTCCAATATTTTAGAGACCTCATTGCGGAAGGTGTGTAATTAATGGGATCCTTGCCTCGTGCCAGCTTGATCGCGATTACATGAAACGAATAAAACGATAAATCGAGATTTTATCGAGATGAGCAATACCAAACACAGTTGGCTGAGTTAAGCTTAGAGCCATCACAGGTTTTTGTCGTGGTGGATTATCGATACTAGCTAGGGAATTTCCCGCAAGCCGAGTAAGGTCGGTGCCGGATTTTACCATCCAGCGGGGAATCCGCGAAAAAATCATTCACTACACTAACAGGACTAGTCCTTAGCAGTTGAAGTGCTCATAAACAATCAATCAATCAATCAACCCGAACAATTAGGATGCACTATGCAATCTCCATTCTGATCCACAGCATCTAAAACCAAACTTCTCAAAATACGAATTTTTCAAAATGAATTCCTAACAACAATCACTAAAGATACAATCCTAATTCCCCCAAGAACTCAATGTCACCCCATGAGAGAACGTTTCTCTCATCTTTGTTTACATATCTACCGCAAAATATCTCCAATACCATCAACTCCCGAATACAATTTCAACATCGAAGAAAAAAATCCTCTTCGGATACATTTAAAGCGGCTTGACATAATTAGAATTATTATACAAATTCTTTCGAAACGTATTACCCAGAACTGAAAAAAAATGTAAACCTATTCCAATTACGTAACTACCTATGCACCAGTCGTAGACGGCAGCTGAGAAGTGCAGGTCAAACAAGGATAAATAAAAAAACGAAAAAATTAGTTCTGACTGCCTGGTTCCGGACCAGGCAGTCAGACCATTTTCAAAGATCCCACTCCCATTGTGCACTTTACACTCCCAATATGCTCATTGACATTCCCATTGTCCACTTTACACGCTTCTTCTCTTTCACATTCCCATTGTGTACTGTACACTCCCATTGTGTTCTTCTACACTCCTATGGTGCACTGGGCTCTTCCACACTCCCATCGTGCACTTTAGCGTGGAAGAACTTTTCTCAACTTTCCCTCACTCTAAACATTCTCAGCTCCTTCAGGTGCTGCTTGCTCATTAAGCGTGCTTTGCGGTGCCCCTTACCCAGCCTAGCCTAATGTTTTCAGATCGATTACCATAGGAACCGGGCCGGCACGAGTCTCACCAACTTGCCGGTTGGCAATTAAGTCACCATGGGTAATGCGGACTCCCTAATCTAGAACGTTTAATCTCTAATACGTTTATAATAAAATTTAACTTTCTCGGGCAATACGGTCATTTTATTGCGTGACTCTATGATATTTGGACTAGATGTTTTAGAAAAAAAGTAAATGTAACTGAAACTATTTGAATTGTACAATGCGACCATTTTATAAATGTGTCGGTCGCGTGGAGATTTCCCGAGAAGCCTGGGAAATAGGAAAATTCTACAGGGTGCCCTGTAGAATTGCCGAAGAAGGAAGGTGGCTTTTCGCTACCGGAAAGTTTAAATTGCACTCACGTTATAACAGATGGTGGAAGTACTCACCATTGGCTCTGATGCAGAGTTCACATGTACACAAGTTCTGGTTCTCTCGGTAAAGAATGTTCTATGGTATTGCAGAAATCTGTACCTGTATATTGTACCATAATTCTTTCATGTGGATATTTGTTGCTTATTTGCGATCTTTCAGGAATCCCCCAAGAAAAAAAATCTCACGGAGTCAGATCAGCAGAGTGTGCAGACACGAATGACGTGTGATAATTCTGTCTCTACATACACGTCAGGTATACCCTTAAGGACACTGAAGTAATGTGTGCGGTTGCGGAGTCTTGTTGAAAATGACCGTTATTACGCTCTTAATTTGTCGACATTTGGAAGAATGGCTCCAGGATGCGATGAACATAATGGTTTGACACATTTTTCGTATGTGTCATACACAAACCCTTTCTGTTTGAGGGTGAACTTCGAGCAATCCATCACAAACCAACCATTCACGAACACTGCCCCTCAACAATAAAGCACATCCAAACCCTACAAAATAAAGTCCTCCGCACTGCCTTAAATGCCCCATGGTACATTTCTAATGATCAAATTCACAATGATCTGAAATTCCCTACAGTCGCCCAGCACATCGCCCGCCTCTCCGAAAGATTCTACAACCTTCATAACCTTCCCTTCCAACAGATTTTCTCACTAGGAAAAACCACTCATCCTCATCTAAACCGCATCCCGTCCAGATTCCCCAAAGATAAATTCCGCCCTCCGTAACTCCTACACCTTTTCCATATCATAAGCGCCGTTATCTCACCCATTCCACAAACCACCGCAATAATTCCCAAGCACCCCAACCTGATTTATTGTAGAGGAACCCAGTGGGGTCATCCTCCCTCTTATTTTTGTCTGTATATTATTGTATACATTATATAAGCAAACAATTCTGTAAAATGGCCATGTACGCTGTATCAGAAAATATTTGAATAAAAAAATGAACACTGTCTTTTGAAGGGCGAGATTTGGAGCAGCGATGCCAGTCGAATTCAGCGCATCGTTCCCCGCCGATTGAGGACGCGGCCGAGCAGAATTTAATAAAATTGTCGCTCTGTCTAATGAATTACACAATTTGTCTTAAGTTTATTTGTATACCTACGAATATGGGCCTTCAATTGCACTTTTGCAGTAACAATTTTTATAGGTTTCTTACCGTCAAAGCATAGTCAGAAATATACCAACGGTCAGTTTAAATTACGAGTTCAGTAAAAAGTCCATACAGCATTTTATATGCCGCATAAAGTACTGACATTGAATTTTTATCGCCTCTAATGTTTCCTTCAATGCCTGCTATGCCCCCTAGTTCCTTTCTATTGCGCAGTCATCTGTTCAACAGAGTACACTACATTTTATATTTCTTGGTATATCTCATTTACTTACGAGAGCAAAAAGTTGCCTTGGCAGGTTCTCTGGCGTGCATCGACATGCATATTTTAAATGGATTCTCCAAGGATAAAAATGTCTGTACTGTCAGTTTTAAAGTTTTAACCAAAATGGTAAAATGATAATCGAAAATTATACACAATATACATGCGAGTTTTACAATAAACAAGACCACCATTGAAATGTATCTTAATTTTTACGAGATACACTTGTCTCCTAAAAGCTCTAAAGAAACCATAGAGTAAAGAAAATATGAGAATTAATTTAACGTTTTTATTGTAATCAAAGCTAAAGATTGTATATTATTGTTTTTTTTCTATTATACGGAAATGTAATGTCCTGTGGGGTTGTTTCTGTTTTCTTAGATTTTACAGTAACTTTAGATGGACGCACTTATCTACGAAGCGTTTGTTCACGTGGTTTCAAGAGTGGTGCATATCGACATTACCATCACTAAATGACTCATTTGCCCAGAAATGAATTTCAAAATATTTTAATTTTATACAGCAATTCTCTATTAAACAGAAAACGGAATTATCAATATTATCTTATCTGAGAATAATATAAGAAAAGTGATTAGTTGTTTCGGGTAATATTATTTTATATTTAAGGAAACATCAGGAGTATGCAGGAGTTCTCGCATATCCGACAACCGAATATTCAATTGTGTTCTGTATTCAGGAAAAAAAGAATTCTAGCGACCGGCTGGTCCGGTTGACACACATTTACACATACATGCACTACACTATCACATGTCGGAAGTCCGGTCGGGAACCTTATTTGGGAAAATCTAGTTAGCCGACGTTTGGTCGGCGCCGGATATCAACATCTGGTGGAGGACGATCACCGCCAGCTCCCGAGGAAAAAATGTGCTGTACTTACGGGACTAATGTCCTTAGCAGTTGACGCGTCCGGTATCTCTAATGAATCAATCAAGAACAAAATCAACAAATGTAGATAGCATTGAACCAGCACTCATTGCTGTAATCACTAAAGAAAACTGGCTTATAAGTTATAACTAACAGAAAGGTATGTAATAATTAAATATAATTCCTTTTAATTGTATTTGTCAATATAATTACTTTATCAAAATTTTTCAAATGTGGCACAATTGTTATGCAGATTTTGCTGCTACAGCCGAATGATCTATTTTATAGTTTGACAAAACATTAACTTGATCTAGATCTCATAAGTGATGCTTCTGACACAATCAACTGCACATCTTTCTGTTTTCATTGTTCTCGCAGATTATCCGTCATAACCTCCCTCGACAAAGTTCCATCACCACATTCATCTGCTCACAGCATCTTCCGCAAGTTCCTCTCTCCCTCTCCTCCACAACCATCCTCCAACTGGCTTTCGAAGACCCGCGTCCTTTGCTCCGCACGAACCCCCTCTCCCCTCCTATCTGCGCGATCGCCCCCGCATTGCTCGTCGTATATGGGCGACTGATCCGGGCTTACCTTGACCAAATTACTCCCGCGCAGCGAATTAAGCCGTGATGTATCTCCCACCGCCATCTTGCCCCAACGCGAGGGCGTGCTGATCAATAATCTCCGTGTCACTGGCAGTGGGTTGCCGGATAAATTGGACAAAGCACATTACAGATGTAACAATCGAATAACTACGTGGTATCGGGGCGATCTAATGATTGTTTTTGTTCCTGAAATTGTAGCGCGGGGTGGAGACGGACGGACACGGGCCGTCACGATGCGCGCGTTCGAAAATGGAGTGGGCTGGGGAAGGGGATAACCGTCTCTATCGAGCTGGGAGCGTTTATTGCTATCCATTCAGCGCGGGTAGTCTCTACTCGCGGCGCGTCGGACCCGTCCGCCGGGGCCAGTCTGCAGGGCGGCTGTCCAAACCGGATCGGTTCCGGGTCTCGGATTGCCTCGCTCCCTGCGATACAGGATGATTCGTGAAGAACGAGGAGCAAACAAGCATTTGTCCTCAGTCGCGAAATTCTTGATTCGTTGATTGATTATTTCATGTTTCCGGACGCGTTAGCTCCTATGGTCATTAATCCCGTAAGTGTAGTAAGTCAATCACATAGTTTTATCATGAAAGGGGCGGTGTTCTTACCCCAGAGGGTGGTGAGATGCGGCGTCGACTTGCCAGGTTTCGCATCCAGGTATTTCCTCCCTAACGGGGTACCACCCCAGTCGAGAATAGTTCTACTCTCCCGTCTGGTCTCTCAACATATGTGGTAGTGTAGTGCATGTAACTGTAAATGTATGTGTGTGTGTGTGTGTGTGTGTGTGTGTGTGTGTGTGTGTCTGTCTGTGAACAAGGAGAGGATAAGACAAAGAAGAGGAAGGCAAGATCGCGCGTGGTTCATGGCCCTATTTTTAGGGCAGTGTTCCGGCATTCGCCTGATGTTGATCAGAGAAACCATAGAAACCTACTGCTCAGAGCAACCGACCGCCAGATTCAGCCTCCAAACAGCGGCTGAATTTGACCTTACTATGCAGCTAGTGTCGAAAATCCTACCATCGTCGGGACTGGAACTCTAGGACCTCCCATTCAGAGGGACTGCAGAAACATCAGCGGATGCAACGTTCTTATTTCCGCACCCTCGAAAGTAGCGAATTGGTTCCGAGCCACGTGGGGTTAAATTCCTGTGATATGGGATTAGCATTTGGCCACTATGCCCTCGGTGGCTTGATGGTTAGCGAGCTCGCTTTCCACGCCGCAACCCCAGGTTCAATTCCTGGTTGGTACAAAAATTAACAGTGCGCTTTCCTTCCAATATTCCAGTACCTGTTGCTGTGTGACGCTGAGAAAGCTCACTTTCCCGATTGAGAAGACCAGAGATACGGCGGGGGGATCGCTATGTGCTAATCACACGTACCCCCTAACCCATGGCCGCAAGGCCGGGACGCCGCTGGTCGGCCCTAGTTCGTAATGAGCTGTTCTGCCAGAGTACATAGACACATACATTTGTCCACCATGCTTGCGGCGTTTTTCTTTCTGCGCGTCCTTCTCATAAATACCATTTTAATGACTTTTTTGTCCCTAACAGTCGTATCTTTCTGATTTTCATGCTCCTTTCAATACCAGATCGGTTTGAAGGTGCCATCATCGTACGATACCGAATGCCTCGTAAAGCTTGGAGAGGAAAGAAGCATTTTTCAATTTCAATTCCTACGACCTACAGTAAGTATCCTCATTATCCGTGTTCCAGATATAATAGAAGAGACTTTCTCTATGCGTATTTTACAGTTCATATGTCAGAAACAAGAACATCGCTTCTTTAAAATGCCTATAGAATCTTGCAGTAAATCATAACGCAGCTTTATTTTCACTTAAAGGGGTCGCACGAACTCTCATTTACTGTTTCCTTCTAAGGCTTCTAGAACAACGTTTCCAAAATTGCAGATTATAGAGAAATATGCTAAAAGCATTTTCACAATATCATCGATTGAGTTGTGAATACTGATTGCATTGGCTGGTATTAGCCTAAAAATCACGATCACTTTATTCCCCCCCTTCAGCCGTACATTTCAAAATCGAAAAAAAAAATACTCACCATAATGGAATAAAGTGGAAACTACTCCAACAGTTCTTCGACCCTCCCACACTATCATTTAGCAGAGGCTTCTTACATGTAATTCATAAACAATTATTTATTAGATTCACTTGTGTCCTTGTACTCAATTTATTCATCTATCAATCATATTTTCTAATGTCAATGTTAAATTAACTGTAAATATATCGTACTCAGCTGCTGAGGGCTTTCGGGCCAAGCGGAAATTTTTTTTAACTTTACTTCGAGCAATGAATGTATTGCACAGTTGGTAAGATAGTGACATAAGAAAGGCATCAGTAAAATTCAGTAAAGTGTAACCACACTTGCATTTGCATACATTTTACGAAAGTCTGGGTCAGGACATGGGGACGGACCATTATGAACAAAAGAAAAAATGTAGGGGGAAAAAGTGACTCCAGCTTATTATAATTGAAACCGGGAAACGGTGGATCACACCAACCAGAGTAAGTAACTATAATCTTTGAAAAATCGTGTAGTTACCAAACCTACAAAAAATTTCTACTTTTGAGTTCGAGATATTAAAAAACTGTAAAAAAACACAAATGTTTTTAGTGGTGTATTCCTTTCACAATTTCTTCATTGATGGAGGGAAGCTCCTCGGATGAGGCCTGGCAAGGCTGGGAAGCGCCCTTCACTTGGCGCTGGCTGCGGGGGCGCGCCCCTTCTCTTGGGAGCCTCCGCTGCGGCTGCGGTCGCGGGAGGGAGCGGTCGGCCTCCGGCAGCGCACTTGCACCTCGCGGATGCCGCCCCGCCACCTCCTGCGCCCCGCCCACGCGCCCGCCCGGCCCCCGCCCGCGCCCACACCCTCGCCTCAGCCTCCACCCGCGCCCACCTGTGCCACCGCGCGCGCCCCGGCCCGCGCCCACGGCCGCGCCCACGCCCGCCCGCGCCCGCCCCCACGCCCACGCCCGCCCACGCCCACGCCCACGCCCACGCCCGCGCCCCCGCCCGCGTCCCCACCCGCGTCCCCGCCCGGGCCCCCGCCCCCGCCCGCCCGCCCGCCCGCCGCCCCGCCCGCCCGCCCGCCCGCCCGCCCGCCCGCCCGCCCCTACCTTCGCTCCTGCCTGTGCACCCACCCCCGCCCCCATGTTCCCTACCGCACCCCTGCCCGCGCCACCCACCCCGAGTCCCTCCACGCGTCCTCCCGCCCCTCACCTCCGCCCCTACCCGCGCTTCCGTCTCCGTCTTCGCTTCTGTCTCCACTCGGTCGCGCCCTGACTCCCGCGTCCACACTCGGCACCAGCCCGCGCCCGCGCCCTCGCCCGCGTCCCCGCCTGCACTCCCCGCCCGACCACTGCCCCTGCCACCGTGCCCCCGGCCCTCGCCTCCGTCCCTGCCGACGCGGCCTCGCTCGCGTGCCTGCGGTTTCCGCGACGACCGCTGGGCTCAGCCGCCGCCGCCCACCCGCCCCCGCAAGCGATCCGCGAACCCTTGCCGCCGGCCCCTCACCCGGCAACTCCGGCTGCCCCTCATTCTCGATCCCGCCCCATTCCAAACGTCCTTGACGTTCCCCTCGTTCCTTTCTGACCATCTGCCCCATCGTCGGCGACGTCGCGTCGATCCTGTTCATAGCTGCGTCGCCCCGCGTCGCACTGCCCCGCATTTTTCTTCGTCTCCTTTGTTACTTTCGTCACTCTCCTCGTTCCTGATTCCCTCGTCCATGTCTTCACCCACTTATTCTTGTTACTCTTCTTCAAATAAACGAAGCGTAAGGGACTCCATTGAATCACACATGAATTAGGAAAGTGTTGTAATGCCTACTCTTACAAAGAATAAATCTAAATACTGGATACATAGTACTATAGAACTGGAAATGTTTCGCCGTAAATAGACTGGTCTAAAGCACCGTTAATATCATATATGGGCCTATCATGTTTTTCTAGCATGCCGCCTATTTAATTTGTCCAGTTCCGACCATCAAATTGTCATCTCGATACGTTTAATAGTTTATCCCCCTTTGCCTTTTATCCAATCCCTATCGCAAATCCTCTCCTCTGTTACTTCCAGCATTAACTTTCCTGTCACTGTCGCGTCCCCATCTCGTCAATCGCCTTCAATTCTTCCCTGCAAACCATTCCCCATATACATACGTACTAATTACTTCCACCGCTTCGTATTCACTAGGACACAGGGGAGCGGAAGAAAAGGGTCGAATCAGATTCACCTCGTGGTCTCAAGTAACGTTTTACCACTTTGGTATTAACAATAAGTTCATACACAAGGGTTGATATGAATCTATATTTACGTGTTTTTAAGTACTGAAATGTCAATACATCCGTCAACGCTTTAGAAATTCAATCTCTTTCTAGAAATATTGATTTTTCATTGAAGCTAGCCCAATCCTTCTCAACAGTCACTGTTGATAAGTGTCGGTTTCTTCAAACTGTTTTGCGACCCGAGAAGGAAAGAAAGTGGATGTTACTTTATATGAATACATTTCAGAATAAACTTCTAGTATCTACAAAGTTTACAGTTCAATGAGAGCTCTTTTGTGGTAAAGTTATTGTGCATAGCATCTAAAATAATATTCAGGCGTCAGAACAAAGGAGTGCGCCCATAAATAATTCCCTGAATACGTTGTTATACATGCAAATATGTACCAAGTACATCTTGGTTGCTTGCACGTCTTAAGTCAAATAATTTACCCATTTACAACTAGAACCTATCATTGACCTATTGACCATGATAATACATCATAAACTCCCATTATTGCGTCTCTTTGCTAGTAGGGGATGATACATGATCGTGTGCTCTTTATGATTCAGCAGCTTATCAGATCAAGAGTTGTTATGTTTGTTGACATGTATATCATATTAAACAGAAGAAAACAATGAAAAATCAGGAAAAATATTCCGAATTTTTTAAACTATTGTGACATACCAATATGTCACTGAATATTGTACAATTATTTATTATACATGGCGTCAATTAAAGGGGATAAATTATGTGAATATGCTAGCATAGCAACGGTAAGCGAGCCGTCGTCAAGGTCAACATATTCATGCAGTGACAATCGCGGAGACGGCTAGTTAATTCTATATAGAATTCTGGGATTGGCCGAAAAAGCAGTGATAGTCGTGAAATGAATATATGATTTTTCATTGAGCCAATTCTAGCAATAAAGTAGCAAAATAGATAGATATTTGCTTTTCAGATTCCTCGACCGAGTTTGTTTGAGTAAATATTGCAGTTTATTTCACTATTAAGTTGAACTACGTATTCTGAGACAAAGTAGGCGTGATGTCTGCTCTTCATCCTGGTTACTTTAATCCAGTTTTATGTACAATATACTCATTACCCATGGGAGGTCAAACATTTTTATGTAATAGCTCAACTACAATTTTACAATGCTTATTTTAATACAAACATGATCTAGGAATTTTACTACACAGGAGCTTGAATTACCGTATAACTAATAATTTAATACATTATATAATGTTACAAACAATGGCTAAGTTTACAAAAAACTGTGAATTTGAAATGACCAGTTTACCATCACCAGGTTGGAATGACCGGTACGAAATTAACTCTATTAAAGACAAGGCATTCAGAAACTAATATGTTATCGAATATTTCAACATTGACCCTTTTGTAGGAACCTCTCAGCCTTGTAATCAAAGACGGTTGTAGAGACAACCAGCCGTTACGGCAATCCGCAGCCTTTAAAGATGTTCACGTCGAACAGTCTAACATCGGCGTTGTTGGCGTGGAGGCCGTGTCGTTGGGGCCAAGATCAACGTCACCACGCTTTCGAAAAACACGTGAAAACGAACAGATGTTCGCCAACGTGGTTCGCCATTTGCGGCCCATTATCGTGCTTTACCGCCACGGCGGTTGTGTGGTCTGGCGCGGGACGTGCTTCATAGCCGCGGGATTGGTCGGCGCGGCACGGCAAGAGGTCCGCCGTCATCGCGTCCATCCGTTGTCGGAGTCGGAGGGTCGAGTGTCTGTTGCTGTGGATGCGGAGGCTAATCGTGATGCGAGCTACATGCCCAGTAACAACGACCGGTTGGGCAATCCGACTCGGTGTAGGTCGGGACGCGGTCACGATCCGGCGTGGTTTATAAGAAGCGCCCCGCAGGCGGATTGCAGCCGTTTCCAGAATAGAAGTCAAGTTCGATGGGTTTTGAATTAGAAACGTGATTTGTTTTCGTGCCGGTCCCTCGACTTGGCTTACATGCACTTAATCTTCCTCTCATTCGGTTGGGGAAATTTCAGACCTGAAACGCATTTAATGATAAACACAGGGTTGAATTGAACAGTTTTTCCCTTGACTGAAATCTGTGATACTAGGATCACGTTTTTTTAAAGAAATGTTTTTTCTTTCCTTGTTGATACTTTCGTATACTTACATGCACACCTGCATAGGCAGCGAATGCCATGCCTTAACAGCATATTTACCCAATATTTACTGTTAATCAAGCCAGATAATACTGTTATTAATTTGCAAAGTGAGTCCGCGGGGCTTTAAAATATGCCGTGAAAATATTATTACCGGATAAACCGAATAGTTACGCTGGGATGAGAATCCAGGTCCTACATATGAACCCTTACCTAAGCTGCGACGATCGGGGTATATGTTTGCTTGTATAATAATAAATAAAAATTTAATGACAATTCTCTTCTGAATAACCAATACCCTTCCTCGCGTTGTCCGAAGTTTAGAAAAACATTGAGTTAGTTTTTATATTATAAATTAATTATAAATTTTAATTTTAAAAAAATTACGTAGTTAAAAGTTAATCAGTTTAAAAATTATCGTGTAGTTCAGTGAGGGGTTGTGAAGTGGATCGAAGTGGAGTGCAATAGAAAGCAAAGTAAAGCCCTGCGGTGAAGTGCACTCGTAATATTAACTTTTTGTATTATTTATTAGTATTATATGAATTTCTTAATTTCGTTTGTAATAAATACCACTCAATTCTACTGAATTATAGTAGTTCTACTCAATTATAGTTAAATATATCTTATCCTTGAATCAAAATAATGTTTCATAAGTTGTTAAAACTATTAATTGAAATTTGTTATTATACGACTGTATTTACGTAGTTTTATATTTCTGAAATAAATTGTAATGGATTGTGCCACAACTGATTATAGTACAATAAGGTTGCGATCCTAACAAACCTACGAGTTATGTCCACGACTTGTAAATCAATTGAAATTTGTGTAATTCTTTTCATGCCATTCGCATTCAGTCACTGCAACGCGCTATAGGTAACCATTGTGAACAAAAAATGAAGTGCTTCCAGCATTATTCAACAAGCCTTGTACTAGAAAGACATAAAATTACACAGTACGAGATGCAATGTTTCAATGCGCATTCCTGGCTTGTAACGGTTCGACTCTGCATAAAGCAACCCACGGCGCTTCTTGGGTGAAGGGGAACGCAAAGAGCGAGTTGGAGAGGGAACAGAAAAAATGAATTTAGAATCGGATAAATTAAGATCGAAATGTGAAATTTGTTATTTTATATAGGTGGAGGAATTGGAGAACTGGGTGGGCAAGAAATCAAAATATCCGTATCAGCTGAAAGTGGACTAAATAGGTAAAATGGTTGGAAGAAGAAGGGTTTGATGTCAGAGAAGGGAAGTTGGAGACAATTTCAAGACAACATTAAATCATTACATGGTTTCTACAGAATAAACGCGAATGAAAATATTCGTAGTTTTTGTTAGTTTTATGGCAACCAAATATAAAAACAATAATTAATTTTTGTTCTACCATGACCTAAACTCAAGGCATCCATCCCAATGAAAATATTCATCGTTTACTGAACGGGAAACAATAAAAAAATACGATACTGAAATAATGCGAGCGAAGGAATACCCGAGAAGAAGAAGTAATTGAAGAAATAAATTAAGGAACGGAATCAATGATGATCGAGGCAGAGAAAAATACGCGACGCCAAGAAAGAGGCAGTGTATCAAAGAAACTAAAATTAAAATTAAAATGAAATCAAATAATACTAAAGATTCTTAGAGGAAAATGCGTTCCAATAAATAAAAACTAAAGTGAAGGAACAGAAGAGAAAGACCAATAGAAAGTAAAACGAAAATTTGTAAAATTAGAATGATCTATTTAGGGATGGGCGAGAAAGGAGAACCAGATACAGTAGAACCAAAATAGTGCAGCCAAGAAGATAAGAGGGAGGAAATGTTCTTAATAAAATAATAAAATGAGAAACCAAACCTTGTCCCCAACCTCTTCCCTCAAAAAGACATCCCCATTCAAACAAAATGCGGGGAAATCTTTTGGGGAAAGAAAAAGAATTGATGTAATCTAACTTGGAGGGCGCGAAACACGTATGTAAAGAAAGACAAGAGATATCTCCAAAAACCATAAATTGTAAAAAGGATGCTAAGAAGTGGAAATAAGATGATCAATATATAATAACTGTAACAAAGAAAAGCAAGATAATCCCAAACGAGAAACTTAGTGAAAATGAAAATGATAAGTAAACGTGGAGGGAAGGAAACGAAGCATCCCTTTCGTAAAAGCCGCAAAAAAGGAAGCTTCTTGGGAATGGAAATAACGGAGATAAACTTCGCTGGAGGGGAACCGAGGAAGGAGGAGGAGGAGGAGGAGGAGGAGGCGTGAGGAGGGCGAGGAGCGGGGCCCGCGGCGAGAGCGAGCGAGGCCGGCCGGCGCTGGACGGCCCTGGAGCGGGTGACAGGCCCGCGCCCCGCCCCCTCTCCCCGCCCCGCTCTTCCCCACTTCCCTCGCGCCGCACGCCGCGATCGCCCACAATTAGGCTCCGCCCTTGGGCTCGTAATAACAGTGATCGACATTGAGCTATTAATACACGACGGAGAGGCTGTTCAGACGGCTAGGAGGGCGGGCGGCGGGCGGGAGGCTGGGCTGGCCAGCGTCTTCGCGCTCTGTGGCGGAGGGGACGGCGAGCGGCGGGGGCGGTTGGGGCGGATGTGTAGACGGAGGGGTAATGGTGAGTAAAGCGGGGTGCAGAGGCGGAAGTGGGGAGTATGGTAGGGAGGGTGGGAGCGGTCCGAAACAGAGATGGCATGCAAGGTTCTTCCCTTGGCTGATGGCCATCGACGGTCGGTCACTCACCGCCTCAACGCTCTATAAAAACGACGTTTAGCCCTCTCTGTTAAAATTTCACCATTCTGCCACATAGGATTCTAAGATTCGTGCATTCAATTTCTGGAAGACGTTTCAATATTTTTGTTCACAGAAAATGGGGAATAGATTTGAGAATCTCTCTAGCGCTAGCTACTACTTGAAAACTTGATTCAGATAATATTATTCAGATAATATTTTCAGATAATTATTCAGATAATATTTTCTAGTACATAAAGAAAATCAGAAATAAATTCATTATTTTCTTCCTGATACTAGTTTCTACTTCCAAAAATAATGTTATTCAGTATTAAAATAATCACTTCAAGTTTTGTTGTATACTTACCAAACATTGCGTGTATGCCTTCTCTGAGAGACCGGAGTAACTACGAAAATATTAAACTTGTCACATCAAGGATATTCGTTCAAAAATAGCATGAAAATAATGTCACCGAGCCAGAGAACGTTCTCTTTTCATCTTTTCCAATAAAATAAAACAAAAAAGACTGAAACTATCTTCTGGATTTGTCACTTTTCTAAAAATTCTACTTGAATTATGTCTCTCTGAACATTTGTATACCAGTTATCAATATGAAGTAATCTGTCTTTCAGTTCTTTATAGTACTATTGTATGATTACACCTTTAAATGAATACAAAACCGGATTGTCCATCTAATAACCATTACATTTTTTAACAATTAACGTACGTATAATTCATATTGTTTCTATATAATTGAAAGCTGTAAATGCTGTATTTATTTTTGAAAATTTTTGAAAGATTTCTCAAGTTGAACATTGTTAAATAAGTGTTTTATGAAAAATGTACTATTGTTCAACACTTGCAGTGAATGTAAGCTGGAAAAAGTGGAACAACCGTTTCTGAAAATATGCAATCTACTTTGCATTCTAAATTTACAATAATTGAAAATAAGCTATTCTTATAGTTGCATGCACGGCGTTTTATTTGCTTAAGTGTAGTTCTTGGCTAAGTAAAGTATCTGAAAGATATAACACTTAAAGTGCCTTCTCTTCTGCTGGTCTTAATTTTGGTATTTACCTTCTAATTAAGCACAGTAACCACTACAGAATGTTACGAACATTACGTCATTAATGTACTGGTTTTGCCGTTAAAAGCTCTTCTCGTCGGAAAATATTTACTTAAATGTAACTCATTTAAATGGTCGTATATTTAACAAGCAGCCAATCGTGTGTTTGGAAACTATGCTCTAACAAGGAGGACAACTTTCCCACTTGTTTCCGAGTAAAAGATTAAATCTCGTATGAGTAGCCTTGCGTGGTGTCTTTATGGAGCGCAACGGCGCTTTCGCAAATGCAACTAATTGTGTATTTACCAGCGCGGTGACCCTCTGGGAAATCCGCAGGAAGAGATGTGTCTGCGTTACTTTGTCTGTGAAAATATGCAATCTACTTTGCATTCTAAATTTACAATAATTGAAAATAAGCCATTCTTATAGTTGCATGCATAGCGTTTTATTTGCTTAAGTGCAATTCTTGGCTAAGTAAAGTATCTGAAAGATATAACACTTAAAGTGCCTTCTCTTCTGCTGGTCTTAATTTTGGTATTTACCTTCTAATTAAGCACAGTAACCACTACAGAATGTTACGAACATTACGTCATTAATGTACTGGTTTTGCCGTTAAAAGCTCTTCTCGTCGGAAAATATTTACTTAAATGTAACTCATTTAAATGGTCGTATATTTAACAAGCAGCCAAGCGTGTGTTTGGAAACTATGCTCTAACAAGGAGGACAACTTTCCCACTTGTTTCCGAGTAAAAGATTAAATCTCGTATGAGTAGCCTTGCGTGGTGTCTTAATGGAGCGCAACGGCGCTTTCGCAAATGCAACTAATTGTGTATTTACCAGCGCGGTGACCCTCTGGGAAATCCGCAGGAAGAGATGTGTCTGCGTTACTTTGTCTGTCACCATTGGCACGTAGCACTGCTTTCTTATCATGTTCACTTACTGCCTACTCTGACCGGAAAAGCTGATGTTCGTTGCAAGACGATTCACTTCAGTAAGGGGCTAAAGATTCTCAAACAATTAAAAACCAAATTTAATTAGTAAGTGAACAGAATGTCTTGAATCAAATAAAAGCGGGGTATTTCTTCTCAATTTTTATATGAAACCATAGATATTGGTTGAAATTAATCAATATTATTTGAAATATCTCCATCCTGGAGGAAAATCGCCCTATGTTACAAAAAGCACATTTGACGGGAGAGCTAAATGTTACGGTTACGATCTTTTCTTTTTTCAACATCTTTTACATCTTTTCTTTTGTTTTTCACGCGACTGTTTTCTTCACTTCTTTACATTAATTTTTATATTACTCAGTGAAACATTTTATGTATTTAATTTTATCTCTTAATTTTTTGGCAATTTTGGAGATTCTGGTGCCGTTTCTGGATAACTTCTGGTGCCGTTTCCTTCTATGTTATGATGGAACATAGTACTTTTCAAAATCGTCTAAATCGGTTATTATTTAACTTAGGTCATAGTGCTTCATTCCCCTAGAAAGAGCGGAAAGTACTACGTAAGATGATACCAACACCTTCATTTCGAAACATTTCGATGTAGAGCACTTTTCTTCCGAAATACAGATATATTTGTACGTAAAGAAGAAAATGTTAGAAAAGGATCGTCTGAGATAAAAAGTACACGAATTTAACAATTTTTAAATGTACGTGTACTAAGTTTTATATTGCCCGACTATTTTTAGAAACTTCATCTAATCAGTGCCAGATTTTCCTCCAAAACCTATCTCTTCTTACAGGATTTATGATTTGTTCATTATACACTTCTACCTAATTATTGGCTTAAACCTTCAATAAATTATAAATATTTTCAATTCTCAGAATTTTTTCATTATTTGGGCGGAACTCTTGAAAGGATTGTAACTGTAGCAACATTTACGAACGCTGTCTGAGTAATTGCTCAAAACGTTTCGTATAATCGCTACGGCTATCTTAAGACAAGCATGCCGAATAAGCAGTTATTACCGTAATTGAAAATAAGGAATTCAACTGTACGAAACAAGAGAGGAAGCACTAAATATTTCCTAGATGCTTGGTCTATAAATTGCGACTATTATCAAGTCTTACATCTCAAAAATTGCAGTAGTAATTGCAGGCATCAGAAGACGGAATGTGATTAATTGTGAAAAATTTGTAGCAGAGTACTTCTAACACATTTAATGAAGTCAGATAGTATGTAAATAAATTCCTGTTTGTTGCATCTTGACATCCATTGAATCAAGTTCAGGAAGTTTTATAACCTATTGAATTAATTCAAGAAAAAGAAACATGGAATGTAATAAGTACTAATTATAGTTATGTGAGACACAAATTACTAAGAATAGAAATAACTGTTCCGGTTCTTAATACTCAGGTTTCGTACTTGAAGACACGTGATGCAATTTTTCGCTTAATTTTTTAAAAATAATTTCTCTATAAAAATTCAATGTCTGAACTATTTTTGCGTAATATTGAAAAATAAAAAACTCTGAAAAACTTGAACAAAACCAGTCGATACTTTTTCTTCCTCTCACACGTGGTATAAATGCTAAGTAATCTAATGAATATTAGTCGATCATAATCGTTTTAAACTTCACTGATCTCTCAGGATGGAGTGAAACTTGTTGTCAAGTGTACCGATGAAACCTGCAATCATTCACAAAGATAAAATCTCTTGACGTATGGTGTATTTTCTTCATATTTTCTTCAATTCCCAAATTATCAATTGTAACAGAAAGGTTTCAGAAAGAGACATCAGCCTATGCAGAATTTTCTTTCGGGAGAAGCCAATAAAAGCATATTTGACGTAAGTCTAAACTAAATGAAGGTAAATTCCAAAACTAGATTTGGAAATTTCGTTTCAACTAAACATGATGTGAAATACCTTGTCATGCCTTATCTGAATGATCTTTTAGATTATAAATATAAAATTCGTTCATGTAATATTTCTAACTGCTACAACACATCTATTCGCTGACTGCCCAACATTTAGCGATTGCTATTGATTTGAGGAAGGGTTTCATTTCCTATCTCTCCTTGGCTACTTACTTGATAAGTCCAAGGCACGCTTTCAAAGAAACATGTGTCACAGCCTAAATAACATTCTCTACTACAATTTCTCCCCTTCTGATTACTTTTTTATTACTTTCTATCTGACTCTTTTGCAATGTATCTGTTATTGATCAATAGAATCCCCCCAAATGCTATCATTGCTGAAATAAGCAACAATTCCATTGCTACGCTCACACTGCTATACGTCACGTTCTCAGCGCGATTCCCGTCGGAGATTCGATACGGCCGCAGCGATCATAACGGAGCAAACAAGAGCCGACAAATCTCGTATTAAAGCGGTTAATGGGGCAGAAAGGGTGTGTTCCCGTGCGGATGGCGGATTATCTCGTTAGGCGCTATCTGCGCAGCCGACGGGGGATACGCCGGGTGATGCAAGGCGGCGGGCGGGGAGCGGCCGGCCGCTACCCGCTACCTATCGCCGTGGGTGCAATCCCCACGAGAGGGAAACCGGTATTTGATACTCGTGGCCTACAATGGAGAGTGATTGCGTTTTTGCATGCGGTTCGCGCCTCGCCCCCGCCTGTGTTCGCCCACGCCCCCAGCCTCCCTCCCCTCCCCTCCCCTCACGCCCCCGCCGCGGCACCGCACGCCGGGCCGGTCGCCCGCGGTGAGCGGTCCTTGGTTCGATGCTTCCGCCTCCACCACCGGGCGTGAAGCAAACATCTCGCGCGAGGACACGACAAGGAACTATGGCGGACGCGGTCTTTGCAAGTTGACTTCCGCAAACTACGAGTAGAAGCAGAGGCATTACGTTTCGAGTAATAACAATAATCATGATAATAATAATGTTATTTTATTATTACTAATATTATTCTTAAAAGTGTACTTATTTATATTAAAATATCAGTCAGTATTGTTTTTAGTTAGTAAGGCTTGTAACTAGTAAGACCTGAAGATTGTAAGGAAGGATAAAAACCTACCATTTAATTCGTGGGCGAGGACAACTTTAAGCTTTTATATATCTATTAGAACTTATAATGTATATAATAATAATAATAATAATAATAATAATAATAACAATAATATTAATATTAATAATAATAATAATAATAATAATAATAATTATTATTATTATTATTTACCCTTATTTCACTTAATTTAGATAAGACATAAAGTATAGATTTTGCGTCAGGTGCGGGGTCAGAACTATTTATCACAAGCATAAGTCAAGTAAAGACATATTTATGTTTATAAAAACGAAAGTTTTGTCAGTTTTGTTATTCACCATTGAGTGGTGGGTTTCACACTCGGATGCGTTCCGATCGATATCATCGCTTTAATCTTTGACTCAGGGCTACGCCGCTTTGGCGCTGGCTCCAACCTCTCGCCCTCCCAATTCAACCCAGAGAACCACGTGCTAGTAAATGCTATTGGAATATACGCGCGCGTCTCCCTAACGCACTTTTTGAATTTCAGTTTATCTTGCTTCACAAAATGAATATTGGACATTCCAAACACAAAGACACATTAAATGTGTTTCAATGACATATAAATTTTATTTAAATACAATATTCATCAATAATAAGATCACGAAGACAAAAGTGTCGTAGCTATCACTGACCGAAGGGTCACGGGAACATGATTATATTTCTGTTTGTCCTTTCACCCCTTATCATCACCATATGGTTTCATCTTCAGTTACCATAACGTTAAATCTAATAGTGGTCGTAATGACCTAGATGTTGATGCGACCTTCAATAACACCCTAAAAAATAAGATATATGGTAGAAAATTGTTCCAGTCGTAAATTAAAGTAAACGCTCCGGTCTGCGGGAGGCTGCGCCGCGAGCGGTTTAAATGAGACTATTAGCACGAGGAAGCTATAACATCTGAGAACAATAACAAGAAAGTTCTGATAAAAAGAGTGTTTTGGAAAATTTCTATCAACGGAAGAACAACTCAGTTATCTGAGAGATTGACCGAGTGTCACAGGTTTGCAAATTCGAATCTACTGACATCAGGACAACGTGCTCAAGCAGATTAATTATATTACATTAAATTCTTTTTTATTTTGATGAGACTTCCCTCTTTCTCATTTTGCTTCGTTGTGTGTCTAATGGTGACTTTGGCAAATAAAATTTAGAAGGACCTCAAAAGAAGTGTTTACCCCCAGGACATTTTTTATTTATTTCTTGCAGTTAACAATATTCACGAGGTAGATTACAGAAGAGGAAATTCGTGGCAAGCCGAAACTTTTGCTCTTCTTTGTTTAATAACTCAACAATTGCTATTTTTTAAGTGCCTTACCTTAGTTAAAGATCTGAGATCCGTACGTTCTAGGGGAGGTATTCTAAACATAACACCTTTCTTGAGATGTGTATATTTAATATTGCAAAGTTTATACATTTTGTGTAAAAGGAACTAAATAAAACTCAATGTTACGATAGATTGTCAAATTTTGTAAGGTTCCACATTTTATAAAAAGAATTAACATTATGAATATCTCCAACTGGTTTGACATAATTTTAAGTTTAAATCTAGTACAGTACTGTTCATTTCAACTAAATTTTATATGCATTAAAATCATTAATGAATACTGCGAGTTCTCTGTTATCAAAGTGAAGGTAATTAATTAATTAATGACATTCCAATTTCTGATTATTATATTGCAAATTCTTTTTATACTTGAATTTCAATTTCAAAAAATCTAGAAAAAGGAATCTCTTTTTCCAAGTGAACTTAGAGCTATTTGGACGTCAAGAAAGTCCTGACTTCGTCAACTCACAAGAGAGACCAACTTCTTACTGTTTTGTATGCAGTTTTATTATCGTCGTTTGGCATGGATTCTGGAAACGGTCTTCGAATGTCATTCAAAACATGACGGGTACCTGATACGTATTTTTCCTTCGGTAGAAGTGGTCCGGTATACTGGAACCTGGTTTTGAAATATTGGTGACTTTACGCATGGAAATAATTATTTAGCTTGTAACAACTATAGTGTGGAAACTTTGGTCACGACGGTAAATTGTTTATTAACTCAATACAACATGTGTCCGTTTCAAGGATTAAAAAAAATTGGTTCGAAAAGAATCCTAAAGTCATTGCCGAAATGTCGTTTATTAATGTTTTAATATATGCTTCTTTGCAGGTAGTTTTTGGTGGTCAGGAAGAGATTGCCATAACCGTCCTTTATCAAACGCTCGGACTTTAAATGTAACCATGGATTACATTTACAAAACACAAAACTTTTGTACACAATAAGGAAATAAACAATATACTACTTCCATAATTACAAATGAGTAAACTCTGCACGTCGAAACTCAAGTGACTATGTGCGTTCAATCTTAATTTTTCTTTCGTTTAATAGTTTGTATTGGGGAGTTGTATCAATATACGGCTTTTGAAGTAAATCAATTAAACTAGAATAAGGTGTACGTTGAATGCATTTTGTCACTATAAAATATTTTTATGGTGTGTTTATAATGTATTTAAGCTAACTATTATGTAATGTAACAAAAATAGAAACTGTTTATATCAGGTCCAGTCTCCAACCAGGAACGAGAAACTTTTGAATATTCCCTGCTATTATTTCCGATACACCAGAGAAAAAACGACATTCGTATCGATGAAATATATTATCCCTATGCAGTATTTGAGTAACTCTCGTGTGTAGATGTGCGTGCGTTCTTATGTGCGTGCGTTCGATTTCCGTCACTCGCGGCTAGACCACTTCCCGTGCACCAATCGAATCATATGAGTGGTCACTCGACGCGTCTCAGTCTCCTGATGGGGAACTGATAGTTTTTTTTTTCAGATCTGGTCAGAAAATTCAAAGAAATATACAAAAACGTGTTTTGCGTGTTTTGGCGCAGCGATCTTAAGGAGTGTGTCGGGAATTAAATCACCACCACCTAAATATATCTATGTAGGTAGTATTGATTAAATCCCAGTGCCACGTGGTAATTTTCAGTCCGCGGCACCATAATTTTCATCCATCAGATTGGCACCCTAATTGTTTACAAACAAAGGCATATGAAATGAAAATCGCGTGACAGAATTTGTAAGATATGGTATATTTCATGGGTGTTTTTAAAATAAATTTGCAAATTGCCTTGAAACACTGAATTGGAAGAATTTGAATTAAATAAGAAGAAAACCAGAAGTGAAAGTACAATACCAGAGAAAATACAATTCTTAAGAGTGCAAAGATTGACATTCAATTTAATGTGACTTTAAACTTATTCACCTTATTCACATAAACATACAAAATAGTAACCTTTTAATGCTTATATATATTCGCCTGCAGAACACAAATCAGACTGAGTTTTTGGAGTTTTAAAATCTTAAAATATTAGGGGACGAAAATCTGGATTACTTAAGCAACTCAGTGGAATCCAATGTAGTAGTAAAAGATCTTAAGAAAAAGAAATTTCCGAACCAATTGGCAATGATCTTATAATAGGAATACAGAATAACGCATGAGAATAGTTTACAGGTGATCGTTTATGTTCATATTTGAAAACAAAACGTAAAATATAGCGGTGCAAAACTTTAACTATTCGCATTCCTGCAAGTGTTTTTACGGCCCTTATAATTTTTAAATTGCAATAATACCAATTCATATCCCGTGTGGAGGTAATATACAAGGTTATTGGGTGTTGGGAATTTTTGAACAGACGTATAACATTTCCATTATGATTAATAACAGGCTACTAAGATTCATTGGTAAGTCCAATGCCAGATTCTGTAAAAACATATTTGAACAAAGCTAAGCATGAAAGAACTGAAGTATTAAAGAAATTTTCAACACATGAAAATACTTTTAAAGCAGTTTAGAGCATTGCCTGCGCTACATTCAACTAGTTATATGTCAACTTACGATTACCAATCTTACGATTACCAATCTTACGATTACCAATCTTACGATTACCAATCTTACGATTACCAATCCATATTCTCAATGTTTTTACACCACATTTTTAAAGCAATTGCAGATCAATGAAGTTGAAACGAGGAAACTCGAATATCCATGCTTTGTGCAACTGTGGGCAATAAAGAATTGTGCCTCTTTCTTCAAAGAGATAATAAGAACTAACAGATTGATGGTATTAAACACCAGTAAATGTTACCTTGTCATTGAAGAATTTACATCGTTAATGTTGCAAGAATACCCTTGACTACAAGCGGAGTCGGACTTAAGTATTGTGGGATCCCCCGAGCACAAAATAGTCTTGAACTTCCTCCCCCGTAAAAATAGTTCCATCTTTTTTAAATAAAAAAATCTTAATACAAATACTTTCTGTAGAAATACAAATAAAAACTAATCATTTTATATAAAAATTTACATTTATTATATTTATTTCATTAAACATATTTTCTGCTACAAAATATGTTATGCATATTTTTCCAAAGCGCGGGATCTCTCAAGGACGGGGGCCCCCAAGCAACTGCTTGTTTTGCTTGTAGGTAAATCCGGCCCTGACTACAACGAAGTTATTTCTAGCCGTATTTAATAGTATATTGAATGTCAAGAAGCATAGTTGGTTTTCGTCATTCCGTTTTCAAATACCTTATATTTCTCTCCTCCTTTGATCATAAAAATATAAACTACGAAGTCTCTTCAATTTGTTTCAAGAAACGAAGACGTACTTTTAAAAATCAGTGTTTTGCTGCTTTTTAATATCTCAGTTATAAATGAAGGCGGTTAGAGTTGAAAAGCTACACTAGTCTCTTGTCCTTGCTCAAGACTGCGGAACAAACTGATTGATGTAAATCGAGGGATGTCATGTAGGTTCTTTTGCTAGTCTTAGCTGCATTCGCTGCAATCCGACCGGCCTTGCCGCTCTTCAGCTGTTATTTTTCATGTACCTCGTCGCGCCGCTGTCTCCCGCAAAAACGGCCACAACGTCGCGTCCCCGATTCCGCGGTTTTTCCTGTCTTGCAGGTTGATCAGAAACAGGAAAACCATACTTAATACATAATTTCAAGGAGAAACCACGCATTAATGCGTAATTGCAGCCCGCCGACGGTGTCGCGTATTCAATTTCACACGTAGAACCTCAATTAGTTCCTTAATCAACGTCGACGCGCGCTCGGGTCGCCGATGCCGCCGAGATAGCCCTGCGTCTCAATTACTTGGTGGATAACGCGGCGGGGCGGGGGAGGGGAGGGCGCGGCGGGGCTGGACGGCAAAGGAGGGAAAGGGTGGGGTGGAAGTGAAGGTTCAGGGCAGACGAACTAGGCAGTCTTTGCGAAGCGGGATGCGAGGAGAGGGAAAGGACGGGATGGGTAGACTGGGAGCGGGGCGGGCCGGACAGAACGGTGAAGGTTCGGGGGGAGACCAATTAGTCGGACAGTGCGAGGCGGGGTGCGAGGAGAGGGAGAGGGTGGAGTGGTAGAGGGTTTGGGTGAGACGAATGGGCAGACTCCGATTCGTAACGGGTAGAGAGGAATTGGGCGGAATGGGAGAGAGTGTTCGGGGAAACGAGCTGGGCAGTCTGTGCGAAGCGGGGCGTGAGGAGAGGAAAAGGACGGAATGGACAGACTGAGAGCGGGGCAGGTCGGGTAGGACGGGGCGAGTAAAGGTGGGACGGGGAAGGTTCGGGGGGGGGCGAAATAGTGGAATTGGGCGGATACAGGGAGTGGCGAGGCGGGGCGCGAGGAGAGAGAGGGCAGAGTGATAGAGGGTTTCGGCTGAGACGAACTGGGCAGACTGCGAGGCGGAGCAGGAGGTGTTGGATGGGCAGAGTGGAACAAAGGGAGGGACGAATTGGGCACTTTTCGAGGCGTAACCGGAGGAGAGGGATGGGGCGAATGGAAGAGAGGGTTCGGGGAAGACGAGCTGGGCAGACTGCGATTCATAACGTTTAGAGAGGAATAGGGGCGGGGTGGAAGAGAAGTGTTCGGGGAAGACGAGCTGGGCAGTATGTGCGAGGTGGGGCGGGAGGAGGGGGAACGGACGGGGTTGGCAGTCTGCGAGCGAGGCGGGACGGGCAGGACGGGGCGGATCTAGAAGGGCGAGGAAGTGCGGCAGGGCGAAAAGAAGACACGTCAAGAGGAAATAGCCTCTGTCTCAGGGCGCTATCTGGGATAGATACAAATTGGCTGACAGTTTCACACATCTAATTTTTATGGCCGTGTATTGGTGAAATGCATACATAATAATTGCATACATAATTGTGAAATTTTTAATTTTTCGAAAATAATTGTGTAAAATTGGAAATAAATACGTGTATAAAATGGGAAATACTATAAAATATGATTATTATTTGTATTGTTATTTATGCTAAAGCTACTTGAATAAATTCGTCAGCTATAGAAATAATATTTTGATTGTACTAATGGAGACAGTTGTAAGTGAAATTAAAAGATTAATATATATATAACGTTGTTTTTGTTTTTATTTCATTGGAGGTGTGCATAACAAGATGGTAGACTTGGACCTTATATAAAGTACCGTATTATATACACTGAGAAAGGGTTAGTAAAATATCAAGTATATTCATTTATAATGTGATGAAAAACACTAAATTTTCTGCTACCTCACTTGTGATAATTCTTGTGATACACCGTAGTTGTGTATTTGTGATACACCGTAGTCATCTCTATTTTTCGTTGACAACAATCCTTAAATTCTTTGAAATACTGTCCAAATCCTCTTTATGAAAAATTATTTTATTTGCTTTCCATTTTGATATTTTAAAAATTTAATCCAGTTTACAATAAATACCCTCATCTGATATAAATTACCCATTACGGCCAGTTTCTGATTATACACTAAAATTTTATTCATGATCAGCATCGGATTAACTTGTCTAATCTAATGAATATATTATGATGACTCGATTATAAATGGATTTCGTGCAGACCTTTAGCCAGCTCCCTCACTTCAAATGCAGAACCCTGCTGGTCATGTCACTTTAAAATGCAAGCCATCTCAAGCCTTTCACAATAACATGATGTAACTGAGTTATTTTAAAGTTTTACAAACGATTAGAATACATTATAGGAGTACACTAAGTATAGTGCTCCATTTCTCTTTTGCTAACTCCATTCTCCTTCCGAAACTCCCACTGTTGGTAATGCCGTTGGAAACAAAACGCACATAACGTGACTATACTGACTGTGACGTTTTACTCCATCATTCTGTCTTCGTAGAAATCATAAAAGATGATCTGATTGCGTATGTGACACTCAATGTCAGCACGTCTTCACTATCTTAGATGCACAACGGTTCGTTGCAATTCCAGAGCATGAAGACACCCAACGTATGCAATCCGCCCATCTCAGCACTCGGATTCTACTTGTTGCAAGACACTTGCGAAATAAAAGTACCAGAATCAGAAAATGAAAAAGCAAACCGCACTCGCATGGCTAAATGAGCGGTTTGAATGTGTACATGAGCTCTATTCACTGCCCCTTTGCCGTTTACACCGTGGCAGTCGCGAACAGCGGGTCCTTATTCTCAGTGCTTACACCAGTAATGAACTCGGGAGTGGGAGTGGGAGTTGGAAAATGGGTTCTGGCAATGGTATTCTCGAATCAACGACGAACTTCAAAGAAATATGACATGCCCACCTTCCTCAGCTGGAGAATGTTCACATCTGAAACTAGTCAGCTCTTCATAATAGCATAACAATTACAATGGGCGAGGAAAAAGAACACGGGACATAATGAACGTAGCTCGCTATGTGTAGAGAACTTACATTCGGTACATGTCAGCATTGATTATTTCCGCCTTCTGATAATTTTTGTATAAAAGAGTGTCTGTGGCTCAGCGATGAACGCGTTCGACTTCAATCGACTGATATGTGATATGTATATGGTGAAGAGGTACGTGGAGCATTTCCACAATTTTGAAACTTTTTATGAGCATAATTCATTATTTTGAATCCCATTATAAGTTTATTTTTCAACACATTAAAAATGATTCACATTTATCACAGTGAACACTTTTATCACTGTGGTACATTATTGACAGCAAGTTTGCAATATTTCCATTAGGCATATTGTACCTTTCATCAACCATGCTAGTGAGAAAGGTAAAATTGCATTCGTTATAAATATAGGCGTTTAACGAAAAAATGAATCTAAAGTTTCTGCACAACTACACATTCAAATAAAAATGATAACATACTCGCCTTCCTTTCAAATATGTTGTGATATTCTTTACAACCTAATTTTTGAGTTGAACAATGTGTAATATAGTATGAAACAGACCTTGCGGAGACAAAATTCAACTGAGAAATTTGTAATTCTATGTTTCATACTTCATAATGCCTGTACAGATCATCCTTACATGTGTAAACAAAATACAGTGAAGCAGACACGAACAGTTTATTTCCATTAAAATAAAACGTGTTTTATACCCCATGTAAATAACCAAATTGAAAAATATTTATCAACACTGACAAAACACTCGAATGGAAAATGATCCTGTTCACTGATCTTTGAACTCTACCAATGCGGAGCTATAATCTATAGCTCAGGTTGGGTCTCAAAAATGGAAAACCCTGTTGCAAGCAAGCGTACAGAGAAGAGTTCGTACATTTTAGTGAATCATTTATCCAACAACAATGAATTGGCAAACGAGTCCTTAGAAATTATGAGTGAGGTAAAAGTCTCATAGAGATGAATTGCTAGAGTCACCAGTTATCTCTACGTAAAAATCAGTGATTTAGAGAACCTTCCTGGAGAAAGAAATGTCTGTGGTGAAAGTTATTGCGCCGATTGTACACTTGTGCAGGTAACTTATGCGCATTTGTAATTAAAAACAGACGCCATCACGGGTTTCCTAGGCCACTAGTTTTGTTTGTGAAAAGATGAATTTTCTTTTCTCTTCAAGACCAGTTGTTTTCCTTAATTATTGAAATCCCATTCTCAAAAAATCTTGTTCTTTTGCTTTATTAAATTTTAAAATGTGTATGTTATTCTGTTATATTTAGGTATATGTAAAACAATGTTGAAATTACTAGACAAATGTTCTAGTTAATGAACAGAGATATCGAAAAGACAGGGATTACATTTTAATAAAGTTGATGTTAAGTCAAATATTAATATGATTTGTACTCTATTACCACATTCTAGTAAACAAGGTATGGTGGTCTGAAAATATTAGTGTTCGTTTTCACATCTCGAAACTTTAATAAGGCGTTTTTTTTACTTGTGTCGCATTCTTTCAGTTTCTTGAAAGTCATCTGCTGTAACGTTGAAAGTAATCGTATCTTACTGAATATTTATCATCTTCGAGATTTTGATAAATTCATTTGTGAGAGTGCATAAGTACAGATACTTAGTTAATTTAATATTTTGCAATGGGTATAATACTTTATCGACTAGAAAATACAAAAGGAGTATCTCGCTTGCTTATGACGAGTATTCTTGTTTTCCATTTAGAGGCATTGAAAATATTGGAAAAGTCATTGATTTCATCTATTATATAATTTTTAAGACGGGTTATTTAAAAAAATTCTCGCATTATTTTATTGTAATCACTGATTCGTTTCTACCTACAAAGTAAGTGAAAACAAATGGAAATATATTTCAACGTCAAAGTCAAATAATAAAAATACACTTCCTTTTATAATTTTTAAGAACTTATAAATATAAAGAACTTATAAATAGAGAGGTTAGTAAAGAACTTATAAATAAAGAGGTTAATACAGTATGTGAATAAAATGGTAAACATTCTTGATTTTATCACTACTTAAATTACGAAATTATCTATCATAATGCAGAATTAAACTATAATGCTTTCCTTCGGCTACATTTTGTATGACACTTTCTTGTCTGACCTCCTTTCTTCTGCATTTCTTGAAAGAGTTATAATGTGACACTTACGAGACTCTTGCTTGTACCACAAACTTAGAACGAAGTAGAGAAAGTAATGGGTGGCTCGTTGTCTTAATCAGAAAAGATTTGAGAGCCTTTTCTTTACGATAAGCAAGTTACAGGCTATATTCTTAAGTGTATAAAGCCTTGTTAGTTCCCTCATTGAAGGTTGAATAAGCAACACTAAAACCGGTCAAATTTTCAAACAAACCGGAGACCGCCGGCCGTTCCGAAAGCGAGGAGTATTATTAACGTCGCTTGTCAAGCAGCATATGTAATAATAATACATGCCTCCTTCAGTTCGTGCTAGGAACAAGTTTAGCCACATTTTTCATCTAAAGGGACCGGCCGTGATTTTTTGTTCAATTATTAGTAATTTGTATTAAACGCGGTAGTTGTAATTATGACCAACCATTTGTGTGCATAATGTTATTCGATAATGTAATATCCCTCCCGAAGCGTTACAACTGATACACTGCGATGGAGACACCGACGAGATCTAGATCGTGAGGTTTTCGAGATCTCGAGATCCTCGTGGTTGCCTGGAGGACAAAGTACTCGCTAAAGAAACGAACCTAAAAACAAAACAAGACCGTATCCTCGGCCGCTCCCCCTGACGCGTGTGTTACTCGGTGCTTAATTTACAATCAATCACGCTAAGTAAATCCTTTTATCGAATAAATTATATTGAAATTTATGCGCGCGCCGGAGCGGCTGAGAAATTCGCGATGAATAATACATGCAAATGCGCGCCGCGCCGCGTCGAGGCGCGCGGTCGCGGATAAATACGCGCGACACGCGGCGGCGGCCGCGGAGGTCGCACGCGCGTGGGCGGACGATGGGTGGAGCCGCGGGGGCGGGGCGGGCGGTTGGCGCGGGCGGCGGGCGGCGGGCGGCGGGCGGCGGGCGGCGGGCGGCGGGCGGCGGGCGGCGGGCGGCGGGCGGCGGGCGGCGGGCGGCGGGCGGCGAGCGGCGGGCGGCGGGCGGCGGGCGGCGGGCGGCGGGCGGCGGGCGGCGGGCGGCGGGCGGCGGGCGGCGGGCGGCGGGCGGCGGGCGGCGGGCGGCGGGCGGCGGGCGGCGGGCGGCGGGCGGCGGGCGGCGGGCGGTGGGCGGTGGGCGGCGGGCGGCGGCGGCGGCGGGCGGCGGGCGGCGGGCGGCGGGCGGCGGGCGGCGGGCGGCGGGCGGCGGGAGGGATCGCGGAGGCGGAGCGGAATAGCGTGGGCCGCCTCGGGCCAACACGGAACGACGCGGAGTGGTGCTGGGCAGGGTGGGTAAGGGGCGTGGCGATTGGGGTGGAGGGGGTGAAGGAGTGGGTGATTATTGTTTCCGGCCTGGTCACGCTTTGGTTTGAAAGAGTAGTTCATGCTATATCCTGGACAGTGGGGGAGTTCATCCTCACTGGAACGTAAAATCCGGCGATGACTTTTGTGTTTTTCCTGGGTATCTTGCCCAGCACGGCACTGTCCCACCTGGAAAAATATCTAAGCTTCGGACTGGTCTCCCGACATGTATGGAGGTTCATGAAAGTCTATGCGTGTGTGCATATGGTAAAGGAATAGGAGTGGACGAGGACGAGTAGGGTCTGTAGTTCATATAAGTGTGTGCGTGTGTGTATTTGTTAAAAGGAATAGAAGTTGACGAGGATGAGGAAGGGAAGATTGTTTACGGCTCGGGGCCAGTTTGTGAGGGTACTGCTCACTCTTGAAATTTATCTGAGAAACCTGCAATCAACCAGGGGCTGAATTATGTAGCGAACATCTATAACTGAATTCGACCTCTATAGCAAAAATCTGCCCCTTTTTGGGGCGCAAACATCCCGATCAACGGTGCTGTAGAAGCAACAAAATTGCCTTTGAGCTATTGCCGACTGGCAAGGGGGGCGCAGAATCGAGGCGGAGTGGTGTGTCTTGCCTCTTTCTAACGCAGGATGGAGAAGGGACAGGCGGAACGGACCAGCACGATTGATTGATTGACTGATTTTTTTCGTGTTTCCGGGCGCGACAGCGGCTTTGGTCATTAGACCCGTAAGTGTAGTGCATGTTTTTTCTCGCGAGATGGCGGTGTTCTTCCCCCGCTGGATGGCGAGATCCAGCAACGACCTATCGTCGGCTAGTGGTCTTTCCCCCTAACCAGGACTCTCCCACCAGCGGAGCACCGCGCCAGCCGGGACAAGCTCTTAGCTCCCGACCGGTCTCCCGGAATATGTGGTAGTGTAGTGAATGTTAGTGTGTGTGTGTGTTTAAGGGGAGATGATAGGAGAAGGATGAGGAAGGAAGATCGCGCGTGGTCCGTGGTCCGTTTGGTAGGGTACTTCTCTGGCATTCGCCTGGTGTTGATCGGAGAAACCACGGAAAACGGAGCAGCACGAGCTGATACGGCGTGAGGCACGATGAGGCGGAATATGGGCTCGCGATGTGAGGCAGGATGGTTGTGCGGATCCGCGTAGGAAAGGGTGAAGATATCGGAAGATAGACAAAATGGCAACGATCTCTACAAAACCAGAAAGCACTTTCCGAGGACAAAACATTTTAATTTTATTTCAAAGAACAATTATAGGAGTTTTAAGAAGGAAATGTTATTTTTTTAAACCTTAGGGCTGATGAGACGGGTCTTAACGTTATCCAAATGAGTTGAATCTTTGGATAATCTCATTTGTATATCAATTGGCAACTATTTAGGGATTCCTGTCAGAAATTCAAGAAGTCAATTTTTTTGATATAACACTAAGTGGGAGGATCATTAATAAGGATATGCAGTTCCCTATTAAGGATAACTTTACTGTTACATAATAAATATATTTATGCAAAAACAAAATTAACTTTGTAAATATTTTAAAAAATATTTATCTGCGTAATCAAGTTTCTTTTTCACACAACAATCAACAGTTCGAGTGGAGTTGAAGACACAAATGAGTTAGAAATTCTTATTTTTCTTTGATGGTGGAGTTCCTTTCACTCTTTGTGATTCTATCAAATTATCATTATATTGTGTGACATAACACTTGATCCCACCCAACACTGTGTGGCCTGTTGGTCTAGGGGTATGATTCTCGCTTCGGGTGCGAGAGGTCCCGGGTTCAAATCCCGGACAGGCCCTTGGTTTGAAATTTTTAAAAACCGCATCACTCATTGCAACTACAAATGAACAAGGAAAGAGCTGTCATCAACCAACGTCTGAAAAACTACAAACTCGGTACATTTGAAACATCATATGTGGAAATAATATTCTCTATAAACTTCTAGAAAATAACGTGGCCTGTTGGTCTAGGGGTATGATTCTCGCATTGGGTGCGAGAGGTCTCAGGTTCAAATCCCGGACAGGCCCTTTGTTTCAGAATTTTTAAATATTATTGGAAATAGCACAAGGGGATAACTGTTCTACATCAAATTGCAAAGTCAGGATAACTAAAATCGTATTGTTTGTACGAGGAACAAGCAGATAGAAGGAATAACCAGGTACTAAGTATGGTCTCAAACACATAGTTGCCTACTACGTAATAAATGTGTGTAACCCCAACGGATTGGCATAACATAGCCTAGAATTACGCGCATTTCTAAGTGAGCAAAGAATCATGCTCATTTCGCATACAGGCACAACAATCATAAGAAGAAGAAAATCAAATACTACATATTTTGAAAACAAGGAATTCAGCCAACCTCGGCGCAAATACTGGATTGATTGATTTTTTTGTGTTTCCTGGCGCGTCAACTGCTTTGGTCATTAGTCCCGTTATTGTAGTGCATGTTTTTTCTCGGGAGATGGCGGTGATCTTCCCCCGCTGGATGGCGAGATCCAGCGCCGACCTACCGTCGGCTAGTGGGGCTTCCCCCCAACCAGGACTCTCCCACCTGCGGGGCACCGCCCCAGTCGCGACAAGCTCTAAGTTCCCGACCGGTCTCCCGGCATATGTGGTAGTGTAGCGCATGTCAGTGTAAGTGTGTGTACGGGGAAAGGATAGGACAAGGAAGAGGAAGGAAAGATCGCGTGCGGTCCGTGATTCGTTTGTTAGGGTACTGCTCCGTCATTCGCCTGGTGTTGATCGGAGAAACCACGGAAAACTACCGATCAGAGCAGCCGGCCTCTAGAATTCTCATCCAGACAGCGACTGAATTCGACCTAACTGAAAAGCTAGTGACGAAAATCCTGCCGCCATTAGGACTCGAACCTAGGACCTTCCGGTCAGATGCAAATACTGGACAATATAGGTGTTACGTTATGAGAAGTCTACAGCACGTAAAACGACAGGTTCACTGGCAGTGACTTTATAAATGTTCTTTGTCAATTAGGAGACATATTTTTATTATTAGTTGAGATCTCAATGCCAAGCATCGACAATGAGGTTTGAAACTGAATTTTTGAATAGGAACTAATATTTAGAGAAGGAACGAATTAATATTGTACCTCAGTTTCCGGGTCAATGACCCCATCTCGGTCAGATTTTCGTCCAGTTTCACCGATCCCTTGAGCAAATGCTGAGATGGCACCTTGTTTCGCGTGTGGACATAAATGTAACTTCATTATCTGTGCACGTTTTCTGGAGTTCAGTGGGAAATACACTAGTTATTCAAATGATCGTTCTCCATGTTTTCGCAGCATAGTAGAAATAAATTCCTTCACGAAGGACATGACGAGGGATAACCTAAATCTATAACTGATTGGCCTTTTAAAATAGATTTTATTACATCAGAGCGAATATTTTGTTAACAACTTGCCAAAGACGCTCATTTCTTTCTCTATTCAGAATTCAACTTGTATAGGTTTAGAGTAGGGATTCCAGAATTAAGAAAAGAATACTCTTCTCCCCCAAGCACATCACGAACAGTGTTTAACTCTTTTTGCCGTAAAATAAATACTATAAATAAAAAAAGAACTAATAATGAAAAATGAATACCAACCTTGTGTCTAGAATACAATGGTCCATAGATGTGAATAATATTCCACATATGTTAAACACAATTATTTCTGGGGATTTATCACATTCTCACTTCAACATTTAACAGTATCTTGTTTTGAATTCTGACCTTTCGAAGCATGTAAGGTAAAAGTAGTTTCAACTCCATCCTCTTTGAATAGGTACTACATCACATAAAACTTAATTCAGCACTGAATATGTTAAACAAGTGGAAACAAATTTTATAGAAGCCGATATTAAATATATAGGCGCATGAATAACTACATTTGCTACAATCGCACATCATTCCCCTCATTATTGAAAATAGTTACGTAATATTGAAATATATATGTAATTGTTTTCAATCTGTCAGAAACTGAAATTACTAAAAAAACAGTTATAACTAGTACAAGTCCAATTGAACTAATTGAAACGGAGCGCCTGTGGCGCATATCTGCCTCTATTTCGATAGCCAGGAACAGAAACTCTAACTTTTACAAATGAAACAAACTTAAATAATGTGACTGTAACTATTTATAGTCCATAGTATATAAAAGAAAGAATAACATTTCACACAAGCTTGCGTTGATTACCTTACTTTGAACCGTTTCGAGGGAATAATTGTTTAAAATTTAAAAATTGTCCATGCCTCAGCAAAATTACACAAAAAGTACTCATATTATCCAAAAATTGAACATAATTGTATTTAAAATTTGTTTTTTATTAACACATTTCATTAAGAAAAAGAAAATTCTTCGTAATTGGAGTAGCAGGATGACGCCGAAAAAATTGACTTGTTTTCACTTTTAAAAAATATAATAAATTTAAACGAAAACGTGATCTGCGCCATTCTCTTACGCGTCCTTTACGCTATCTGAGGCGAAAATTTAATAAAATCTTGATACCGCTTGGACACAAAATTGTTTAAAAAATTTACAATTGACTATTTCATGCACAATTATGGGAAGAAACATTTTTGTGATATATTGTTTATGACCTTATTTCAAAATATGTCTGAAAAACAGATTTTTGAAAATGAAAATTTTTGAAAAATCAGGGATTTGAACGAAAATGATACCTGCACCTCTTAGTGTCATTTACGCTATCCAACAACACAATTTAATTTTTTTAAATTTTAAGCAATTCTGAATATGTCCCAGCGAGTTAATGTCAAGTATTTCCGAAAATATCTATTTCAAATTCAAGGGGCCGCAACATCAACGGGATCAATTGAGAAATATCAATTTTGTAGAAAATCGGTTGAACGGTTTAGGTGTAAGTGTTGACCATAGATAGGTAGACAGACGTTTTGACGTCACTCTATTTTTCGATATCAGTGACAAAACATAGATTCTAATTACACAGCATGTTAGTTGAAGTACTTTACTGTATATAGGAACATCATGTATCCACATTTTCGGTACTAGGCTCGGGACTAAGAGTTTTTTGTCCAAAATTCACCTTTTTTTCTCCACTTTACAATACTTTCTCTACTCTTCATAAACAGTAGCGAGAAATCAAAAATATTATTAGAAATCTGCACCTATATAAAGTTAAAGAACATTAGTTCCGACGGAGGCAGGATTTGGGACACTATCTTGTAAGCTAAGTCGAATTCAGCAGCTGTCCAGAGGAGAATTCTAGTGGTCGATTGACCTGATCAATATTTTCCGTGCTTTCTTCATTCAACATCAGGCGAATGTCGGAGCAGGAACAAACTGGCCACGGACTGGGCGTGATGTGTCCTTATTCTCCCTTGTCCTATCCTCACCCTTTACACACACACACACACTCACACGCACTACACTACCACATATGTTAGGAGACCAGTCAGGAGGTGAGAGCTTATCCCGGCTGGGGTGTTGCTCCGCTGGTGGAAGATACGTCTCTGCAAGGCGATGTAGGTCGGATATTGGTTTTTCATTTCGACGTAGGTCGGAGCTTGATTTTAGTCAGCGGCGGAATATCACCTCCACCTCTCGCGATAAAACATGCACTGCCCGTATGGGAGTAATGACATTTCAAATTCAAGCGCCAGGAACCACTAATTAATCAACAATTAAGGAACACTCAAAGACCAAAACAGCGTGTAGTACCCATCTACGCATGGATTTTTACAAAAACTAATCTTGAGAAATCTGAATAGTTTGCTAAGCATTAAAATACTATGATTCAACATTTTGTAGAAATGTATCGCAGTGCGTAAACATTTATGGATAAGAAAGGTATTTCAAAATATATTAATACATCTCTTCAGATGTTTTCTTCAATAAAACCAAAGGATATAAATACCATCTTCAGAAGATTTAATAATCGCCAAGAATAACACAAAACATACCTCTATAATCACGGGGAGAACATATTTTTCAGAACTCGTACATCTATTTTAGTACTTACCTTCACTATTGGCTAGAAAGTGTTGCATACGTGTATGAAAATGAAATAGAATTTGGCACGCAGAATAGATTTTACCGTACGCGTTCCGGAAAGAACTAATACCCTGGAAACAACTGAGAACTGCAATATAAACAAAACTCTGGTGTGAGATGAATCAACATGGCTCTCGCCTCGCACATTGAGAATGATTCCAAGATTATATACCTGTAAGTTTTCAGAAATTTGTGCAATAATAATAATAATAATAATAATAATAATAATAATAATAATAATAATAATAATAATAATAATAATAATAATAATGTGTGCAACTGGTATAAATGTGTTTTGGCGTACTCGTATCAATGCGGGACTCGGATCCCATCGTCGCCTCCTCGGCCAACAGTTCATTTGTATGCCAAGACGCACAGTACGTGGTAGGTAATAATTGATGTGTAAACGAAATAATTAATGTATAAATGAAAATAAGTGTTAAATAATAAAAAAATGAGTTGTGAGCAACAGCTTTAGGCATTTCATAATTTTCAAATAATTATTGAAGCCTGTTGAGGCCTACTGCATACGGCTATATGAGACAAATAGCAAATCCAATAACATAATCGTCCAAACATTTTTTAAAGTAAGAGAAACATTGCCAATGTTCCTGGTACGTCCGAATCGATATGATGCACACTGATTTCAAAATGCCAACCGTTGATTTAGGAATAAAAATGTAAATATGTTCAAAAATGAGGAAACCATACCAATATTTTAACAATAAATCTGTTTAAGTAATGGTTTTGAAATATGATGTCTTTGGAAATTTAAGCTTCTAGATTGACCTTACAGGTTTTGATGATATTGTGTGCCTACTGCGTAAATGAAGAGTTGGTAATGAGCATCTTTTCCAAACATCGTTAGTTATGTTATTAATAAAAATTTTACTTATTCCCACGTACGAAAAAATCGTAAATAAACAAACAGCAAGAATTGTTAATAAAATGTTTATCAAAAATACTTTCCCTAATAACGCTACAAATAACGTGGCCTGTTGGTCTAGGGGTATGATTCTCGCTTTGGGTGCGAGAGGTCCCGGGTTCAAATCCCGGACAGGCCCATCTTTTAGAAAGTGTTTAAAACCATATCGATCTTGGAGGTGGCGTGAGTAAATAAACAAGAAGACGATTTTATAAATATCAAAGATTTCATTATGACCAAAATTAAAATATTGCTATATTGGAACATTTCTTAGTAATTGATTAGATTGGTTGTGAGGCCTGTTGGTCTAGAGGTATGATTCTCGCTTCGGGTGTGAGAGGTCCCGGGTTCAAGTCCCGGACAGGCCCTTGATTTTGAAATGTTTGAATATTTTATTGCTTTTGGAAGTGACGTGGATAAACTAAAAGGTGTTATATCAAGGACTGAAAATTACTCAAGAAAATAATAACTAAAATCTTGTCATGTGAGGGAATAATACTTGGTCTTTTCGCTTATTGTAATGAATGAACTGCGACGTCTCGAATCCGGGAACGAAAGCGAAGAACGAGTGGCGGGAACTAGGAAATTCTGTCTTAGCGACTGGTGGAATTAGTCATAGCAACTAGCGACTCTGGTGAAGACGAAGTAAAACTATGGATAGCTGCTAATAAAGTGTAATGATTTGTTTGTGAAGAAGCGTTTATTAAGGACTAACTAAGAACTTAAAAAAGTTATTCAGGTTGTTTCTTCAGTTCGTGGTTTTATTCCTAGGATTTCAAGGGTAAGCCATTAAAGAACACGAAAATTATACGGAACCAACGTTTTAGTTATTTATTTGCTATGCATCAAAACACATTTGATATACACCAAACGAAATTTTATACTTTTCCAACTTCCACATAACTATACATACCGTGAATTCACCTTATACGATTGAGGTAATACATACGACGCCATTCCGCTCACAGTTGCGACAAAAACTATGAGACCGTTTCGATTTTTCCTGATAAAAAAAGCAAATATTTGATTGCGTTATTCCGCGAATTCTCATACTGTGCATACCAACTGAATTCAACGACACAGTGACGTCACTGCTTACGACGCAGTCACGACATGCAGGCCTCCAAGGAAGACGCCGCTCACAATTTTACTTTTGCTCTTTACCGTGTTACGTTATGAAACAGCAATTAATAATCTCGGTAACGTGGAAAACTGTTGTATTGTATGTATTATTCTGTGTTATTGCAATATTCCTGAAGACTGTTTTGTTAAAATATATATAATTTAAGATAAGATGAAAACTACAATTGAGCACAACTCAGTGGCAATAATTTACAAAATAAATTATTTTGAATACAATTTTAATGATAATGATGATGATGAAAATAATAATAATAATAATAATAATAATAATAATAATAATAATAATAATAATAATAATAATAATAATGCACAACTGCTTACAATGCATCATGTCGCCCACCCTCTAGCTGATATATACAGACTTTGTGTCACGTATGCAAGGAGGAAGAGACCTCACACAAATTCAAGCCTCCTGGCACAATGCAATAGTCGCGACGGGAAAGTATGTAGTAAATCATCTAGATGACCTGCCAATAAGGGAAGTCATTAAATCTGACCAAAGGATGGGAAACAGTGACATTATTAGTGTTGCTAGAAGCAATGCCAAGAAAACTATGCAAGACCCGCAGAATAACAAACAGTGAACTTTTGATGCTACTAAACATGAAAGTGCGATAAAAAATGTTCAATTGTAGTGTCCATAAATCACTTTATGGACAGTACCTAAAAAGAATGGACAAGGTGCATATCAATAAAGATCAGTCATTTATGTGGCTTAAAAGGGGAAGAATGAAGCCAGAATCGGAAGCAGTTCTAATAGCTGACCAAGATCATTCGTTGGGAACACGACATTATGATAAAGCGGTTCTCAAAGATGATAAATGCCTCATCTGCCAGGATCAAGTAGAAACCATCAAATTGTTTCAGCTTCCAATTTCAAAGACCGAATACTTGAAAAGACACGACAACGTGTGTAGTTACCTCCATTGGCAGAAATGTACCGCCTTCGAAGTTCCAAACAAAAGCCCCAAGTGGTTCGAATACTCACCAAAACCGGTGACGTCTGTTAGATTGTGTATGATACTGTATGACCAACATATTTAAACTAATCGCACGATTGTTTGAACAAACCGTATATTGTCATAAATGATTTGAAATAAAAAACCTTCCCTACTTGTAGATGTGGCTGTTCCGTGCGATCAAAACGTCCTAACCAAGGACGAAGAGAAACGTCTTAAGTAAAAGAGTTTGGAAATAGAGATCAGCCGAATGTGGAGAGTAAAAGCACAGAACGTCCCAATAGTTACCGGAGATTTGGGATTTGTTCCGCAAAATGTTCTTAAGAACTTTACTAAACTCCCAGGTAATTCAAAAGACTGGAAAATGCAAGACATTGTTTTATTTTTAACAGCCCATATTTTGCGCGAAGTATTGTAGAAGCAGCAACACACCTTACATCTGCTCCTTAGAAAGCTGGTTGCAACCTGGAGTAGATTTTATATTCAACTGACCCACAACATCTTTAGTCGGGAAGTAGAGAAATAGTATTAATATTAATAATAATAATAATAATAATAATAATAATAATAATAATAATAATAGTAATTATCGATGTATGAAAACTTATCCTATGAACTAAAACATGTTTGGAAATTAAATGCTACCAAAACATACCTACTCGTGATATCGGCGGAAGGCCTGGTCAGTAAAAACTTCCTTAAAAACTTAACAGAACTTAAACTACCCAAAAACGTTCTATGGGATAGCGCGCAGTTTTGTTGCAAACAGCCCATATCGTAAGAAATTTTTTATCTTAAGTCCAGATATAAGATGAAGTTGTTCTTCTGTGACCGAACCTGTCCCCAAAACAACTCTGGGGAAGGTGAGCATTTTTACCAGCAAATATAGCTGAGAAAAAGTAGGATAATAATAATAATAATAATAATAATAATAATAATAATAATAATAATAATAATAATAATGAACGTACTACTACATACGACAACGCTACACCACATGGCGTTTCACAGCACTCCATGCCATTGCATTGCAGTCTCCTTTCTTTCAACACCCTTCGATGACTTTCACTACGCCTTACTGATATGCACGACAAACGCTCTTAGGTTTTCATTAAAATGCGAGAGTTCTCGCACGGGCAGTGTTATCAAGAGTTTTTTTTATCAATTGTTCTTGAGCAGTATGTGTGCTCCGTTTCGGAAAACCATTTTGTGCGGTTTTGTTCATTATCAAATATGATTTTGTTCAGTCGGTTTCTACCAGTTATCCTCTACTTTTGTCCGTTTATATTATTTAACTAAAATATATTTTTTAAAATAAAATTTGACATTTCTTTGCTCACGTCTGTTCTTCCTAAACTTGTTTTAAAGAGTAACTAAATGGAGGTTCGTCGCTACTTGCCGTAATGTTACTAACACCTTACCTTCCTTCGACCTTATTCAATTAACCAGGGTACATGAAAACTATAAAAGAATTGTGATGTATGTTCAATTACAATGTTATCGTTTAATGGAAGTACTTTAGCAAACTGATTTCATTATCTTGACTCATAAAGGAATAATACGTACGGAATGTTTTTCTACGTAGAAGTAATATGTCATGACATGTTCTTTAAATGTGATACAATGTTTAAATACAGTGTTAGTATGTATTATTTACTTCTCGTATTCTTCCGTGGTGCAAATGGGTGAAAGCTTTTATGTTTGCATTCCCTCCAACCACATGTTGAGTCGGTTATGATTTCTAGGTACGTAAGAGGTGCTAAAGGTTAAACCACATCCTGTTGCTGTGCTGAATGCTCTGCGAATGTATTGTCGTGTTTTTTTCCTTTAGGATTTGCGCTTAATTTCCTTTGTGCTTGCATTTGGCACTTGGTAGTTTCATTGATGGAAAACTTTCGAAAATGGGGATGCTATTGAAGCGTAATGTAGTTTTTTAGAAATAATAAAGAAATAATCAACTGTAAACTAATATCTTCTGATCCTCGATTTATATTTTAGAACTCTTTTCTCTCCTGAATTTCTTTGAACATCATGTTTTCCTCTCCTTTCTTTCTTCTCTTCGCCTCTCCTTCGACTGTGTTGTGTTACCCCGAATTTCTAACCTGATTATTCTAATAAGGGTCTCTAATTGCGGTGGTTGAAGAATTTAATTTTGTATGATTTTCTACAAAACATTGGACTTAAAATTAACCAAGTGGAATATCAATATCATTTATCATCTGTAAACTGTCCATTTCAGAATTATTTTCGAAAATATGGCTTCAGAAAAGAATCGCATTCTTTGCAATTCATCGTAAGGACACATATGCAGAAATTATCATCTTAGATCCTACGATTTCATACGATTTACGAGTTTCAAGACTTATTAAAGAGACGTTCTCGAATATTCTGAGACATGAACTCTATGATATTTGGCAAGATTCATAGTTTCGTCTCTGCTATATTGCAATATGAAAAGTAATAATACATTGAATAAAAACTTTCACTGTCATTTTACTAATCTATTATTATTATTATTATTATTATTATTATTATTATTATTATTATTATTATTAGCCTATAACATCCCGTAAAGTTTAAACGCATCTATAACGAATCTATACAAATATTAAACCATCTCCCATACGATCTGGAGTGCCCGTTCAGTTACTTGCTGTGCGGCCGTCCCGGCATGTTGAGGGGCATAGTCCATTTCCCAACTTCGAGTAGCACTTCGTTACAGGAACCAAATGCTGTGGAAGTTGTCACCTACAGAAGGCTATTGAGAAAACTAACTTACTACCGACACTGTCTTTAGTAAATCATGTAACAGAAGGTAGCTTGTCGCCTGTACCGTTTGATACCTGGCATGTTGAGGGGCATAGTCCATTTCCCAACTTCGAGTAGCACTTCGTTACAGGAACCAAATGCTGTGGAAGTTGTCACCTTCAGAAGGCTATTGAGAAAACTAACTTACTACCGACACTGTCTTTAGTAAATCATGTAACAGAAGGTAGCTTGTCGCCTGTACCGTTTGATACCTGGCATGTTGAGGGGCATAGTCCATTTCCCAACTTCGAGTAGCACTTCGTTACAGGAACCAAATGCTGTGAAAGTTGTCACCTTCAGAAGGCTATTGAGAAAACTAACTTACTACCGACACTGTCTTTAGTAAATCATGTAACAGAAGGTAGCTTGTCGCCTGTACCGTTTGATACCTTTTCTGAATATCGCTACCCTGATTGTGTCAGCAAATGAATCACCGTTCACCGCTGGACTTGGAATCCGACGCGGAAGAACAGCGCAGCCGGACCAGGGGCAGTGGGTATAGAGGGCACATCTGGGCGTAACCTATTCATTAAAATCGCTAGAAGGTTGTTTTTAGAATTTTTGAAGTCGAATTTAGATTCTTTGAATCAAAATTCAGCTCGGTTGATTTGAAATAGGGAATGTTACTTACAATCCTATCTCCTATATGCCTAGATACTACTTTTTACAGCTCGAGAAATTAGGAAAACAATATAAACTTCAAATACATACCGGAAAAAATAATCATATGACTACAAAGACAAAATATAAAAATAGTGTAATATATGTATTTTTCCCACTTATTTAGCAGTTTTGCCAAGAAAAATAAAAGTGTTATTTTTGTATATGTCGGTTTTCATACAAGCTCTTTTCTATAGACACTTGGTCTTTTAAAAATACTCTTCATTTATATTTAATATATATTATATCTGAGAATAAAAATATAAACATTTTAAGGGAACCCCCCAAATACTTCTAGCAACTGTGTGGGTTTTCACGTGTTATCGACAGGGAAGTTTTCTCTGTAATTTAATCCCATTGCTGAATTGCTAGAGACGCGAAAAGGAGAAATGAAATACACTCCAGTACATAGAATCAGCAAATGTTTATTCTTTGTTCTAACACCAGAGTGATGCAAACTTCTATGATTCCCACTTTGCTTTCCCACTTTGTGGCTCGTTGCGGTCACACAGGTTGCAGGTCCCGTTGCCGATGTGTTCGCTGCAAGCGCCGCCACTTCCCCAGGCCCGCCGCCTGATCGGCCTGACATTTGCTGATCCGTCCCGTCCAGCGCCGTCCGATGTCGTCCAGTGCCGCCTATCACCGTCCACTATCAATTGCCGTTTACCGGCGTACGTCGCCGTTGCGATTTTCAATTAGTAACTCTGTAATAATTGTTATCCTTGATTGGCGTCTGAAAGGTCACCTAATGGAATGGGCGTTCCCCTGACACGGAATGCTTCTTTTCTAGGGGAGTTGTACGTGGTGTTCCAGAAAAAAAAATCGCTGTGTTGGCTCTTGATTACGATGTGATAGTGAAACGTTGTTAATTGCGGCGATACAATCTCTGCTGCTAAATATTTTATAATTATAGTGCATGCTAACACGAGCTGTTATTTATTCTGTGACCATGGATGCACCCAAGAATCGTTATGTGAAATGGTTTGCGTAATGACCTCACTCTTCATTCTCCTCTTGGCGTAGTTAGTAAAGAAAAAGCTGAAATAAATGAAATCATAAAATTATCAAAATAGCTTTTTCTAAGTTGCAACATTTTTGTAAAATTTTCTCAATAAATAATATTATTGCTTTGTTTGAATATTTGGGAGTTTTGTAGGAATATTGGAGGATAGACGCGAGTTGTTTCTACTGTAATTAAATGTAAGTTTCGTTATATATTTTTGTGAACTGATTGCATTATGCATACAATAAATAGCAAACCACTAAGAACTGAATATGTTGCATGGTTAATAGATAATGGTGTTGGTAGATGGATGACTATTAAGGAACGCTGAATGATACGGTACTTAAGCGTATGACCCTGAATATATTAATTTATACCATAATTATAGCTATACATCACGCTATATTAGTCAAATGGTACTTCATTTTACAGCACCAAGTTTGGAATGCAAACCAGTAACCAATCTAGTTGTAAAGAAAATTATTGCATTCTCAGGTTCGTTGGACACGTTTTAATTTAGTAAATGCAGAATAGCGCCAGTTTTATAATAAGATTTCATTTAAAATGTATTAACAAATTGCTATATACCGGTTTTCAGCATGTCTATGAATAACGTAGAATTTCAACATCCCACAAGTGTTGTAAACGATTTGAAATGAGATAATAAGCTGATTACGAAATTTGTGGTACTAATTAGAGGGGGTTCGCTCTTTGAGAAGTATTATCTAGAGTAAATAATTCATAGGTTGCATACAATTTAGAATTAATGGGCTAATGTGATGAGTTAAACTCTTTTGATGTAGAAATTACATCTAAAATAACTGTTTTGTGAATTAGAGTGAAAAATAGAAGGGATTCAAAACATTAGCTATTCCTATTATTATTTCGACCTTATTCTTTATATATGTCCACTCAATTCTCTTATTCTAATTAACCTATTCAACTTAAAAAACAGTTATGGTATATCTAAGCTATACTACAAGGGCACTTTCTCTACATGACCACACGAGAGTTAAACGAAGTCTCCAACGAGATACGTGCAGCATCGTACGTCCAACACAAAACAGTGCAGCGCGAATTCATTATAAGTAGAATGAATCGCAGAGTTGGCTCAAGTGTAAGCCCCTTGGTTTCGGAGCCGTCATAACAGTTTGATCGCGCAGGGCGGGGCTCCATCTGGCAACAAAAGTGTCGGGGCCTGAGCCCGCGCGGTCGCTGGCGGGCGCGACACCGCCCTCTGCTCATTGCCCATCGGCCGTGGCCCGCGGCAGCGGCTCAGATGCCTATCGGGCGCTCGGTGTCCTGTTGTGACGTCTCCACGGGGGGCCCGCGGCCATGCGAGCCAGCTGCGCCCCGCCCCTCTCCGCCCCCCCCCCCGCCCCGCCCCCCACCCTCCCTTCACGTCTTGCCTCTTTCTCTGGGTTGTGCCCTTGCTGAGATACCCCGTAATACCATAACTGTTTTTTAAGTTGTATAGATTAGTTAGTGTTAGGGAATTGGGAAGACGTATATAAGGAATATTGAAGGATTAATGTAGGAGTAGCTGATCGTTATATATTTCACTCTAATTCAGGAAAAAGTTGTCTGAAAAGTAATTGAGATGTTATTAGAGGATGTAATTAGAGTTTTTCTGTGAGATGTAATTCTCTTCTTGCTGCCTCATTCTACTCCTGTCTTCTCTCTTCTGTTTTTCGCTCTTCTATTATTAACTGTTCCACTCTCCGCTCTTCTCCCTGCTCCGCTTTTCTCCATTCTTTTCTATTCTTCTCTCATCTCCGCTCTTTTTTATTCTTCTCTTCTCTACTCTATCTGCCACCAACCCATCACCACCCACTCCCCGTACCGCCGCCACATACCCCCACACCACTCACCTCGCCCTCAACGTAGCTCACCCATTTTGTCTTGCCCTCTGGTCCATCTTCCCTACGTCGTTTTAGCTCACTGTGTTCGTTGCTTATGATGGATCCAACTTCCAAACACACTTTATATTTTGTCCTTTCGGAGGCCACCTCACCTCACATTAACCAACCACTTCTTCTATTATCTCATCTCCATCGTTTACAATAAAATTCCCATTTAACCTCTTGACTAATTGCATTGTTCCCTTACTCACCAGTATTTTACGTTTATTAGCAATCACTCACTTACTGGTATTTTTTAAGACTAGTTTCTGCCCTCTGGCCATCTATCTTCTTGTTATTTCTTCGTCTTTTATTACTCTCTTTACTTACTTTTTCCTTCTTCGTGTCCTCATCACCTTTGAGTTCTCCTTCTTCTTCCCTTCTTTTCTTTCTTATATTCAACTTTCCAACTAGTCACCCACCATCTTTTCTTCCCTCTGTCCTGACTATTAAACGCGCACGTTTTCTTGAGCCCCAAAATACCTACCCCCACTCCTACCTATCAGGAAAATCAGTTGAATTAAGAATAAATATTAGCGACGAGTGGTGTTGACAAAATATTTTTTGATATAATAGTTTATATAACAATTTGATAATTTTTATAACAATTTGATATAATAGTCCCAGAGTCGAAATAACTAACCCCCTTATCCTCTCGCATCTAGTGAAATGAGGGCTCAAGAAACAAGTGGGGATAATACCGCATGCTAGGAAAATCCCTCCGCACCGATCGGAGTCAGACCCTGGGGCGACCGCCGCTTCCGCCCTCAGCTTCGCTGACACGCTGGTGTCGCATGGGTGCCACGCCCCCTCCTCACCCGCAGCTTCTGCAGCACCATTTGGACGGCCCCAGCGCCGCCGGGTTCTCGTGAGACCAACATCAACATTTCTGTTTCTAGCTCTCTTATAAATAGGGCCTGCAAGTTTACGACCTAAAAATGTTAGAAGTATGCATTTATGACCTAAAAATATGAAAATATGACTTAAACAACATTTGGTTTTCGAAACCTTAAAAATGTTTACAATGATTATATAACCATTATATTGAAAATATACTTTTAAAATCCAGCACATATACAAATCACTCTTCCTCCTTTGGCACCCCAAGATGACAATTCTACTAGCAAAAGTTAATTTACAGAAGCGGTTGACTATGGCACAAAACCTTACAAAACTAAACTAACATTTTGTCGACATCTGATGCTTTCTACGCTTTATTTTTCTACGTAGCATATCCGCCCAATTCACATACATATATATTTATAGGAAAGACAGACAATTTGATATAACAATTGTAAGAAATTAGATAATAGTTACGAGATTTGGAAAATTACTTTGCGACGGCTGGAAGTATGCGAAAGTGGAATCAGCAAAGTAAAAATATGAGAAAAATTACAAAAATCCATGAAACAATTTGACCATAATATGAAACTAGTGATGGTACAACAGCACGTACTTTCTTGCAATATTGAAATGTTATTGTTGTGTTCGACCGGAGGCGCATATATGTTTCATTAATTTCAAATATAAATTATGCAAAAAATACTACAACACGCTAAACGCGCAGTTACGAAAATTAAACGAAAACTTTTACAAAAAATAATACATGACTTTTTTAGAGCTTATCTTTTTACAACACTTTGTCTGAGTGAAAAATCGATATAATTAATTTTATAGTTGTATTTTTTTTTAATTTTCAAAACATTCGAGTGATAACCGAAAATGGAACTAGTACTATATTTTTTACCAGTGCTTATTACATATGTGGAAAAAATTTAAAGAAACAACTTGAAGCTATTTTTGAGAAAAAAACGTACATTTCAAGCACGAAATTACGCAAAAACTACTCGTTTTTTCAAACAATTGTGCGTGACTTTTTTGAAAGAGCTAATTTTGTACAACAGACATTCTGAAGCAAAAACCTCTTATTTTCAATTTTGTAGTTCAAATTTTGTTTTACAGTTTTCGAAAAATTAGATATTTCAACGCAAATGAGACCTACATCATTCTCTTCAACTTCCATCGCACTACGCAACAATAAAATTTAATCAAAAAACTAGGAGACATTGTTTTGAAAATTTTGGGAATATCCGAGAGGTTTCATGTAAAGTACCCCCCAAATTAAAATATCAGTTTCAAATTCCAGAAGCCGCGACATCAGCCAGAACAATTGGGGAAAATCAATTTTGGAGAAAATCGACTGAGCAGTTTATACTCTAGCGTTGTGCACAGATGGACTGACACAAGATTTTGCCACCAATCGATTTTTCGGTATAAACTACACACAAATCATGGGTTCTGGCTACACCACGTGGTAGAGGAATTATTTTTCTTTATTTAGCAAAAAATAGAGTTAAAAAAGTGAATTTATCCAGTGTTTCGTTACCAGAGCCCGGCAAAAAGAGTATTGTATCGAAAATTCGCCGTTATCCGGCACGCGATTACATACTTTCTCTTACGTTAGTCAGTGCGAGAAAATAAAATTTATGGAAAGTGATCATAATGTTTTAAAAAAAAGCCAAAATATGACTGTATATGACACGTAAGAATTGTATAATTTTACTCATTGTAGATAAAATCATGATTAATTCACATTTTCCTTGGAAACACAAAACAATATGACACGTCATAAACATCCTGACCCTACTTATGAGCTTAGTGACACTACGGTGAGACTTTCCTGCCGCACCGTACGTGCGCCTAGCCCCTATTAATAGGGGTCGCGCTACTCGCGCCGTAGCGTGGCGGCCACGCGCGCCGTTTTTCCACCCCGTCGCATCCAATGACGCGCCGCGGCGTCTGGGTGTCGTGCGTCTAGCCCCTCGCGCGCTTGAAGGGGGACGCGGGTGACAGTTCAAATATTTTGCTGCCGCGTCCGCGCCGTTCTCACGCGACCGCAGCGCCTCGCCTGGCGGAGCGTGAAGGCTCCGCCGCCGCCGCCGTTCATTCTCCTTGGCACGCCGCGCGCCGCTCGCTCCCGTTTGTGTTGCCGTTGAGGTGACAGCCCGCGACACATGGGAGCCTCGCGTAAAAACGCATGTCGCTATTCAGTTTTACGTTTAGAAATACGCGGGGTAAGCGCGGAATATAGCCGACCTGGATGGCCGAGGTGGCTAAGAGCGAGTACCGACTCAGTGCTTCGGTCCGAAGGGTCGCGGGTTCGAGTCCCGCCTTCGACATGGCTGTTTGTCCCTTGACTTTGTGTGTGTTGTTCGCGGAGGGCCTCGCGTTCTGCTGACCCCAGATCAGAGGAGCCCGCAAGTGTTTGTCTAGTGTACGGTCGAATATGCGTCCCTTCGGGACGTAAAGGGCAACCGGCTGTCGGCTGGATAAAAGCCCTAGGAAAAAAAAAAGCGCGGAATATATATATTTTTAAAGTACAGAATGGCGTTAGATATATATTAATCTTCCTTCTTCTATTCGTTCTTTCCGCTTTATTTTGCTACACTTGGGTCATCAATGCAAGAAAGTAGAAAATGTAAAATATTTTGCGAGTCGTCTAACTTGCATCTATTGAGAGAGAAGAACAGTATCCATTTAATCGAAAATAGAGATATCTTTTCACCTTTTCTGCCTCAGACATATTTCAGCACTTGAAAGTAAACCACCTGCAATTACGTAGCATATGCTTCGGCGCCTGAATATTAATGTCAACTCTAAGGTAAAAAGTATTGGTGAACTGCATAGAAAACATTAACTTAAAAGAAATAGGACTCAAATGAAATGGTCATTCTGTTCTGTTTATTCGAACTCAATTAAATGATTGCTGTGAAACGTCTTTAAAATCTTTCCAGAAGGGAGGATTCTTTGGTAAAACCGCATTAAACTGAAACATGTTACACTATTATAGCTTTTATCTTTGTAACCATTTTACTTACGCGCTTTATTTTGGCGTTGATTTCTTGATGAAAGAAACAATTTTTCGATTATGCATGTGTCGCATGTGTAGACACTGCGATTGGTGCACTATGCATGACACTATAGGAGCTAAAATTATTTTCTAGTGCGGCCTTCAAAAAGGCGTTGCTCAGCAAGTCGTTTGTAGATAGGAGTAAAAACAGTTTGAGAGAACACTTCTGCAACGGTGTGCGCAGTCTAAAACAAGAGGAGGAGCCAACTACATTTTTGCGCCCTCTTTGCCAAAAAAAAATCTTTTATTTTAGTGTGAACTTTACTAGTAATAAATAAAGCATACCAAGATAATGAAATTAAAACTTTCAAAATACAATTAACAGATAAAATTAATTTTACATTGGATGATATACATAATTGCTCGAATGGCTTCGAGAGTATCTTATATAAATGTATTTACTCGTTTTTTAACCTATTTGGGGAATTGTAAATCATAAATTAGACACGAAAATAAAATGGTTTATTACGAAAGATTTTATAAATCTCTTCAAAACTTTCCGAACCATCAAACTGAAATGCTTATAGATGCTCGTTATGTGTTATAATGCTTAAAATGTGCAATTTTGTTTCATTAACATGTGCGGGTATTCTGTCTTTGAATCTAGAAAAGGCATGAACAGACTAAAAAAGCACGGCAGAGACATATGCCAATAAGTGATCGTCCCTTTCGGCAAGAAACATTTCGTGGTGAGGGGTCGCTTACCAGAATGTAACATTATTTCAAGAAAACTATTTCTAATATAGCTTCTATCTTTCCAACCGTACTGTCTACACTAGTAACTTAAGCGTCGTTTTGTAGAGGAAAGAAGTCATTTTTCGATCACGCGTACATATTTATCGCGCGTAGAGAGAGTGTCGTTGATTTTCCACACAGGATCCATTATCGCTTCCTATATTATTTCAGTAGTATACCTACCTTTTGTGGCTCTCACACGCGACAAACCTTTAAAAATGAGATCTCTAAAGAAAGATAATATCACGGAGACGTGATAAATTGCACCTTGACCTTAAAAATATGAAGGGTTTGTTTAAAAAAGCATCTAAATACCCATGTCAAATGCAACCCGCAACACACGTCCGCTTTCTAAATCTATATAACGCTTTTATTGCCTTAAAAACTAAAATATTGAAGCCGAAGGCCCCAAAGAAACGTTCCCCACGTCTTAATCTAAAGGATGAGATCTTCTAGAACATTCTATTACATTTTTACTGGTCAGGAGATTTTCGATTATACCCCACCTATTCAGAGCCTGTAGAATCTGCAACTATATGTGAAATTAAACTAATTACTTGGTATTCTTCGCGATTGAATTACACGGGTACAATCTCTGCTAGGAAATAACGTTAAGTAAGAAATGTTTTTATTGACAATGTAATTATTGTAATCAATTACAAGGAGACATATAGAACAAGTGACGGACGATAAGAGGGCCTTGAAGAAAAATATATATTACAACCTTAATATGGAAATGGAAAAATACGGCTTTAAATGCGAGATTTCTTGCCCGGGCACGATAGTTTGCACATTATATAAGTTATTTTAATGTAATATGAGTAAATACCAAGAATACTGTTGCATATATTACTCGTAATTAAAGATCTATCTTCTTTTACATCGCTCAGATCGGTTTCAAATATCTGAAGCCGTCAACTTGAAATCACAACTGAACCAAGTTCTTGAGCGATTGGCAAAGTTGACAGAACTATCGCAACAAACAGGAAGCGCTCGGCAGGACAAGGCTGAAGCCGCGGGGAGGATGCAGTGCGGGCAACCTTGGGAGGACAGTGGAGCGGGGAGGGGCGTGGGCGGATTGGGCGGTCGCCGAGGGGCGGTGCAGTGTAAGACCGGAACCACAGAATAGGTTAGTACGTTTAAAGAGACCTTAACGTAAAAAAAAGCAGCTCATTTGATTACCAAGGTCGCCATGTAATGACACTGAGATTTAAAATGGACCTACAGACCATTTAGCATGTCTGTACGGATCGAAAAGTACGTAAAATAAAAATTTAAAGGGCATTTTAATAATTTAAACTTAGTAGTGGGTGCATTGTAAATAAGGAATAAACATTTTGAAGAATTTTTATAAGTAAAATATTTATTTAACACGACTGGTGGCATGTGTCAGCAAAGCTAGGCAGCCTACTTGGCTCCAGAGGGGCGAATCGGGGAGGGAGCGGGGAGGGATGGAGTGGAAAGGGATGATGTGGAGTGGGGCAAAGAGAGGCGAAGAGGGTGGGATGGGTAGAGCTGGGTGGGGTGAGTAGGGCTGAGTGAGGTGGGTAGGGCTGGGTGGGGTGAGTAAGGCTGGGTGGAGTGAGGAGGTCTGGGTGGAGTGAGGAGGTCTGGGTGGAGTGAGGAGGTCTGGGTGGAGTGAGGAGGTCTGGGTGGAGTGAGGAGGTCTGGGTGGAGTGAGGAGGCCTGGATGGAGTGAGGGGGTCTGGGTGGGGTGAGGAGAGCTGGGTGCGGCGAGGAGGTCTGGGTAGGGTGAGGAGGTCTGAGCGGGGTGGGCGTGGTGCTAGGCCTTGAGCTCGGCCCCCGTCGCAGGCGCCCTGGGGCGCCCGCCCGACGCCACTTCACACAAACACACGGTGTCGCCCATTAAGTCGCATAGTGACGTCCAATAACACGGACTGCACACTCAGCGACGTTCGTATTCCAAACTCTTACTTCTTATAAGGGAAAGGTGATCTTATTCTTTCGAAATTGCCTGGGATTGCATCACATTCAATTACACTCGGTTCAATGGGGAGGAATTGAATAGAATAGAAACGAGTTGAATTTAAATTTTCTGAAAGCGGGAAAGAGGCGAATGAAGTCAACAGGGTAGATGTAGTGTATTATTTATTTTTTAGTGTAGTACTTTCAGGACTGTGTGGTCGAATAAGTGATGCTGAACTCTTCCTCGAGGGTCACGGTATGTGTTCCCTAAGTGTGTGTGTGTGAATGCTTGTTTTTTGCTATTGGTATATGAGTTCTGTCTTGAGGGAGATAATTTTTTTTCCTTCCTGTAAAATGTACTTGCTTTCGAAGTGAACAATGTAAAGTTGTGACTCATTTTTTAACTTCCTTCTGCTTCCAATTACAATTTCTGAATTTTATGAACTTATTTTACATTTGAAAACATAAATGAATCTAAAGGTATTTTCTTAGAGTTCAGCAATATTCTTTAAAAATTTGAATTAGACAAGTTTTATAACATATTACTCTCTTGTCAGCTAGGTCGAATTCAGTCACTGTCTGGAGGAGAATTCTAGAGGCCGGCCGTTTTGATAGGTGGTTTTCCATGGTTTATCTGATCAACACCAGGCGAATGCCGGAGCAGTACCCTAACAAACGGGCCACGGACCGCGCGCGATATTTCCTTCCCCTTCCTTGTCTTATCTTCACCCCTTACAGACACACTAACATGCCCTACACTACCACACATGCTGGAAGGCCGGTCGGGATACCTCGTTTTCTTGAGCTCTCTGTTCCCTAACCTGACTCGTGCACATTCTGTGCTGGATTATGAATACAGGCAGCATGAAGCGTTTATAACAAGAATTCACAAGACAATATTTTCTCACGTGTAATAAAAACGATTTTCAAATATTCAACTAGATTCTGGCTATTATCCTTTATCCCGTTATGAAGCAAATCCTCTTCCTAATCTGCATTCTCCAATGAATGTAAATCACAAAACAAATCGTTTAATCCATGTTGGTTAAATTAAACTCGCGTTTGCTGTGGCTGATATTCTTCTTCTGCTGTAATTAGAATATTACTGCTATTGGCGTTTAATGTTTGCACAGTCAATGATGTAGATACAGGGATGCTACTAACATGGGATACTGGTTTTTTCGGTCGAGAGGATATTCGAATACACTATTTCCCTCCTACATTTACTGTTATGTCCCTCAATCTTTACAGTGCAAAAGTAACAATTGTCCAGAACGTGGAAGGTTCTCGCTTTAGGGACTTCGCGAATGAAGCGTAATTTCCTGTTTTAGAGCGTAATAGATAAAAATGTATCCTCGGGTACATAAATTGTTACAATTGCAACTATTGAGGGTTACATTCCCGAAACCACTTTCTTTAGTAGAAAAGAAAACCGGCAGAAAGTATCATATCCAATGCAGCATTAAAAACCTTCATGTTTTCATGATGCTCTCTATTGAAGTGGAACTACGGGAGTGATGTTATAGCAAAACAAAAGCTTCATTATGTTCAAGTATACATTTGAAAACATCACTTGCAAAACAACGAAAATTAGCAGATCAGTTCAATTTCCTGCATTCGTGATAGTTAATGGAACTGTTAATGCGTGAAGCAAGACTTCGCCAATTTCATTTTGAAAATCTAAGAATGCATATTGGAGTACGTGTAGAAAGTGACATTCTCTGAGATTCGAAGCATCAATTTGAAGTAATCATTTATTACTATTCCTCCACATTAAACTACATCTGGTTGTAATACAGATAAGAATATTTTTGAAACAAATTATGAATAGGACGCGGAACACACTTATCTATCCATTTTATATTTTGTGGGCCTGAAAAATATAGTGCACTCATTTACTGTAGTTCTTGAAGAATATGAAACTTGTAGTGAACAAGCTGTAGATATTGTTTTACGTGAAACACAGTACTTAACAGGCATGAAAACCTTTAAACGTGGGTTCCTTCTTGTTGTTCTCAGTTGTGACTGCAGATGAGATGACATTGGAGAGGTTCCTTGTTCTAACTCCACCACTTACGACGCATCATGTAGCTCAAGCTCACTTGGCCAAGAGCCAAGGCCTACCGGCTTACATAGGGACAAAAAACAAACAATCCAAATAACCAACTACGCTTCTAGGTGTTCTCAGCATGTCCTTTCAACGGCGCCGCGCCGTACAAAACTCAATTGACTTTCACATCGCCACAGATTAGTCCCGAAATATATCAATTGCAATTGTTTTAAATAATTCAAATTGTGTTCCAAAATTTCCTGGATTTTAATTTTCCTGTTTTATTTACAAAAATATAGGGAACAACTCTTCAAAAGGAAATGAATAATCAATTGAAAGACGAAAGATTTCGTAATACAACATAAAATTAATATGTTATTCATCATGCGTCACGTGTACCAATTACTAAAGCAATTGAAATATGTTTCAATAGAAAAATTTGTAAAAAAACAATTGAAACATTGCGGAAGCTCTCTTGTAGTAGACGGGAATAATGAAATTGAATATTCCTGTTTTGTCTTCCTGCTCTTAACTATGCGCAAAGAAAGGTTCATTAATACCGAGTTGCAATTGGGATGCAAATGAGATGGGAGCATCGTAACGTCTAGAGACAATAAATTTAAGGCTAATCACAGTCCAGCAAGTCAGTCATCCTCTCTTTTATTTGCGATTCCTCGCTAACAATGGGATGTTACAACGCACCCGTATACCTAAACAAAAACTCAGCGCGGCGTCTGGAAATAGTACGTGTCACGCAACAATTATTCATTTCCGTTAACAATTGCAAAGTGGGCCGTTCACCTTGGCGCCTCGGCCGGAGGGGAACAATTGTTTCAATTCCGTCCTCGCGTCGGGGAGCCCCGCCCTGCACATTGTGCGCCAGGGCGCGAGGCACACTGGACGGAAACCACTCGGCTGGCGGGCATAAGAACAAACAACAATCTAACCGAAAACAAAATAAACAAAAAAAATCTAACCAAAAACAATCCAAACAAAAAGCAAACAAGTAAAAGCGAACTAAGAAACTGAACAAGAAACAAACTGAGTGAACAATAAAAGTTACCAAGAAACAAAGTGAACAAGAAATTAATGAACAAAAAGCAAACTGAACAAAAAACAAACTAAACAAAAAACTGGGAAAGGAACTAGAAACAGAGGGCGCTGAATTACTATGTTCTAACATACACAAGTTCCTGCCGACAAAACTACAAAATTAGGTCAGAGAAAATCATTTGAACAAAGATTTAAAAATAACTATTTTAGGTCAGCATTAAACAATCATTTTTACGTCAAGATAACTTTGAAATATTATATATTTTATGAATGTGTACAATGATGTTTTCGTTTTGAAGGTAAGAATATTGCCAATTGTACGCACATTGACAATTAATACAAACATGCACAAACAAACAAATCTCTTCAAGAGTTACGATCCATACGTTCAATGGATTTTTATCATGTTTAAGGTTTCATTACAAATTATTTGTTAATATTCTTTAGAATAGTATAGATAATCCTGCAAAATGAATTATGCGTGATATAGACCATCTTCATACGCAGTTTCTTTCAGTTACAAGCGACAATACATTCAGCGATTTCAACTTATTGAAATTGGGAGGCTCAACGTTCGCGTGCCCCCATTCTTAAAAGATGAACTCAACTCTACAACCTTTCGAAGAGAAGCGCTGCGGTGTTCCCGGCGCGGGCGTTATCTGAAATAGTCAGGGGGACATCTTGACTATACGAGGCTGCGTATGTATTCATGTATTATATGTTTGACATTTTACTTCATTTTCTCTCAGAGGAAAGGCTTTAGAAACGCCCATGGGTCTGTGATGCGCCCACATCCGTGGTCATATCGACCCACTGCCCCTGCGTGGCGCGCCTCTGGGCCGCAGGTGCCGATCGAAAGTGACGGAGCCCTCCGCAGCAATAGCGACACGTAGCTCGGCCCCGACACCAAACCTGTTCACCCGGTAATTCACGTCTCATCTCGTGTGCGCCGCGCTCGCAAACCCTCTACCCGAGTGTTTTATTTGGCAGCGGCTTCAATGTAACGCCACCGGCGTATTGCGTACTCAATTGTTTGATTCACTAATTGATGTTTACGGGCACGTCAACTGCTATGATGAAAAGTCCCCAATAGTGTGGTGAATGTTTTTTATCCCCACAGATGGTGGTGTCCTCCCGATGAATCCCGTGAGATCTGGCGCCGACCTCCACGTCGGCTTGCAGAGGATTTTTCTCTTCATGTATCTCGCTACATCAGGGTATCGCCCCAGCCGGCAGAAGCTCTAAGCTCCCGACTGGTCATTTGATATGTGTGCCTACGGAATGAAAACATTGGCCGTGATTGTGTGGCGTTCTGCCTCTTTGACGTTTCTTTCCCTCGCTCGCCTACCCTCCCGCCTGTCTGCTGGTAGTCTCCCGCGCCGATGTACGTAAGTGTGTGTGTGTGTGTCTGTGTATATGTGTGTGGTTTATTTGTGTGTGTGTGTGTGTGTGTGTGTGTAAGAGAAAAGGAGACGAGAAGAATGAGGAAGGAAAGATCTCTCGTGGTCCATGGTCCGTTTGTTAGGGTACCGGTTTGACATGCACCTACTGAAATAGCACTTAGGGCACTGGTTGCACATGCACCTACTGAAAATTTTTTAAATTCTTTTGAAAAACTAAAAAAAATAGGCCGAATATAATAAGTACGTATGGCTTCTTCTTCAAAAACAAAATTACTCATTAAACAATATTGAATCCACAAGTACTGAAAAGTAAAGTAAAGAAATAGGAATTTGGAATTACCGATTTAATTAAGAATGTTTTATTTGAGCACATAATGTTAAGGTTTTAAAATGCAATGGGATGGCACACCGTACTCTTTTTCCAGGTAATTGAAAACGTCGATCCGATCATCTGCATTTTGTTTTGGAATTGTGTGTGTTGGTTTCTGTGGCTGATTCTTTTTACACTCGTTGCGTTCTGTCAGATGTCAATGATTTGCGAAAAGGTGTTTGCTGAATTATTGTATAAATGCATTCCAAACAATGCAATTCTTTCAAACATTTTTCAAAAACCGGTTTCAATGTATTATTTTTTGTGAGTTACAAGTATTGTTAAATCTGAACACAATATTTTCCTTTTGTCTAGTTGTTATTTGTGTGTGTGTGTGTGTGTGTGTGTGTGTGTGTGTGTGTGTGTGTGTGTGTGTGTTATTTGGTGTTGTCAACATTGTAAAACGGTAAACATTCTTTCCCAAAAAGCAATATGATACAGCTCTCCAATTTTGTAATCGAAGTATTACATGCTTCTAGTAAAACACAAAGGTCAATGAAGATATTGACATCACAGAATTTTTGGAACCTTTGTGAGTAGGCAACTCTGCTTCACAGGCTGTCCCCGTTATCTCCCGATTGCAGAATGCTTTCACGGGTCTTGCGAAGAGAATGTAGTCGTGCGACCCAAGAATGGGAGGGAAGGCAGCGGCGGAGACAGTAGTGACCAAGGTGATGGTGACGGCGACGGAGGATCTACTACTTAGAGGGTGATGGCAGAGGTAGCGATGTCTAGAACACCGATGTCGCTAATTGTGACGATAATGATAGCAACTGATGGCGGGTGGAATGAGGTTGACATTAACTGTCAATGTAGGTTTATAAACTTAGAAAACTCTGGAAATAACTGAGAGGATGAAGAATATCTCGGTGACAAAATGTCATGTGAATAAACGTAAATCAATGCTTTTACTAGAAACTTTTGAAATAAGTACTCGTACTTATGTTTCGGTAAATAAAATTTAAGTACTAGCGTTTACTTGTATTAAATAATATTTACTTATAATAAATACTTAATCTCGCAGTAAGAACTAACTTTCCAGCATTTCCTTAAAATGATATAAATAAAGCTGAGTTTTTACTTTGTTTTGTTAGTAAATGGTGCGAATCGTTTAAGAGCGGTGGTGACAACACTTAAGTGAGATTTTTTGTTAAGGTCAGCCAGTGTGTTTGTGTTAGGAACAATAGAAATTGTTTATTAATGTTTGAATGTGCATATAAGAACATAATAATCGTATGAAAATATTAATGTCGGCTGTATTTTTGAATTTACGAGGACCAAAAAACAACTGCATTCCTGAAACTCATTAGCAAGAGTTGTTTTCATTTCACCACGACGTAGATTAAATATAAAAACAATTGCCGACTCTGTAGAAAATAAATAAAACAAGTCACATTCAATAAAAGTTTATAATTTATTTCTTATTACAATGTATTGGGATTGTGAAAATCATTCAGAATTGAAATTTAGTATTAAATAAGACGCAGCTTTTAATAATTAATTTCAGAAAGAGTCCGAGAGAGTTTGTGGATAACCGAATCTGAGCATTCCTTTTCTTCCCGACCTTCTTATTAGGAAGATACGACTTGTTTAATGCCATATAGTGATTTTTATAATTATTGGAAACTACATTTGCGAAATGTTGCTGCCTTTCTACGCAATTTCATCGGAACTTCTTTTACCAGCATCGGTTTACTTATTTTACCAGCATTTCCTTCCTAGTAAAATTGTAAGTTTATTCACATAAAATTAAATAAATGCTGTTGCTTGGTAGTAAGTACTTTTACGTCTTGAAGTGAAAACAAAATTCATATTCACACCACCCGATGAATGTGAGAGATATTAATAGATATGATGGTGAAGGTGTCGGTAACAATGACGACAGCGGTTGTGAGGAGACAGTGGTGATGGTGATAGCAGAGGCGATGTCAGTGACTAAGGCGGTGGCGCGGCACGGCGGCAGCGATTGCAGTAGCGATGTGATTGAGCGGCAGACCCCTTTTTGGCGCAGGTGACTTTCAATTTCGATCCCCGACTCAATCCATTACGAAATACTGCCTCAGAAGAGAATGCCGACGGTAGCCCCGAACAACACTATGCCATTAGAAAGACAGTCTCAGTTTCTGGATTCAGGTTCTCGCGGTACGTGACCAGAGAAAGGAGTCGCGAACATTTTTCATGTGCCAATGGCACTAAAGCAGTTAAGTATCCCAGTACCAGATGAAATACGTGTAATGTATGAGGAGATTCTATTCCATTTTTGGAAACGAATGGTTCTGTGGTACATGTCTTCAAGTAGCAGGAATCAGCTTTAAAAACGCAGATGAGCTGAAAATGTAACTGGGAAATGTATTTTGCATGTTTCTGTTCAGCAAAAAAATTGCGAACAACAGTGTTTTCAAGAGATAATGGAAAATATATATTGATTAATGTGCTTTCTGAGATGCCTTAATTCAAAATATTATAGGGTAAAGTTTGTGGAATACGTTTCTAATGTGAAATACCGAAGTATCGGACCTGTACTGTGCTGACATTTAGAGACAAATTTTGGGAATTACTTTGAAGAGTTCTCTGATCGAGCATAGATTATGCTTTTTGAGTTGAAACTCTTGAGTGACGTGGCAGAGTGAGTTCTCTCAGAGCGTCAACAAAAATATTGGAGCAGTAAACAAAAGAATTGTCGTTACTCGTGTGCCGTAAATATTAGAATAATTATTTATATAGTGTGTTAGTTATTTATATAAGGACATATTACAGAATATATAAAGAATATTGATGCAGATTTTGACTGCGAAAAAGCTTGAAAGCAATATGTTCCTAAAGTGTAATACGAGCATTGTCTTAATGTAGAGTGTTCCGCATTGCTGCTGCATGTAAAATGTATATGGTTCTTTTGGCTGTTTATACTAATGTACATCAACATTAGTATGTATGTCATATTAGTATTAGTATGTATCAACAACTAATGTATGTCAACATTAACGTTAAAAATGCACCTTAATAAGTGCATTTTTAATGTTGACATTCTGTATCATGCTGTTGAGAAGTATGGTCCAAGACGTCAACTGATTAGACTCAAGAAGTGTAAGAATCGACCTCATGTCCCATGTGCAGGTAATCCGAAAAATAATTTCGTCTGCAAGAATATTGTCTGTAATATTAAACAAAATATGTATTTTTCCTTAAATAAATGTTGTTCTAGACGTTTATGCACGTAATACATTTATTATTTGCTAAAAAGAAAAAGCATTCAGTATTCCACTTTAGAAACATGGTACTATGCCTAATGTGGAATACATGTAGACTTTGTTTAATTACAAAATACAATTACAAAATATCGTGAATTTCTAATAAATTTAAGTAAATAATATTAACCACGCGTGTTTATAAGTGTCTAGTTTAAGTTAATACCTACACTAATCTTCAAATTTGCGCTTATTGGTGAAGTGGCGGACAATGTAAAACGTATTCCACATTCGGGCACTTTACTCTTTTTGTAATATCGCAGACAGGGCAAAAAAAAGTAGATATAAAATTTAAAAAATTGACATTACAAATAATTAAAATGAATGTGGTTTGGATGTGATGTAAGATGCATTATTTCTCATTAACATAAACATTTAATAATTACCGATGCAAGATTAGAGAAATGTATCAATTTATAATAAACTGGTCAAGTTGCATGGTTCGAAGATGACAGCGATTTTATCTCAAACTCCCGATGGCCAATAGAGATATTTTCTGTACATTCATAAAAGGGACATACGAAGAATAATTTACGATTAATGTCTACTGGGTATGAGATAGACGTTTAGAAATCCTCCGGAGTGTAACCATAAAGGCAGGAAATTGTGGCTGACTGAGAAATCCATATGAGTACTGAATTTGTACTGAAATGGGAAAATATACAATTAATCATCATATCTGACATTCAGTGTTACTTTATAATGATATTGATATATTTCAATATTGAGGATAATCAAGAAGAAATTATACCACCCACATGTATCTATAAATACGAATGCAATTTTGTAAGTTTTCAGTAAAAATTATTAATATTCCAGAACATGTTAATGGTGTTAATATTCACAAAGGTATTTCTCTACTGAATAAGTTTGAATTGTAGATGTTTTATTATCTTTATAGAAGTAAATATAGGAAATACTTTTTAGAAAACAAAATGTTAGAATTTAAAAATAACATTTTACCTTCTACAATTGCCTTCTTTAAAAAAATATCTTAAAGGAAGAAAACATTACAAAGGATGCAATAACTTTTCCTGTCAAGGGTTTGACTATCACTCCATCAATAAATTGTATCTATCATATATCTGACTTAACTGGCGTGTCTTGAGGGCCGAAAAAGTAACAAATGCATTCGGATGCGTAAAATAAGCGGTGTTGGAAGAAATATTGCATCAGCACGTCAGTCACCTCTCTTACGCAGTAAAATATTTCCAGAAGCAAAAGGTGTATCAAATATTTATGTGCGAAAATAACACCGATTACGTGGCCGCCGAACGCGTAATCTTTTCCTATCAACTCTCTTGGCAGTTGGACATGTTTCCGTCGAAGCAACGACCATCAGATCTCTCTCTTCCATCACAAAATAGCAATGGCACCGTTAGTTCAGATTCAGTATACCACCATCTTATGTACGAAGATTTACATTTGAAATGAGCAACGGATGTGATTTAGGATGCCGTTGAGGAAAGTTGTTTTGTCGTTCTACTACGTAACGTTTAACAAACCTAATTTCTCACAGTTTGCTCATGGAATTACATTGGAAGTGCGTAAGTATTAATAATATATCAGAGGTTCCTCACTGACATTTTCTAACACCTTTTCTATGTTCGCATTTTTTAGATATGAGGTATGCCCCGTGATAGCTGCATATTTCGGTTTCAGTGGGACGTAATGTGTTGTAAATACGTGTAGTTTCACAAAATGTTTCCAAATCTTCTCAAAATCCCAAATCTCATTAACGAACACAAATATTGCTTTCATTATTGTACAACATTTCGGAAATTCGTGTAATAAGAATAACTTGTTCATTTGTAATTTCCAAATTATTGTTATATGTCTTGCGGCAAAGTCGATTATGTTTAGTTTCCAAGAAATCGAATAGAGGTGAGTAGCAAGGAAGTATTTCTGCAACTGTATAGCAACTGGGTCAATTTCAAATGCAGACCTCAATAGATCAGGATATGATACTGCAATTACTTGACCTAGATGAGTAGTATACACTGGAAATATCCTCAAGGTAATAACTACTTTGCCAGTTTATCTATGATATTCGCCACACCTTTATGCTGCAGTTTGCCTTTGTTATGAACTCCTTAAACCGTGTGTTACGTTTACAAAATTATAAATTTTTAAGAAATGGTACAACTTAATTAGTTTCAATAAGTAATATTAATATTATTGTGAAGTGTCATCGGGTTTAAAAATTGTTTGTAACACATTATTTCGACATGACGCAACTAAAACTCGGAGTTAACGGCCGGTGACCGTTAAGGAATTTAACAGCCCGCCTTCCGCTAAGAATATTCGAAAAATGAGTGGCAGCTAAAGATGACGTACGGGTAGTGTACGGATGACGTACGGGAATAAATACGTTATTCATATAACATATTTATTTTTCGGAATTTTTGAAAGATGATATTACGAGAAATATTGAACAGCGCGTGGCCAATAGAAGACATGACAGTCTTAGTTGTTTCTTTCTCTATCGACCTTAATAACATTTGAAGAAGAGGACTGCCACTTAAAAAGTTTGGGAAAACCTGGTCTAGTCTTCGTATCACTGGGCGTGGAGAGAGCCGTGGTCGCGGTGGCATTGGGTGGGCAAGCTCGGCCGCAACGGACCGGACCGGGGCTTATCTCGCGGAGGGCCTTGCCCGGGGCGCTAGCGGGAGATGCATGGCCTGCTGCGTGTTGAAATCCGCCGCCGCCGCCAGCGCCGCAGGCGTTTTGCACTTGCTCGCGCGCCATCTATCTCTTTGCCGCGGCGCGGCGGCCCCGGTGCCATTACAATTGCTACATCCTGATTGCGGTCTGCTCCCCCAGCCTCCACCTGCTCCTGTGCTTTCGGGAAGCCCTGAAGAGGCAGATATGTAGACGCCGCATCGCGAAGCGAAAAGCAGTTTTGTGCTGCTTGCTGGGTTGTTTTAGGGACGATTAATTTGGACCCAATTCGGGTGAAGGGCAACGGAAGATGAAAATATTTCCTTTTTAATGCCCTTTCGATTCCTTCTTCTTAAAGTGTAGTACAACAGTCAGAAAATGAAAGGTGAAGTCGACCTAGTAAGTTTTCACGAATTAATGACGATTTGGAAAAGTAAAATTTTGTTTAGTCAGTGATGCCCCAGTGTTTCTGTTTCATATAAATTCTCCTTTTTCAAACGATCTGAACCAAGTAGATTCTTGTTGTTTCTAAATCGAATCCTTGTAATTTTATAATTACTGTCTCTTGATCGTCAAAAAATAAAGTAAATCCGATGTGGATCGTAGTAAAACCATCAAATTTAAGATTTTCGAAATTTCGCAGTGTTATGAAAGGTAAACTTGATTTTTTTCTGATATAATTTTCTTGTCTCTCTCTCTCTCGTCAACGAGGAGACTAAAGGAGTACCATCTCTACCAAAACGCTGTTTTAATCCAATGTAAAGTTATGATGTTCAAAGAAAATTGTTTAGCAAATAATTGGTAATGAAGATATTCTGAAAAGTCATTCAAGAGTTGTAACATTCAAGAGAAATAATCTTCGCTGAATGTCTCATAACGTGACAACGTAAATGTTATTTAGCATTTCTGTGCTGGTGACATTACAGCGCATTCTTTTGTTCGAGTAAAAGTTGTAGCAAATAATGTTGCGCTTTGAGAATGTTGGAAACTTTCTTTTGTGAACACCTGCCAAATTCCATAGTAACCTTTTGTTCAAGTAAAAGTCCCAGCAACCGTAAAAAATATTTTCGCAGTGAAAATGTTACGAAAATATCCTTTTTGTGCTTGTCCGACATATTAATGAGGGTCTTAAATTTGATTATCGTGCGGGTGTTATGTTGCAAATAGAGACATTCTGGTTACCGTCTGTTTGGTCGCAGCCACTGAACTTTAAACTGATAATGAGATCGCTTCTTGACCAATGCAGCTTTCTTAAAAATGTCATCTATATTTTGCTCAAAGTTAATTTAAATATTTTATTTGAACACTTTCCAATATCATTCACACTGTTATATTTTTTAATAACTTGTTACTATAGACGCGAAATAAGATGTTAGGAAAATAGTTCTCTCATATTCTATGCTTTAATGATTTGAAGATCTAAGTTCCCAAATTGTATGCGAAATTATTGATTCTTGTTGCAATTTTAATACGTTTAAATTTATTGCCATCCACCTTCATTTCTTTCTTTTATTACTAAATAATTTTTCGTTGGTCCGGCTAACCCTTAATATCTCCCGAAATAAATACGATTTTTTGTATGCGGATCGTGGAAATTTTTAAATAAAAAGAGTCGATCTTGCCTAGTACAGGGACTCAAGTTACAATTAAATTAAAACATGAATGAAGGGAAACAAATACCATTACTATTATTCATAGTAATTAGACAGTCATTTCGGTTCAGTACAGGAAACTAAAGTTTCAAAAAAAATTGATTCACCTTAAAATGTCAATAAATTATCTATCTTCGTATCTCGTTTTCACACGATTGTACAAAACACAGAAATTGAAATAAACATTAATAATAACAATACAAATTAATTTATTATTTTATTTTTCAGTCTTAATGAACAAAACATATGTCATAATCTCGTTCATTCAGGTTATGTATGGCTTATACTTAAACATTTGAGAACGTACACCTTTCAAATATGCAATATTTTTTTATCACAAAACTTTTTCTTCATACATCATATTTTCAATTACATCTCCTCAGTCTCGACAACACCATTACATCTTGGCGACGACCAAACGCCTTTCGCCTTCCAAACATACACGGTTTTCTAAAATTACTCGTTCATTAATTTCATCCTATTCCTAATGATTATTAACTTATTTTTCTATGTTTGTTACTATTTCATCTGCAATCATGTTTCATGTCACACGGTATTAGCTACTAAAAAAATGCTTAGCGTCACGAAGTGAACTTCATCACGCTCAAACTTGATCTGTTCTTCATTTTCCATTCCTAAAATTCTATACACAATGTTATACCAGCACTTTCGTTAATTGGGCTCAATCTTAGCGGTTAAATGGCCGCTGAAATTTCAATCTCAGCAGCTATTGAACATCAGAAAACATTCGAAGAATGTGCGTGAGATGGATTTAATAGTGTTTCTTCTTCACCTCTTCGCGTAATTCATCTGCTTATTTTCCTAAAAGGCCAATCGGGTAAATTGTGATTAGAAAGTCATTAGTTTATCTATGTAAATCCAGTGTTTTCTCTTTACCCCAGCTACTTTATTTTTGAAACACATATTTTTCACATCTAATAAGTAGCATTTTATAGTCCACCACCTTCGCCAATTCATATCACGTCGCAATTCAATTAATCGGCCGTCCATGTTTATAAAACACTGTCGCCTTAAAAAAAATTGGAGGTGGATTATCTCAACAGTTTGTAATATTTTACCTCAGCTTGGGGAAACACAATGGCCAGTCTACAAGAAAAAGCGAAACATAAAAGAACATTAGCAGAAGAATGGTTTTATTCATAACAGAGCCGTGTATTTCGCCCAAAGTGTTTTACTAAATGTACCAACTGTCTTGTAAACTAATGTTATGTAATTTTTAATAATAAAAATATTTTCAAAACATATTTCTTCACGTAATTCGAAAATGAGGTTTTCAAGATGTCGCTTTCATTGTTCACCGACATTTTACAATGCTTCTTCCCACGCTTCGGCATTATTGAGCGAGAATGATATCGTTGTTTTTATTTCTCTCGAAGACTCCAATATTTGTTAACATCCTTGATAGTTTCAAAGATAACAGATTTTGCTTTTGAATTCAAGAAAGGCAGATTTCCACATAACCCACATATTTACTTACACATGCTGACATTCAACAAGAATCATATTTCCGCCACGAACAAGTAAGTCTTATTACATGATTAAAATATTTACAAATGAAACCCTTCCCTCAGATCGAAATAAGGTAATTCATTTTCAAAATTATGTTTCGAATACAGAAGGATTTGTTCCAATGATTTGTCACTCGTCTAATAGACGAGAAGACTGACTCAGTGATAGCATCAAAAGTTGTACTCATAGCTGTTCAGATTGACGTGGCTTGGATTAAAGCTGCAGGCTGCCTCAGATGCGCTCTTTATTTGCAAACGCGCCGCATTTAATGGGCAATGGCGGAGGCGGGAGGTGGCTGACGGTGATGGTGGCGGCAGTGGTCGTGATAGCAGTGGTGGCAGTGGCAGCTGTGTGGCGGCGGGACCGGTGACGGGTCAGGGACGGGTTGGACGTGGACGGGGGCAGGGACGGAGATGGAGAGGAGGACGGTGTCGAGCACGAGGACGGGAACAGGGACGTGGACGGAGAGGGGCACGAGGACAGTTACAGGGACGGGGACGGAGTCGAGAACGAGGACAGGGACGGGGACATGGAAGAGGACGAGGTCGACGACAGGGAGGGGACGGAGACAAGAACGAGGACAGGGACGGGGACAGGGAAGGGGACGAGGACGACGACAGGGACGGGATGGAGTCGGGGACGAGGAGGGAGTCGGGGACGAGGAGGGAGTCGGGGACGAGGAGGGAGTCGGGGACGAGGAGGGAGTCGGGGACGGGGACGCGGACGCGGACGCTGATGGGGACGGTGGCTGCGGCGGCTGTGGCGGCGGCCGTGGCGATGGCGGTGGCGGCGGTCGGGGCAATTGAAGCGGCCACGGCGCGTGCTCGCGGCGGCGCCAGGGGCAGACGAAGCAGATCGGCTGTCGATGGTCGCAAATTTATGGAGTTCGCATCCCCCGGAGGCGGGGCTCTTTCGCGCCTGCGCAGACGACGTGAGCTCGCTCTAATCGTGCCGCGAGGCGGTTTTCTTTTTACATTTCGAACTTGTTTCGTTCGTGTTGGAAGGCGCTGGGTGCGAGGAATGGTTTTCACACGCCTCGTGTTCGATTCTTGCGTGTGTAGTTTGGGAGTTATCTAAGCTTGAGTTCTTTTTTTATTTATTTGATGGTACCTCTAGTTTCTTTCTACTTGTGAAATGCTGCTTATGAGATCGGCATTCAGTTCTTTAAACGTTACCTTATTTTGGTTATGGTTTTCATTTCGTAATTGTCTTTTTATAGACTCTTATTGTTGTTTTATTAACACACCATGTTAACAGTTTCATGAAAAGAATGGGAGTGATCCAAATAACGGATAGGGTTTTTAATTTTGTGGCAATTCTGACTTCTATGTCCTTAGTAGATTCTGGATTTACGAGTATATTTTAAAACGCTTCGTGATCCATTTTTTCCTTATAGTTTAGAACTTTTTGGCACTTAGTCTCATTCCGCTTATGATTTTGTCACATCTCTTATTCTTTCATCTTTATAAGCTCCCCTACTGAAGTTAGTTTTTAGACACTTAGTATTAAATTATTCAGTACATAGTCTGGAATCAAGTGAAGTAAGGTTCATGTCGCACATGACGTGATCTCTTTTAAACGGCGAGAACACGTATTTCAAATTCTTTTTAAACCCAAAAGTTTTGCATCCGATCGATTATTTCGTTTTTCCTGGCGCGTTAACTGGTAACGGCATCACCACCATTACGGTAAGTGTGGTGTGTGATTTGTATTACGGGAGATGGCGATGTTCTTCTCGTACTGGATGAACAGATCATGGGTACCTCCTTCAGCGGGGCACCGCCGCTACCGGGACAAGCTCTAAGCTCTCGACAAGCCTTCTGAAGTGACAATAGGATAAGGAAGAGGAAGGAAAGATTATTACACTCTTCCTGGTCCGCGCCTGGTTAGTTTGTTAGGGTATACTCCAACATTCGTCTGGTGTTGTTGGAAGAAATAACGGAACACTACCGAGCAGTGCAGGCGGACGCTAGAATTCTCCTCCAGAAAGCGAGTGAAATCGACCTAGCTATAAAGCTAATGTCTAAAATCGTGCCATCTTTTATATTCGAACCCTAGGACCTCTCGGGCAGAGGCTCTACAGCGACATAAGATTTCCCTGAGGATCCTGTCGGTATTCCGCATTCCTGAGATTAGATTATTTTGATAATTAGCAAGCTTTAAGAGCCTGTTATGCTTCTTCGTAAGTTTGCATGGAGCAGCCCTAACATTAGATTAAATTAATTTCTTAACGCAGTTTCATTGATATAATCTCTGTGCATTTTTCCTTTTCTCAAGACTTCTAATGAAGCCGAGAAACTTGCTTAGATATGCTGATATTCAAGAGTTATATTCAAATTAGAAAATAATTTGTTTGTTTCACACTCTGCTTCACATTTTAAACAAGGACGTACCAGATTTTTCTTTGCCTCACAGATGAATATCAGTAATTTCGAACCGTAATGAAAACATCTTATACAACAATGTTTACGATTCACATTTTAACAGGGTGTTTGTTGCTGTAGTTAAGAGGAAAAGTTCATATTACGAACCTGGTGCCACATTATTTACCTCATCTTAATGTCAGAAGTGATGGCACAAATTACACTTTCATGTAATGAAGTTGCTGGAGAAATCGTGAAGACCCTGATCTTACATCTGTTTCGCAGTCTAAATGCTATATGAAGCTGAATGTATCTTCGTGAGATCCTTGGCTGAGTAACGAATAAATGAGACTCTTGTGAGAAAGTGTGTGGTGCATCGTGGTATGTTAATAGCCCGCGCACTATCACGTGCTAAACGTACAAGTAGACAAACATTGTAAGTGCGATCTTTGACTCGAGTGGTTCTGTGCGAAACAGCGGTGAAGTTAGGCAATGAACTCATGAGCTTTGTTCGTTTCTTTGTTTTTTAATCGCAGAACTCCACATTATTTTGAAACAATAAAGATCATGCTCAAAAGAGGTAATACATCAGAAACGACTTAAATATCTTTTGGTTACTTAATCACCTGCTTTGAAAAAAATGGCTGAAAAAGCGGAGTAAGAATAATTGGCTAATATTTTTCTCAAAACGTTCTAAAACGTTAAGAGGTTCGGGACATACTCAGAGAAGATGGGCTGAGAGGAAAGGACTTCTCGCTAATCTTTGATAAAAGAAGAAGAAAAAAACATAACATTTCTAGGTAATTATGTAAAGGTAACATGAGATACAGTTTTAAAAGTTCAACAATGCAATGCTGATAAATGAAGAGAATCGTACTCTTTTAGGCGATCTTAAGGCATGTTTCCTGTGTTAGAAAGAGGTCTTGATGTCCCAGCAATATTTGCTAGTGAAGCGTAGTGTGATATCTTCCGTTGACATTTATTAAATAAATTGTTAGAAATTCACTTCACGGCGGAAGAACCGACAGAGAGATCATTCTAGATTTAAAACTCCAAGCGCTTTTTTCTTCAAACTTACAGAGACAAAAGAGGTAGAGAGCCAAAGGAAAGCGAAATAGATAAATGTATTATTAGATAACATCACTGAGGGAACTGGTTCATTTACATCAACATTGTACTATTCCTAGAAGTCAATGTAGAAATTAAATCTACTCGGAACTATGTTATCCTCAATACCTGTATTCAATTAATAGTTTGAAGTGTAATTAAAAGTTTCAAGGGTTCTGAATACAATCGTGTGACAAAATTTTCAAGTTATCGGGAGAGGTGGCTGAGGGCATCTATTGATGTCACGGTAGTTCTTCTAACAGGGAGGTCCCAGGTTCGAGTTCCGACGGTGGTAGGGTTTTCGACACTAGCTTATCAGCTGGGTCGAATTCAATCGCAGTCTGGAGGAGAATTCTAGCGTCCGGCTGTTCTGATCAGTACTTTTCCGTGGTTTCTCCAATCATCACCTGGCGAATGCCGGAGCAGTATCCTAACAAACGGGCCACGGACCGCGCGCAATCTTTCCTTTCTCTTCCTTAATCTATCCTCACGCCTTACACACACACACACACATACACACAAACATTCACTATACTACTTCAGATGCCGGGATACCGATCGAGAGTTTAGAGCTTGACTTGGCTGAGGCGGTGCCTCGCAGGTGGAAAATAAGTGGTTAGATTAGATTAGATAGATTTTATTATTAATACTGTAATTAAGTGTAGTGACTTGGGAAAAACCCCGCTTGCCGACGGTAGTTCGGTGTCCGAACTCGCCATCCAGCGAGGGAATATCACCGCCACCTCCCTAAAAAAGGCATACACTACTTTTGCGAGACTTATCTTAACAGTTGACGTGCCCGGAATCACAGTCAATCAGTAATCTTTTTAAGTTTATATTTGGGGCTACGCATTCATTTATTGACTGGAATAAAATTGTAAATATACGCCTTACCTATGTTTTCTTTTATCATTTCTTTACTTTCAAGGTGTTCTTAGTATTCGGAATGAGACAAATTTGTATATTTAGTTGAAACCCTTCTATACAGCTTTCACAAAATAGAGAGTATTAGAAACATGTTATGATAGAATAAATAAAAAATACTAAATACTATTGTGACTATGATATTAATATTCTGAATCGGACTGCGTGATAAAGAAGATGAAACTGATTCAGGTGTCTTGTAATCTGGCTATTATCTCAAGAGACTCGCTGCTAAGTAGTTTGAGTGTTAACCAAGTCCTGATTGTTCTAGTTCCTGTATGATTATCTTATTTCATGTAGTACTCTGTTGTTTTACTATCGCTATTTCAAATACATATATAAATTAAATATTGAGAAAACTGAAAGGTGGCAAATTGTGAAGCAATGGCAGTTTCTCTAAATTATAATATTTTGATGCCAACAGTTATGGATACGTTATCACTTTTAATGCATCTAATGTGGAAATTCATTCTGGGCCAAATTGTTTTCAAGCACAACCTATGTGGAATACGGATGCGACGTCATTATGGATGGAGATATTAGAAAAACAAGAGAACAGGGTGAAATAAAACGAACGGAACAAGTACAAAACCTAAAGATCTTTAAGTGCAAAAGTTTGGAGTTTTTTACAGGCAACAAAAATCATTGAATTTTTGACAAAAAAGTGAATGAATAGAAAGCTTTTATCACCAGGAAAATGATACAAAGTTTGGACAGCATCATTATATCGAAGAATGGAAATTCATGAAAGTAATAAAATTAAAACACTAAGTTAATTGTGGGTATTAACTTGGAAAAGGCAATATCTGAAGAAAACAACATATTTCATGAGAAACAAAAACCTACTTATGAAAACCTTTTCACTAACATTACGGAAATTGTTTGGGATGGAAGAAATTTCTTTCATCTGACCAAATTATTTTCAAACATTGATTGATTTTTTTGTTTTTTCGGGCGCGTCAACTGCTCTGGTCATTACTCCCGTAAGTGTAGTGCGTGTTTTTTTTAAGGAGATGGCGATAATCTACCCCCGCTGGATGGCGAGTTCCGGCGCTGACCAACCGTCGGCTACCGGGGTTTCCCCTAACCAAGACTCTCCCACCAGCGGAGCACCGGCCCAGCCAGGACAAATTCTAAGCTCCCGACCGGTCTCCCGGGATGTGTGGTAGTGTAGTGCATGTGTAAGGGGAGAGGATAGGACAAGGAATGGGAAGGACAGATCGCGCGCGATCCGTGGCCCGTTTGTTAGGGTACTGCTCCGGTATTCGGCTGGTGTTGATCGGGGAAACCACGGAAAACTACCGATCAGAGCAGCCGGCCGCTAGAATTCTCCTCCAGACAACGACTGAATTCGACCTAGCTGAAACGCTAGTGTCGAAAATCCAGCCTCCATCAGGACTCGAACCTAGGCCCTCCAGGTCAGAGGTACTGTAGTGACATCAGTTGATGCACTGAGCTGCCGCTCCCAGTATTTTCAAACACTTTCTGTGATAATGTTAATGAGAAAGTGTTCCCAAATTTATTTTTTGCTTATCTTACAACGATTTGTTTTTGGTAGTTGCTGTCTTTCCGAAGTCAATCCTCAATTGTTTACATATTTTTGCACAATTATTTACACATTGCGTTATTTTTAGTCATTCAACAAATTTTATTTTTTAATTAAAATCAAATTTATTTGAAAACGAATGAAATGATTTTACCTCAGACATTTTGTGACCTCAATTTTTGCTCCAATTCCATTTCGGTTAAATGAAAGGTGATGTGTTCAGACTATCTTAAATTATTTTATCTAGCCGAAGTATGATTCTAAAGCTTTATGTCCCTTATTTTATTACAATTGTTTATTTTTTTATAATTGAGATTTGAAATAACTGAAACTGGCTACTTAGCATCTTCCTCTTCTACAATATATGAAATATCACTACAAATGTCAGTTTCTTTCATAGATGTTCTTTCTTTGCTATGGTTTGTTTAATGTTATTAACCATCCTCCATTTTACGAAGATGCCATGAAGACGACCATTCACACCACCCTAAATTTCTATAAAAAAATCTCTAAATAAGCCATTAGCCTTTAACCTAAGATAACTGATAATTGCAAGGAAAAGCAGAAAATAGGGCAATGGAAATCGCAATAAGAAATCGCAAAAATGCACAACGCAGTGGAAAATATTTGTAACTTGGTTTATTGTTATAAAGAGCAAATAATTTGTCTCATAAACTCTTAACGTAAGGAACTGTAAAATGTAATATTCATTTAAAATAGTTATTTAATATAAAGATTTTAGACAAAATTAAAAACAGCAGAATAAAAATAAAATAGAGCACAATAAGACGGTTTCCGGCGAGGAGATGGCAATTGTGCTAAACGCAGTTTCCGTAGAAGAGCAGGGAGCGGCGGAGGTAGCGCGCGTCGTCGCAGGACATGTGAGGGCGCGGGGGCGGGCGGCGCTGGGAACTGCCGGGTGGGCGTGGCCCCACGGACCAGCGCTTGGCCGGCACGTGCACCGCCACCGACGCCGCATCCCCGCGCTCACAGCCCGGGGCCGCCCTGCCGCGCGCCGACCGCCCCGCGCTCCTGGCTTTCCGCCAGCGCAGCGCCTCCGCGCCCGCGCCCGCGCCCGCGCCCGCGCCGCCCGACTGGCACGGCAGACCGTAGTCGAAACGCCTGCCGCACCGGCGCAAATTCATTTTAAAAAAACCCTTTTCATCAATAGTTTCAATTCAATTTTATTAGTCATTTATATACAAGATTTACCTATTACAAATTGCCGAGTACATTCATGGCGCAAATAACTCCTTATAAATAGCTTACAAATACATTCTGATAGAACAGATAGTTAGCATAGGATACAAGTTAAATAACTCAACAAATACAAATAATACAGTTAACGCAATACAAAATAATACAATATCATAAGATACAAAATAATTGAGACAACAGAAATAATAACAAAATATATACAAAACAAGCTGTATCAAGTCAGGTTTGACGCTTTACAGATATAATATGCTCATTTATTAGTGCTTATAGTGCTTAGTGGAATTTTGCTTGAACTGTTCATTTATACTGAATGCCCTTAATTTCAGAATTGATGAAATAAAGTAATACAGAGTGTTAGGTCTTTCAGAGTTTAGATTAACCAAACAATTGGGAAATGATAATGAATTATTGTGATATGGTTCTCTCAGCTCTTTATAGATTGGGCACTCACATAAAATATGATTAATTTTTTCTTCAGTATTCATATTACATATCGAGCAGATTGAATTTGAATGTACTTTGTGACATATTTCTACTGTTGATGTTGATCTCTTTGTCATTGGACATCCTTTTTGTTAATAATAATAATAATAATAATAATAATAATAATAATAATAATAATAATAATAATAATAATATAATTATTTTAACCTGGAGAGAGATATGTGCAATTATGGGGATCACCTTTTCGGCTTTATCCTTTGGTAAGACAAGGTTCTTAAGCCATGAATTATGAATTATGATGTGACAAGATGATGACGAAAAGTGATCGTGGCACTTTTGAACCATCCCAGCATTCGCCTGTATGACCGAGGGAAACCAGGAAAACTCTGGTTATAATGGCCGGCCTGGGGATCGAACCCGAGCCTCCCGACTGCGAAGTTAGAGCGGTAAGCATTGAGTCACGTAGCTCGGTTCTTTTTTATTAATATTAATAATAAATTAGCCTCTGATAATGATAAACCTAAGCCTTTATAATTATTATAAACGCCACGTTTAGCTGGCCCGGATTTTAATTTATTCGCTAAGGCTGAAGAGCCGTAGCTCCGTCGTGCCTGAAAGGTCGCGGGTTCGAATACCGCCTGGAGCATGGATGATTGTGTGTCTGTAGGTCTGTAGTCTGTAGGTTTGTAATCGTCCATTTATCCCTCATCATAATCATCATGATCATTTCATTTGTACATCATCACCTCAGGATTAGCAACCTCGGAATGGTTGGTAAGACGGGATTCAGCGTAGAAAAGCTGATCCCTCCAAATAAATGTTATGTGCACTTACAACCGGGAAAATATGCCTCGGTGGGCACGTTTACGAGGTATTATAGATTACCGATTCACGAGAGAAAAAATGTCAAGAATTTATACGTCTCAGTGTACGTTCCATTGTATTACATAAGATCTATGTACTATTTATTACTCGTCGTAAGATTTTACACAGATAAGTGATGGTTATATTAGTAGTTTCAAGCAAAATCCTCTGTGTATTTACTATTCACTTATCCTATTTGTCCACTATTCATTATATATCCACCTCAATTTCACCTACTGTCATTTAACTACTGAAAGCACTTATACCGGAAACGTTTTCTGAATAGTGAACTTCATAAAGTGAATGTTTTATCCCGGGAGGTGGCGAAGTTCTTCTCCTGCTGGAAGGCAAACACCGGTGACTACATTCACGTCGGCTTGCGGGCTCTATCCATCCCAGGTATCTTTCCCAGCAAGGCACTGCCCGGGACAAGCTCTAAATTTCCGACTGATTTTCCGACATATATGATATTGTAATGTTTCATCTATGTGTGAGGGGAGAAGAGAGGACAAGGAAAAGGAAGGGAAGGTAATATGCGATCCGTGGTCCATGTGTAGGGGTACCATTCCAGCTTTCGCCTAACATAGATCAAAAAAACTACCGGGAGAGGTGACTCTGACCGGGAGGTCCTAGGTTCGAGTTCCGACAGTGGCAAGATTTTCGACACTGGCTTATCAGCTGAGTCGAATTCAGTCACTGTCTGGAGGAGAATTCTAGAGGCCGACTGCTCTGATAGGTACTTTTCCGTGGTTTCTCCGATCAACACCAGGCGAATGCCGGAGCAGTACCCTAACAAACAGGCCATGGATCACGTGCGATCTTTCCATCCCTTTCCTTGTCCTATCCTCACCCTTTATCCATATTTACACTAACACGCACTGCACTACCACACATGCCGCACATGCCACACATGCCGCACCGGTCGGGAGCTTAGAACTTATCCCGGCTGGGGCGGACAGCAATATCCCGAGGAAAAACATGGACTACACTAACGGGAATAATGACCTCGGTAGTTAACGCGCCCGGAATCATTAATAACCAACCAACCATAAAAGAAATGAAGAAAAACTACCGAACATCGGATTGGAGCCAAAGAATACCTTGGGCAAATATATAAAGGTACAGAGTGGAGAAAGTCTATGCTCTGGGTGCTTGAAGATGCTCTTCACTACACCCCAGAGGAACGATAGGGAGTCTGATAATCTTCTAGACGCCGGAGTACGAAACTGGTTGGTATAAGTCTGTAATATTCTTTTGCACCAGTAGATGATTTTCATCTTTGTACTTGTTTTTAGACCTTTTTGTTACACCACTGACCAAGGAATTTCCCAAAACTAGTTTTGATTTTTGTTCCAATGTTTTATAAACTTAATTAAAAAACATTTTAAAATTAAGATTGATATTATCAATTCATTTCTCTTCAAGAGTATATTAAGGAGCAGAAAATCCTATGCCACATTTTGGAAAATGTGTTATTACCGTATATATAGCCTTCCCAATTTGTATCTCTATATTATATTTTGACGCAAATGTCAGAGTAATAAGTACAGTAAACTTTGTTTTGGGTTTCCTAGTTTTACTTGAAGGGATATGATGAATTTTGTCGATTAACTCATCATGCTTTGAAGTAAGATAGGACTGACTGCTCCTGAGTCTGAAATTGCTACCAAGGTGTCACCAAACTAGATTGTCAATTACGACGGAAATATTACGTGTAAATATTCGCCCAATAAATACCATCCATGATTTGACGTTTTTAATGGTAAAATAATACTTTATTGTTCAGACTTTTCCGCTCGTAGTCACTCCGACCAGAACTTAAACGGAACCAAGATTTCCTGGTTATCGCGCCATTTTTCTTAAAATTATCGAGACGAACTATGTTCCGAACATATCCATAAGTCTTAACTGCTCGTGTATTTGAAATTGCACCAGTATGTCACCAATTTGGATTGTCAAAGATATATTCTTTGTAGCCAGGGTTGGGCAAAATACTGTAAATTTAGTACTTAAATGCCTCGTCAAAACACTTCGTAAATAAGTATTTAAATACATACTCAAAATACATTAGGTTTTGAATAGCTGAATACATACGTATTTAAAATACTTCAAATACTCAAAATACAGTAAATACAATAAGTTTTTATTATTTCTTTTTATTCTAACAATTTACTGTAATTGTCAACTACAATAAATTACTAATTGACAGTCATACATTTCTGAACAATACCTTATAAGTCTAACTCTAATAAGCAGAATTTCCTTTTAAAGCGACCAGTTTTTCAAACAATACTCAGACAATAAACTGCAATTTATCGAATGTATTAAATCCGCAAAGGTAAGCGGTCTTTCAACTGACGAGGATGTAAACTAGTGTTCGAAGAGGCCGAGAAATTAGCATTGTGGTTGAATAATATTAAAATGTATACGATATACGTATTATATAGAGAATGAACACAATTATCTAAAAACAAGTTCTTCGATTGTCAAAACATACTGCGGAGTTACATAATATTTACTAAGAGTTGACTCGGGTAGAATTTTATCTTTTGTTGGATAATTTGGTTAAATGTTGGATTTCCAAATTTTGGAAATGGAATGTTTGCGGCATGGCACAAGTCAGTGTTGAAATTCTGTCTTGGTTTCATATTTTGACTGCACATGCTAAAGGAGTTTTGAATATTTTTTCTAGTTTTTTTTCTCGTACGAAATGTGTTTTGTACAGTTCACCACCTTTTTACAACACTGGCAAAAAATACGTTTGCAGTACGCTGTGAATCTTCTCCACTCTTTTAGCAATGTACTTCTTGAAACTTTCCCTTTTGGCATTGTAAAAAGCATGCGTAACAGAAACAGCAAATTTATTGATCTGACATGCACCAAACTTCGAAAACAATACATAACTATCGAGGATCACCCCGCCTGTCTTGTGTAATTCTCCCTCATAAAAGCGAAAGATGCCGGGAGCTATATTTTTGAAGACAGTTGTGTTCTTGGTAGGGAACAGATAGCTCACTAATCATTGCGAATATCGGAAAGGTGAGGGCAATTTCCTGATTTCTGGAGCGCCCTGACGGGCTTCGGCGAAGTAAATACGATAACCCGCACGGTATCAAATTTTCATACATCTCTAAACGGTGTCCCTGCTCGAAGGGTTACAGGCAAGAATACATATGGCATAGAGCTTTTCGATCGGAGGACGACCTGGCAGATTTTACTCTGTTGTTACTTGTTTGGTAAAAAATTCCCCATCAGTGATTTCTCAAAAACTGATTGTAGAAAACAAAATGTAGTGAACAAAAAATATTATAAATGCGTAAAATTCAATATAGACACTTACAAGCTCTTAACGATCGATTGGACAATTATCTCTAAAATAGGCATTTATAGGCATTATAAAACCCTCGCAAATGCCGTTTCTGAGGTAAATATTGATAATGTGTTTAGTTGTCAAAATATACATTCAAAGAAATAAAATATGCAAAAGGGCTTTGTCCGGACTCTAGTTATAAGGAATAAACGCATTTGTTGTTGTCGGATAATTGTATCGAATTTTTAATGATTTATATTGATAATTTAAAAATGAAAAGATTTCAAATTCAACAACTGAAAGGGGCTTTTATTTTTTGTTTCAATGAGGTTCATTCACTAGCAGAATCAAATAAAAAGAAACTATCCTCTTTATCTTCATCTGTATTTGAAGTATTTGCTTTTTTAAATACACTTATTTTCTGTATTTAAATACATCTCTAAGATACATGTCTCAAAAATACAGTTATTCAAATACAAAATGTAATTAAAATACATATTTGAAATACAAGTATTTAAATACTGCCCAACTCTCATTGTAGCAAACGTCACCTCTGATTGTTACTATATAACAGGGATGTTCGTGGAATATATTTTGATAAATATTTTTTCGATATAAGAATACATTTTTATATCTACAAGGATATCATTTTAAAATACTAGTACTTGAAAAAAAGGAGAGAGGTTTGCATCCATACCTGCGCTTTAGAGTAGATGGGACAATCGCACAGGGATTTTGACGGCGTATCAACTGAAGTGGAGCTGTAGCAGGTATTCGGGATGAAGTGCAATTAGATGTGAACGGTGAGGTTGGAGCGTTCTGTCTGAGGTTAGGGCAAGTTCCTCTGTCTCTTTCTTTCGTGCCGCCAAGGGATAATTTGTTTTGAAATCGTAAGAAGGAAGACAGCGACAACGGTTTGGGATTTATCAGCTTCAATACAGTTTTTGACGACAAATTATCAGCTTGTTTAGATGCTGCGATTAAAGCTTTGAAAGGTGAGATGTTACCAGCAACGTTCGAAGATTTCATTTCAAGTTCTCTTCGACTCGCATCCATTGATAAACAAAATGCAAAACTGGTCCCAGTAGGCTGTTGCATTCGCGTCCTAGATATTTTTGAAACCACCGGTGACCAAGCGGTTCCCATTCTTGAGCGACGTTCAATGGTTTCTTTAGACACTAGTCTCTCGACACCAGTGGTTCTTTTTAGGGCATGCTTCGAATCCTCTTCTATGACTCTTTCAGTTGCTCGTCTCTTGTGTAATCCAAATTCCTCTCTAGCTTTCCTTGTGGCTCCGTTTTCAATTCGTTCTGCAATTTCGGGCCATTGGAATGATGTATCAGTTTTGTCCGTGATTCCTAATATCTCCTGCATAACCCTTGCTGAACTTTTGTTAATGGGGCTTGTAACAATTCTGGAAGTATCTGTTGAGAATTCTGGCTGAACCCATTCAATATATTTATTAATTCCCTTTCCAGTGGTTTTTGTAGCTTCCTCGGCAGTGGCGTCGTAGTTATTCAGTTTTTTGGGTGCTCCCGCTCTGAGAGGACTGGCGTAAAGGCGTTTGGGTCCAATTCTAGCCATTACAGGCTGTAAGAAAGAATTATTTATTTTTAACTTTCGGTTTCATTGTACCACTTCGTCCGCGGAACTTCCTTATGAACTGCTAGTGAAAAGTAAAATAGCTTGATAGCTATTGATACTGATAACTCGGCTACCGATTCGATATCTCGGCTACCGATCAATCCTTTGCGATTTTTAAGATTATTCAGAGCTTCTATTTTGCAGAACCATTATTAGTTTCTCTGGATACACACGTTGGAGCCAGTAAAGCGTGAATGATGGGCATACTATTGGCTGTTGCAATGTTAAGAACCACGTAAATTAAGAGAGATTTAAATGAAGTCTTTTAATTAAAAGAAAATAAGCAGAGTACTATTCTACCGTTGTAAGTCACCCACTATACTTACATTTTGTTGAACACTTAAGGATAAATCCAAAACGAAATGAAAAGGTAAATGAAATTGAACAAATTTGGGTTTTGAATTTACAGTTTTCGTGAGCTCGCACTTTTTTACCTAATTTAACGAGAAGGTTATTGATCAGTACTATTGCTGCTGACTAGCTTTGCTGAAGCAAATTACCTTGTGCAATGGATTAGTCTTCAAAAAATCTTAATTTATATTTAACTTTAGGAACCTTAATGCCAGAGAAATTTCTCTATACAGGACGTGCATTGAAGGAACAAATTGGATTTCTATAGACGTTTCTTAATTATTTCTAAGCCGTTTATGTCAAATTAACATCCATCAAAGAGACAAATGGAAATTCGAAGAATTTTCTTAATAAATCATGTTGGCCAGATAATAATCTTTCAAATTACTTACCTTACATGCGGTGAATGATGAGAATCAGTAGTCCATTGGGTAACAAGGTCGCTAGAGAATTATTACTTTGTGAATCTGAAGGAATCGGTAACTCCAGGGGAAGCCCATAAGCTCAACGCACATATGGAGAAATATTACCTTTTGGCCAACGTCAATGGCAGCAGACAGCCAGTTGACCAATACGTGTTCGATCTGAATTCAGTGAGCTCCTCTACCGGCAAGGAGCCATCCGCTGTAGGACGCATACATCCATGGAAACAAGATGTCAACCAGTGACAATGGGTTATATTGTAGATTAAATAATTCACGAAAAATAGGAGGAAGTGATGTGATATTCCTATCATTATTAAAGATGAAGACAATGTATAACAAATATTCCAAAATGAAACTACGGGCTTAATCAATTTATGACCATCTGGAACATTATCGAAATGTTCCTCTAATTTATGAACTTCTTTTGAATTCATTGTGCTATTGTATCATAAAAATAATAAACAAGGAATTCAGTCATGGCCTAAAATGATACCGTGTCATATCTTGCACTCCATAAGAGGAGATGCAGTGAAACACACTTTTTAAAATGAAGTAGAGATTAGGTTCCATAAAATGGGCCCCTAACTATGTTTGAGATTAATACAAACATGTTTACGTTTAGTTGATCCATTTATCATCAATTTTAGTAAAGGGCGATTGATTTCTTAAATATGGAATTTTTAGAAACGTATATTAAAATATAAAATGCCCGAAATGGGGAAGCAAGTTTCAATAAATAAAATGGGAAGTCAAGACACATTTTTCAATTAAACCACAAAATTTCAAATTTTGAATCTTTGATATTACTAATTTACAATGAGAAGTGTAAAGAACAAAAACAAACTAGTGTAGCTGTCCCAGCTGGGGCGGTGCCCCGTTGGTTGGAGATTCTTGTTGGGGAAAACCCCGCAAGCCCACGTATAGGTCGGCGAGAATCTCACCATACAGGGGGGAAGCTCGCTGCTTCCTCCCGCGAAAAGGCATGTACTACACTCAAGAGAATAGTGACCTTAGCAATTGACGCGCCCAGAATCAGTAATCAATCAATCAAACCTAGTACGGCGACAGTTTCACAACTGGCGGCGTACCGAAGGCTCGTCAAGCCTCGCTTGTTCGTGTAGGGATAGACGACCAGGGAGCAAGCCGTCTGCCCAGCACTCGTGGAACAATAGTTGCTGGTGCGGACCAGCAGCGAGCCGGGTCTGGCCGAGCCGGGCTGGGCCGGGCTGGGCCGGCCAGGGCGGGCAGGGCTGGGCGCGTCGGTGGGCGGTGCACGGGCGGGCGGAGGCGCGGGCGGCGCGCCCTGGCAGCGAGGCGGCGGGCGTCGCGCCGCATTTATCGCGTCCGCTCGTTACCCGGTGATTTGTGCGCCCCGCGCGCGCGAGGCCGTCCCCGCTGCGCCCCGGTTATTTAGGGCTGCGCGCCTCGCCGCTCCGCACCGCACCACACTGCGCCGAAACAGGGCCATCACCGAGCGCAGAAGGCAAATAAAATAACTAAATAAATAAATAAATAAATAAATAAATAAATAAATAAATAAATAAATAAATAAATAAATAAATAAATAAATAAATAAATAAATAAATAAATAAATAAATAAATAAATAAATAAATAAATAAATAAATAAATAAATAAATAAATAAATAAATAAATAAAAAGAAGGGAAGGGGATAAATACACAACACATGTAAGAGAAATTTCAGAAAAAGATTTAAAAAAATTAAAGGAAGAAAACTATTACAAACGAAATAAGAAAGCCGCATATGGAAATAAAACACAAAAGACAAAAAATAACAAATAAAAGGCACATAAGAATTCAGTAATGAAAAATCAATGAAAAGTATAAGGAGGAAACTAGAAAAGTTGAAGAAAATTGTAATTTGAATTTATTTTATTCTTTAGAAAGTTGCACTGAATCTATGACTCTTGTTAGGGAGTAAAGTAAAAGAGAGAATCTAAGAAAAAAATGAAAAGACGAGAATCAGTTCATAACATCTTTTTCTTTATGGTTGCACACACGTATTGTACATAATAAGTACAATAATAACTTTCAAGTCTTCATAACATTTCAAAGATGAGAGACATTGCAGAAACGAACGACGCCTCTTGCAACGAGCTTATTCTAAATGTAAATGGGAAATATTACTAGCACGTGATATTTAGACATTATCATCACGGAATTAAACTTTGAATAACAGTTAATATATAAAATAACAGATACGTGGAAATATCTAACAGACTTAAAAAATTATTGATAAACCCATTATTCAATTAAAATTTGTTTCCTCCTACTATTTTATCTACATTTTTATGCACAAATGTTGCAACATACTCATGAATATATTTGTTTCTTATATTTTGTACTATTCACTTGTTTATGTATCAGCAGGCTCAAAGCATCAACTGATGTCATTGCAGTGCCTCTGACCGGAAGGTTCTCGGTTCAAGTCCCAACAGCGATAGATTTTGCGACACTACCTTTTCAGCTAGGTCGAATTCAGTCGCTGTCTGGAGGAGAATTGTAGCGGCCGGTTGCTCTGATCGGTAGTTTTTTGTGGTTTCTCCGTTTAACACCAGGCAAATGCCGGACCAGCACCTTAACAAACGGGCCACGGACCACGCGCGGGACACGGTCCTCTTCCTTGTCCTATCCTTACGCCTTACACACACACACACACACACACACACACACACACACACTCACACACACACACTTACACTCACACACTTACACCAACATGAACTACACTACCATGCCGGGAGACCGGTCGGGGACTTGGATCATGTCACGGCTGGGACGGTGTCCTACTGGTGGCAGGTACCTGGTTGGGGAAACCCCGCTAGTTGACGGTAGGTCGACGCCGGATCTCGCCATCCAGTGGGGGGAGATCACCGCCACCTCCCGAAGAAAAAATATGCGTTACACTTACAGGACTAATGACCTCGGTAGTTGACGCGCCCGGAATCACTTACAATAAAACCGGGAGCGGTAGCTCAGTGCATCAACTGATGTCACTGAAGCGCCTCTGACCTGGAGGTCCTAGGTTCGAGCCCTGACGGCGGCAGGATTTTCGACACTAGCTTTTCAGCTAGGTCGAATTCAGTCGCTGTCTGGAGGAGAATTATAACGGCCGGCTGCTCTGATTGGTAGTTTTCCGTGTTTTCTCCAATCAACACCAGGCGAATGCCGGAGCAGTACCATACCTAACGGGCCACGGACCGCGCGCAATCTGTCCTTCCTCTTCCTTGTCCTAGCCTCTCCCCTTACACACACACTTACACTAATATGCACGATACTACCACATATTCTGGGTGACCGGTCGGGAGCTTAGAGCTTGTCCCGACTGCGGTGGTGCCCCACTGGTGGGAGAGTCCTGGTTAGGGGGAAACCCCACTAGCCGACGGTAGTTCGGCGCCAGATCTCGCCATCCAGCGGGGGAAGATAACCGCCATCTCCCGAGAAAAAACATGCACTACACTAACGGGACTAAGCAGTTGACGCGCCCGGAAACACGAAAAAATCAATCAACTAACACTGAATCAATATATTATGTATATTTATTGATATATTATTTTAGTTACTTTATTTATATAAATTTATTTATTTATTTATTTATTTATTTATTTATTTTTAATTTATGAAGCGTTTGCTTCCAAATACACGAGGAAGCAGTGAAGTGCGCTTTGGACGCGGTTCGGGCCCAGTGCCAGGCGTGTGGGTGGGCGTGCAGTGCACGGCGCGTGAGCCGCCGTGGCGCGGCTGCGCTGCGTTCAACGAGATCGATTACCGCGCGCGCATCAAACGCCTGAGTTGCAGCCTCTAAGTACCCACGCGTCGCCGCTGAAATATCGCCCCCTCGAGGCCAAAAGAAAAGAGCGTGACACTTCCCACACCGCTTGGTGTGGAGGACGGACTCGACCGGAGGTGGAATTTCAACTTGATCTAATGATTGATGGGTTTTGTGAAGTGCCGAATCTAGTGCAGAATAATCAGAGAAGAAATGACAATTCGAGAGAAATGAAAAGTTTGCTAATAATCCTGTTATTATACACAGCTTTGAGGTTTATTAATGTGAATATTCATTTGCAGTTACTTAAGTTATTGCAATTGAATCCTGGAATGAATACAAACTTAAATTTACTTTAAGCCTGAAATAAGTAGTAAAAGCATTTTTTACCAAGTAACAGCATTTACTTAATTTGTTGTAAATAAATGTAAACTTTTATTAGAGAGGAAATGCTGGGAGAATAAATATTCGTTGGAGAATGCCGGACGAAATCAGAACGTACTCGTCTAATGCGTAAAAAAATACTACGTGAAGTTAGGTTTTCGCGTCAGATTTCCTACGCTGAAAAAAATGATTTCCTCAATGAAACTACTAAAAAACGCACAATATAGCACTATATTACAATAAAGCATTAAAGAAGTTGCAGCTTGCAAGTTTCGAGGGCTGGAAAGAAACTGCATGGTTTTCCCTCAAACACGCTCTTATTAAGTATATAATTAAATTTTACTTGTGTTATTTCTTCTCTCCAATGGCCGCGATTGATTTGAAAACCACTCTACGAACTTACGAAATGATTGCCAATCAATTTCTGGTGTAGAAGTAATAACGGGGGTAAGCATATTTGTTCATACTCGTAAATTTAAAAATACAGCCGCAATTATTATTATTATTATTATTATTATTATTATTATTATTATTATTATTATTATTGTGCGATTATAATGCTATGAGCACATTCAAGCCTGAATATAAAATTTCTCTTGATCCAAACACCAGCACCCTCGCTAACTGGAGATACTCACTTAAATGTGGTCACGAAAAACACGAAGAAAGTTTTATGAGCCTAATTTACTTACATTCCATGGCTAGATATTTTAAATCTCAAATGAATGAATTATTTTATTCTTCTCTGGAAGGAACTCGATTATTCTATTTGTTTCTGTGCGAAGAAATTTATAAAAAGTTGCTTACTGCACTATTTATTGCATTACTTTGATCTGTTGCAAGTCTACATATCGAATTCGCGTATTGTTTTAGGCACTTTGTGATTTTCATTTAAGAAACACAGGGAAATTTTAATCGTAAAGTGTTGTTCTTTTTCACCAAACTTGTGGTGATGACTATATTTACTTTGAATTATATACTTTGAGTTATTAATATTGACTTTGCCTTGCCATTTTATCATTTCTGAATATTATTATAAATCCAGCTTACTCAGAGGAGATATAAAATACAAAATTGAAGAAAGATATGAAAATGTACTTTAGATTGCGACGTTGAGAAAAAATGTAGTCCCGTGCTTTAGAAGCTAGTTCACTGTATATTCCCGATGTATATTGTTGGACATGTTCAACGTTGGCACGACTTAGTCGCTCAAAGCTGCAAATATTTTTTTCACCTTCTTGTTCCTCGCCAGGGGCAGAAACAATAAGAACCTCACTCGTATTTATCCATTACTTGTGACGTTACCTGGCGATAAATATAGATGATTAAGACGGTAATATCGGAGATTTTAATTTTGGTAAATATCGATTTTTTTTCTTCTTCTAGGGCTTTTATCCAACCAACAGCCAGTTACCCTTTACGTCCCGATAGGACGAATATTCGACCATACACTAGACCAACACACATGCGGGCTCCTCTGATCGAACACAGAATTCACAACCTCTAGAAGAATTTAAACTGGCAATATTGGGTTTAGGAAGCCAATGCCCTAACTCCTATACCACTGGCGCCGGCTCATTGGGAAAAGTTCTGTGCAGAACGTTATCGTACGATCTCTTCAATCGTTTTCAGTTAAACCGGTACCGCGAGTTCTAGAAATGAGATCGCCATACGTCATACCCGTCCTGTCAGACTTTGTACGAGCTCTCTCTCCTATTAGGAATTTCATATAGAAGTGACGTTCTGTCACTTTTTGTAGAGACACTACGTGTCAAGACTTCCGTTTGTTACTTCAAGTGTCAAGTCAAGTCAGGAACGGTAGCTGATGTATAAGAACAAATACAAATACACTTCCCACGCGGTGTTGGTGGACCTGCATTTACGACTACTTAACAAAAGAACGATTGAACGAACAAGCGAATGAACATAACCAACTCTTTTTCTCTAATAGGGATACGACGTCATTAAAGATTCCTTCATTCATAACGGAGGAAATTCGATCTCTCTGAGTTTAGTTATAAAATTTTATTTGATGGCAAATTCAGGAACTTGGTGGAAGCTGAAACACTTACTTGCTGAATGCTGTAATTATCAGCCATAATCACGGCAGTTAAAATCTCTTAGAACATATTATGTGAAAGAAGAAATTTTGTTATAACTTAATTAATTTCGATTTCAATGGAACGTTTTAAGTTTCTAAAGAGAAATTTCCTGTAGTTATTTACGACATTTAATTTCAGGTTACGTTTGCCCAATTTAGAACAGGAACTTGACGGGGTTTTGTAAGAAGAGTAGTACCTGGCCCACCTGGCCCGAAAATGTATAGAAAATACTTAATTTTGCTTCTTATTAACAGTAAATATTTTCTAAGTTTTATATTCTACATTCGTTATAAATGTATGAATTATTTGATTTTGATCTTGTCAGAGTTGATTTGAAAACAAGAACTGTCGTATTACTTTCACAAGTACGAAGAAAATGAAACATTCACATTTAATTTTTCTTTGCTCCGCAGAACAATGCTGCATTCGCAATGAGTGCATTGTTGATTCGAAAGTATGTTAATTCGATAGTATCTGAAAATTGCTGGAAAGGAAGCGGTGAAAATTTTCAGGATTTTACCATTTCTTGTTTCGAAGGAAATGTAAGACAAACACTTGTCAGAAGAAAGGTCAATTATTCAGTTTTTTGCCCAACTTCCAATATTCTTTCATATCCCTTCGTTGCTCGTCTCGACTTTGGATTCTGACAAACTGATTTTCGAACCCGCAGCAATAAAGAACCTTTGTATGTGTATCATGACCGGCTTCCCTTGAAAGTCTCAAACGTCACCGTCAAATCGACCTCAGCGTTCATTTCAACATCAGCAACACTCCGTCGAGAAGACGATGCACGACAAGAACGGCGGCGGTAGTAACAGGGATGGTGACAATTGTGAAGAGAAGAGCAGGTGGTGGAGGAGACGGTGATAATAGAGGTGGGGATGGCTGGGTTTGAAATTCTGGTGGGGGGAGGAGCGGTGGTGATGGTGGTAGGAGCGGTAATGGTAGAGGTGGTAAGAATGGTGGGGGAGATCATGGCGGTTGGAGGGATGGTGGTGGTAGGAAGAGTGGTGGTAGGAAGGGTGGTGGTAGTGATCAGGTGTGGTGACGGTGGTGATGATAGGAGGAATGATGGAGGTGGATGCGGTGGTGGTAGGGATGATGGAGGTGGTGGTAAGAAAGGTGATGGTGGGAGTGGGAGGGGTGGTTGGGGTAGGAGGGCTGGCGATGGTGATGGCGGCGTTGGAGGTACCGGCGGCGACGGGGGCGGCGTTAGAGGCGACGAGGACGCAGTCGGCGTGATGGCGATGATTGTGGTGACGGTGACGATGGAGATTGTGGCGGAGTCGGAGGAAACGGTGGCGGCCGGTCCAGTGGCAGAGGCAGCGTGGCGGCGTTGATTCGGGCGCTCTTTCATCCTCGTGGAGCGCGCTCCACTTTTGTCGGGCGGTCGTCGGCGAGCGAAGGCCCCGACCGCTCATTAATTAGCGGTTAGCAGGGCCGCGAGCGGCGCGGCAGCACCTGTGCCCGTGGGAGTAATTAGCGCGGTGCGGACGCTGCCGACCGCGGCGTCCCCCAGGGTTCACCTCCGCCGCAGCCCGTTCCTTTTGTTTTGGGCGGTGCGAATGACCACAGGTAGCCGCGCTATACAAATAGGTACAACGGAAAGGAATCCAGAACATGATTTAGATTTAGATTTCCTGGCTTTACAACTTGCTCTATAAGTCACTAAGATCATCAGAACTCGATCTGGAGATAAATAAATCAGCTCGTTATGTAGTGTAGTTGTTTTTAGTATTTATATTACAAAACCCAGATTTCAGGATTTCGTTTAATGTTTATTATTTTCAAAACAACATACGTGATATTAATTAAAGAACTTATTGTGAACTTTCAGTTGAAAAAATCTTCAAAATCGCAGCTGTATGAGGGGTTCAAAAAATTTCAATTTTTTGCAATTTTCGAAAATTGAGAGTTAACAATGAAAAATAGACGTATGCCGTCTTCATAAGTGTTCTTCACACTATTCTTTCAAGAATTTAAAGAAACAATTTGGAACCTTTTTAAGAATATTTTGAAAATGTCTCAAGGACTTCATGTAAAGTATCCCCAAAAGTTAAATAATTCTTTAGAAAATTGTAGGGATTTGAATCGGACTAGAAATATCATAGAATATTCGATAAGGATGGAACCCTAAAAATAGTTTAAGCAATCAGTTTTGTTGGCGAAGAGACGGACGTTTCAAAGTATACTTTTTCGGTATCAAATGACCCCAAACATATTTAAAAACTCTGAAGTAATTATTATAATAAAATGTAATATATAATAAAAAATATTATAATAAAAAATAATAAAAATAATTATTATAATAACAAAATATTTTTTTAAGAAAGAGGAAAATACGGTACAATCGAGACGATGCATTCAAGAAGCTATAATGGTTCATTTGAAATCATTAGGAGCAGTATTCACGATGTGTCTGAATCGAGCTCACTCACCAGTGGAATGGCCACCTGCTGTTCTGTTCGTCGACGCTCTTCTCTTTTCACCTGCTCCACCATTCTTTTTGATCGCCTTTCTGCTTCAATTAGCCGGCTAACATCGGCAGACCGAAAAAGGACTTGCTCGGATCCATCGAGTGTTTGACGCTCGCAGAACAATCGACAGCAGCTCAGCACACGAGGACAATGCCCGCCGCGCTTCACGCGGACGGAATAGCAACTAACGTGACAAATCACCCGTCCAGGAGGTCGTTGTTTGCACAGGTAACGTGTCTGCAGAATGGAGAATTAGTTTGTTTTTTCTCTATTATTTCTGTTCACGTCGTTGTTGCAAGGCCATGTATTAAAGATGATTAATTTGATAATTGGGCAAATTGACTGAATTTCTATGGGGAGCCCGATAAAAGGTGCCCGGCCTTGAATTATGGTCCTGAGTTTGACTAAGTGGGAACAATAGGGGGAACTTTGCCGGAGATTGCTGTGACGCCGGTGCTAGTTTCTTGAGCCTTCTATACAGCCATCTAAGGCGACTGAAGTATGCGGATAGTAACTGGTACAGCGTAAATGGTTGTGTAAAATTGTGGGATACTTCAGCATAATACAAGCACTTGTCTAACTCCCAGGTAGTGAGAAATGTAGCCTGTCATGGTATGTCACGATGTCTCTTGCAACGGTTCCCAAAAGAGACTCGTTTGTTTACCTCCACTCTAACCTGAAGGTAGCCATTGATCTCACACTAGTTTTTACTTCATAAGCAATGTGTTTAAAATTGTCTGTAAGGAAAGTTCAAAAGAAATTCATTTACACAACCAGCGGTGACTAACAAATATCACTGATCGCAGATTTAGTTGGGTGGACACATGAATCATCAATGATGTAAAACTATGCTTCCACGCCAAAGTGACTTGTAACAAATATGAATTAATCAGCAGCATACAATGAAAAATGCAGAATTATTGAAGAAATTTTAATGATTGAGAAACGTTTCCCAATGCAATTCCGCAACTACTTGAGTAAATGAAGTAAAGATAACTTCTAACCTTATTATAGGAAGAAAGGAAAGGTAAATTAATATTAGAAATGCTACAATATCAGTAATTTGTAGACAGTTGAAAGTTTGAAATATTTTTGAGGGAGATAGCAACCACTTATTCTGATACAAAATTTTACTTTTCTATCTTACCTGATTCCCTTTAATGATGAACACAGTTGAAGTAAATGATGTTTACACTTCTCTAATTGAAGGAAAGAAACGTAAAAAAGTTATATAAATTAATTCGAAAGTAATATTGTCAAGGAACTGACGTAAATGGGTGATTTCTTTCGTCTCAAGTTTTGTTCGAAAATACGCTCTACTTCATCCATAAGTGTACTGTTTCACCTACATTGATCCTCACTTCAGCACTACCTCCAGCGGCACCACTATCAGCACTACCACTATCTGCACCACCATTTCCAGCGCCGCCACCATCACTACCAGCACCACCACTACCAGCACCGCCACTACCAGCACCGCCACTACCAGCACCGCCACTACCAGCACCGCCACTACCAGCACCGCCACTACCAGCACAGCCACTACCAGCACAGCCACTACCAGCACAGCCACTACCAGCACAGCCACTACCAGCACAGCCACTACCAGCACAGCCACTACCAGCACAGCCACTACCAGCACCGCCACTACCAGCACCACCACTACCAGCACCGCCACTACCAGCACCACCACTTCCAGAACCACCACTTCCAGAACCACCACTATCAGCACCACCATCACCACAATCGTTATCACAATCACCGTTACTACTACTACCACTATTCCCATCATCACAACCATCATCAATATATTTTCATATTTCATTGTTTCTGTTTCTTCCGCCCGAACTTATAGAAAAACTCACCAGCTACTTGCGTAGTACTCGACAAAATCCTCACAACAAACGCAACTACAACTATGGAACAAGCTCTGCGATTGCGTCCCTTTTCGCCGCTGAACCCGTCCGAGAGTGCTGAATCCCAAAGGCGCTGGAAAAACACTTGAGGAGCGGCTGCGCGCTGCATTCTGACGAGTCGCTGGCGCTCTGAACGCAAGAGGCGTCCCTTCCACCAACAGGTCGAGCGGTCGCTGTCGGGCGCGCGTCGACCCAGGGGAAGTGAATGTGTACATTTCACAGTCTAGGTGCATCTTCTCTTCCTTTTTTTACGCAGACGATCAAACGTTTTCCCATGTCTGACGCTTCGGAAAGCATTAACCGTTTCGTCGATGACGTTCTTGGATCTCCAAGAAATGATTTATGATCGATCAAGAGCTTGAAATTGTTTATCAGTATTGTATTGCTGTCATTTACAACAATGTTGGTAACATGTTTCAAGAAAAAACTATTCAGGTAGGAAAAATTAATGAATGTATTTCACTCTAAATCTATTCTCATTCCCACAAATTCTTGACTTTGTTTTTCGATGTCTTCATACATACATTCACACGTCAACTGGAGAGATGTGAATGTGGACATTATACGTCTTCAGTCTTTCTTTTTCATGCGAGTGAGTATCGTTTCGTCACATCACTCTGCGGAAAGTATGAACGTGACGTCGGTGGGATTCTTAAGGCCAGGGCTACTCATAGATTTTGAATAATAAACTGTTATTGATTTTGTTTCAAAATTACATAATTAACGCTCAGAAAATATATACATAAAATCCGTCCTTGACAATGCCAGAGAGAAAATAATGAATGGAATTATTTTATTTATATTCTCCATTACAAAGGTTTATTTCGTACGTGACCCATTAGGCTTTGCGATATCATCCATTGTTTTTAGTAGAGTAAGAAGTGTTTTCCTATTTCATAATGCTTTTAAATACTTAGTGACATGTTGTTGAATATTACTTTGAAAATTAAAAGCTCTTCGATATTTTACGCTGTTCTAATGATAAATACTTAATGGCAAGAAAATCATCGTTTTTTATGTGCATAGAAATCATACCACAATCACAATGACGTGTACTTAAAATGAAGGAAATTATGAATTTGTTATGCATTTGTTGTTTTACAACATTCAATCTAAACTGATCATAGTACGAAACTTTTTCAATTTTCTCTTCATCAGTGTTCCTGAGCAAGCGGTAATATAATTACGTTAATGTCAATGTGCAAAATGACGCTCGCCCCGTAGTACTACTTGGCTTTTGCGGCGAAAGGAAAATGCTTATTTTAGTAGCTAAAGCAAATCTTCAAACCAACTTACAGGTAGCCTGTCTTAAATTGATCTTTATATAGAATGGCGCTTTGACAGGTTCCATGTGCCAATTGTTATTATTTAATTTTTAACTTTTGTCCTTTAAATATGCAGTTTGAAATGTAAACATTTTTATGCATTCAGTCAACAATTTACTCTTCTAATCGCATCATTGGCTCCTCCATCATAGACTAAATATAGTTACTCGACGTTTCCAAACTCGCGTAGTACCAGCTTCATGGAGAAAAAGAGCTTAAGAAGTTTTCGAGTTAGTTCATTTAATAGTGTATTTCAACGTACTGGATATAATTTCCGACTCCTTGCAATTTGGAGATCCCTGATGCAGCCAAATCACTCTCCAGCCAGAATTTTTGACAAGTGATGAAAGTTCGTCTTGTTCTTTTCAAAGTCATGCCCCTTTCGTGACTCATTCCATCGCAGACTCCCAAAGAAAAAATTGAAATAATGTCTACTCTTAACATACGAAATCCACACCCATCGCCTGAGAAATTTATATTCGCCGTTGACCCCCGCCCACTGGCGCTGACCTCCCGGTCGGCTCCATTTGTCAGTCAACGTTTCATCGACACCGTTTGCTCATGCAGCTTTCTCACGGCCGGGCGATTTCGGCGAGTGACTAATGTGCGTGCGTGATGGGATCAGAGCGTGACTGCGGGCGGCCCCGGGCGTGCGGATGGACCGGCGGGCGGGCGGGCGGGCGGGCGGGCGAACGGAGCGAACCGGTGGGCAGGCGGGCGGGCGGGCGGCATCTCGGTCACTCAATTAGCCTCGGCTGTGGAGGAAGAGCACCTGTGCCCCCCCTCCCGCGGTTCAAGAGCGGCTGCTTGTATGTCATCTCGGTGGCAGGCTGCCCGCGATGGCCAGGGAACTGGCGTTCTGCACTTCGGAGTTCTGAGAACTGGTCCTTTGCTTGCGGTAAGAAAAGTCTCTGCATAACAGGAGCCGATATCACCATCTGTCGCCACTCTAATTGTGATTCCCACTCGACAGGTTTCTATGTTAATGTGATTAGCCTATTTTTTCGACACTGGGAGCTATCACTCACAGCTCGTGTTGAAATCGACGTGATAGCCTTCGCCTTTGATCCTGGAGAAGAATATGGCAAAGAAAGTGAAACTGGCTTTATCTAGATGCTCTTATGTATACTGTTCGTTATTCTCCCCATTATTCGGGATGTTACATTTCTAAAATAAATACATCTTAACACTGATCTCCACTGATATTGATATGATACATTTCCTGAAGGTGAGCTGCTATGCTTTGTGGGATGCATCGGATTCAAAGAGGATAGAAACCTCGCTGCATATCTGTGTTCTGATGCTCTTTTCGAAACCAACAGTTTTACTTGGAATGGTAAATATTGTGTATAAACCCAATATATATTTTTAATAAAAATATTAGTATTGACTAATGGGTAAAATATTAAGCAATGACTAACGGATTAGTTTGGTGTTTCAAATTAATTGCAAATTTCATGCGCTGTAGGTATCTTTTACGGCAACTTACACAATTATAACATTTTTAATAATTATATTCTTTAAATATATTTTGGAAGTATTCTATTTCCGATCAACATCACTCGCATGACCTTGGGTGGCCACCCACTTTTCTCATGTGTAGCGTGGGTACCCACGCATGCGTGGTAACCCACGCACACAGACACACAGGTGCCATCTAGTAAATTATTTTTATTATTAATTTATTTTTGTTATTAATAGGTAATTATTACAGACAAATTAGATAACTTGATGTTATGTGGCCAGGCCAAAGACCATTAAGCCATTTCATCCCTCCTACCTCCTACACACCTAGACCTACCGCATTCTAACGTTTCGAATTCTGGTATTAACCCCAACTGGTCTCATCATCGCATCAAAGCCAGAAAAGAGACCATAAGATACGGCTGAGGGAAAAAACTGAAGGAAGGAAAAACCTGCCGTCAGAAGCCGAATACATTCTAATCTTTCCGACTTCTTTAAGCTATTTATTTATTTCCCGGCGCAGACGTCACGCATTCTCCTTCCAGTGTTTGGCCTCCTCAGCACCTGAAATCAAACAGCCCCGCAGGCGATCGTCCGCACTATCGCCTCTGGCCTTACATTTCCGATACCCACTTCCACTTGCCCCCTAATGTGCTTATTAATTTGACAAATTACATTGATATGACCTTGGCATCGGAAATGTAAATTTAAACTAGAAAAGTGCCAATTTCTAGTAATTTTGTTTGTGTTTTTGTTGATGTATTATAATGCACAGGCATGGACATGGACTGCAAATGCACCCATTGGATCAACCCCGACATACACAGAATTGTTCGGAATTGTCTACTGTAGCATCATATGGGTACCCATTACTACAAACTGATTTTAACTACCCCAGGAACAGACCCAAGAACGGTTTGTCATAATTATATCATTACTTGGGGCGTTCCGTGGCTCAGGAGATTTGGGATCTGATTTAAAGGAGGATTTCATTTTACCACGAATTAGCACAAGTTCTTTTACAAGCCACAGGTGTCATAGAACACTGAATATTCTTCTCTTTCCAAACATCCATTGACCTCAGTCAGATATCAATCAGCGAACTCGGGATTTCAGTGTCAGTGTGGGAGCAACATGCCATTGGTTTGTAGGGCTATGTTACTTATCAAACGTCCGCCTGCGTCCGCCAAACCTTTTCAAACGTCCGCATCCGTCCGCCACACTTTACCATACGTCCACCTCTATCACGCGGTCACCTCATTTAACGACTCTTTTTTCATAGAAACAATTGATTTTTCCGTATGACATGTATAAATATTCCCTCTTTTCAGCGGCCAGGCACATTTCCAATATTTGACCTTCAATAAGAGATTACCTGAAGCGATTTTCTACCCCTATACCTATTATAACAGGAGAAGTAAAAGTGATGGAGATTGCAGGTGACATCTTTCTATGACGAGACTCACTCTCATATCTTCGAATAATGACATCCAGAAGCACTTATCTCGTAAGAGGATTTCGTTTTATTTCTGGTAACAGATTAGTTTATGATTTTAACATCTCTTAATGAAACAACAGCGCGTTAGCAGACCTGGATTGCCGAAGTCGCCGAGGCTGACGGGCCGTCGCTACCTCGGCTCGAAGGGTCGCGAGTTCCAATCCCGCCTCGGGCATGGATGTTTGTGTGGGTTTGGGTTGTCCTTACGAGTTATTCCTACATTTCCTCCTACAGTTAAAACAATATCAGTAGCCGCTATATGACAAAATGATAAAAAGCGACTTCAAAAGACATCGCGTTAGTTCCTCCAATTCCTTAGCATTTCTATGGTTTGCTTACTCGTGTTTCCTTTCAATGGTAACTGGTTAATGAGCCCGCCGAGTGCGCCAATCCATTCTAAGGGTGATTTGCGACGGTCCCGGTGTAAGGTATGAATTTCATCTTCAAACCTAGTTTTTTTATTCGGCAAAAATAGAAAGTTAGTTTCTTGGTGATGCGAATGAGTGAAAAGTCAAGGGTATGTTTTAACAGTAGCAGTGAGGACACAAATCATCTTAAATAAGTTGTTTAAATTGTACTGTTTTGTCATTTATGATACTTAAACGTTTTGAAGAGATCGTACTTAATTTCTTTGCAATTAACACAACTATATTTTCTTATGCATCCAGTAACCTCATAGCCTTGATGAAACTACTTCCTCAATTCAAGGCCCATTTTTATTGGAACCATTGGCAGCCGGCATAGGCGCGCGCAGTCTAAAACAAGAGAGGGCATGCCACTACATTTCTGCAACCCCCGGGGCTCGCTTTTCCTTCAATTTTTTTCTATTTTTATACAACATATTTCACTAGGAAATAAATACAACATAGTACGTAGAGAATAAAATCATATTATTACTGAGAAAATTATAAAAAAAATGCAATTCACGTATTTTATTTGTACTAGTAGATCTAGGTAACTTGTAATTCTAATAAAACGAAAATGAAAATGAAAAAAACGTAACTTATGTCATTTACTTTACTAACAGGGATGTCATTTGTTTTGCAAAGCCTCTTCCCAAAACGTAGTGTATGATTTACAAAATCAAAAAAGAGTAAAATAAAGAAATAATAATATTTACGGAAATAAAATGTTTTATTACGTAGGGCTCCGGGACCTCCTTTCGAACCTATCAGGAGGGGGCACGGCCCCTCGGCCCCCTACTGTGCCAACGTCTAAGGTGACTGCTCGGGTTTCACTGTATTTCCTAAGAGACGTACGCGTTCGGAACGGTCCCAAAGAGTGGCGTCATGGGGAAGTGGAGGCGGCCTCCCTGCTAATTGGCGTTCCCACGGGGCGAGAGCGCGTGGGCGTGGGCGCGGGCGCGGGCGTCCTCGAGGGCCCCCGCGGCGCCCTGCCCCCATGCATCACCGGCGCGCCGCCCGCCGCCTCGCCGCAGTGCGCGCGAACCACGACGGACTGCGCAGGCGAATTCTCTGCCTTTCCTGGCAACCGATGTGCGACCGACGAAATGGAAATGAGGGACGACAAATGGCGACTCTAAGGGAAATCGTCAGGGAGGGCACCCGAAATAGAGTATCAAAGGAAGTTAATCGTTTGAACAATTGTTAAGATTGAATTGTTGAAGGCACGAAAGTAATATTGATCTTCTTTGTGACTACAGAATTGTCGCCGAACAAGACACTCTAAATCTCGAGTGTGATTTTTGTATATTTCAAATTCATTATTTAGTTTCTCACCTTCATACATGTACAATCAACTGGTATAAATTCAACAATAATGGGGCTAAAGAATAACAAAATTGAAAATACTAAATATTCCAGCTGAAATTAATGAAACAGTAGCCTGAATAAATAATATAATAACAAACAGTATTAAATCTGTTTTCAGCTGAGTGTATGAACTTTGTAATTATCTTGCGTAAAAACATGTAAGTTTGTTGATGAATCAATGGAGAGCACTGAAGCACATACTTCCGCTCGGAGGTGCCTGTCAGGGGACGCTATTTGCGAGCTCTAGGTTGCCATTTGAGCACTATTATGCGGGCTATTACTATATCTACAAGTTTCAGAGCAACACAACTGTCGAACGCCCGCAGCCAATGAAACTGAAGCTGAAAGCAAGCGGAAGTATGAATTCTAGAGGTGTGTTCGAATCGAACTAAAATAAGTGTTTAAATAACGAACCAAATCCCATGAATAACAATATGTAATTTTTAATATTCCCATATTTTACCCCCAATTACGCGAAAACTACTAATACTTTCAAAACAATGAACTGACTTTAATTAAAGGACTAATTGTAGAGAACAAATTTCATTTGAAGAAAAAATTGCTATTTTCGATATTGTAAGCGTAGGAAGACGCCGAAAGCACTCAAACTTTTGTAATAAGTTTAGAAAATTCAGAGTTAAATAAGTTCAATGAAATTCGGACCGATGACGTATTTAAAGGTGTATTTCACTCTATTCTGAAAAGAAATTTAAAGAAAAAATTTGGAGCCATTTCTGATAAAAATTTTAAAAGGCGCATGGTTTTTATGTTATGTACCCCCAACATTTAAAGAATGTTTTTTCAAAATCGCAAAGTCGACCCAGGAATATTCATCTTGGAAAATATCCCATGGATAGTTTAAATAGTTTATTTACATTCAAATCTTGAAATTCATTTTCTGCTGCATTACATAACTTTCTCAATACCACGTGTGTTACTCCGTATATACGAGGGTCAGTCAAATGGAAACGGAACAGATGGGGGAAAAGGAACTAAACTGTTATTATTTCAAAAGTAATCCTCATAACTATTTATACATTTATTCCACTCTGAGATAAGATGGTTAATGCCTTCATAAAAACATGTTTGCGGTTGCCTACGGATCATTTTCGAGGGTTCACCTCTTTGTCCGAAGCAATTCGACGGCCAGGAATGTCTATCTTCAGGGATCCAAAAATTTGGATATCGCATGAGAAGAGATCAGATTTGTATGGAGGTTGTCTAAACGCTGCTCAGCGGATCTTCTGTAGCGTACTCGAAACAATCTTGAGAACAGATGGGTAGGCTTCAGGTGCAACAGAATGATGCCAGCCGTCATTTCCGGGAGTTTGGACTTCATGGCGCGCTTCAATGTTTGCAAAGTGATCTCGTCCCGCTCTGCGTTCATTGTGGCGCCGTGTTTCAGAAAATCAATGTGCAGCAGGCCTTTGCAGTCAAAGAAAAAGGCCATTATGATTTTCCTAGAGCTGACGTGTATGGCTTTGGCTTTTTCGGTGGAGGAGTGCTTTAATTGTTTGCTCTGACGTCTCCCCTTTGGCTGAAAATGATGACACCATGTTTCATCTCTCGTGACAATACGGGTCAGGAAACGATATTCTTCAGCTGTTGTCTTCCAATGACATCCGACTTTCTCGAAATCGTTTATTGCCCTCAAACACATCCGCATGAGACATTCTGTGTTCACCCTACAGAGCAGACATTCGGGCACGAATTTCACCTCCTGACACTCCATCCGCTGTCAAAAAACGAACTACACCTCCGTTTCTCTTTCCCGGCCTTCACAATGATGTCGGACGCTCACGGAATCGCTGACCTCACCTCGAGTACGTCTAACAGACAATCGGCACGGCGGTGAACGTTCGTTATGTTTATTCCATATTCCAATTAGAGGGCACATCTGTACCCACACCTACCAGCGTTTCGAACTTCCGCCCCACGCTCATTGTATAGTGAGGATCGTTTTAATTTGACTGAGTTCCAAAGCAGTTGCGTAGCATAGTAGGGGCGGTCAGCCCCGAGTGGCACTTTTAGGGAGTGACAACATTTCACAGTAAATAATAATAATAATAATAATAATAATAATAATAATAATAATAATAATAATAATAATAATAAATTATTATTAATGAACTTAAACTACCCAAAAACGTTCTGAACATGGGACAGCGCGCAGTTTTGTTGCAAACAGCCCATATCGTAAGAAAATTTTTATCTTAAGTCCAGACATAAGATGAAGTTCTTCTTCTGTGACCGAACCAGTCCCCAAAACAATTCTGGGGAAGGTGAGCATTTTTACCAGCAAAAATAGCTGAGAAAACGTTGGATGATGATGACAATAATAATAATAATAATAATAATAATAATAATAATAATAATAATAATAATAATAATAATAATAATAATATCTCATAAAAATTGAACCATTTCATTTCATACGAGTATCTTTGTCGCACCTACGATTCAGACCGAAGAAATGAGCACGGAATCTTCCATTGCTATCCTGAGCCTGAGCCTACTTCTTTAAATGAATTTATAATTATGACATCTTGCTCAATTAAGCGACTGGCAACACCGTCTGTACTGACCTGTAAGGATTGGCCGAATTCTAATTTGTGCTTGGATTATTTATGACTAGTGTTCCGCGATAACAACTTCTATCATATAAAGAATAGTGTTCAATATTGTATAATAACACCTGCAAATTAGATGACAGTACGGATAAGTCCCTTCAGGGAAGTCCGTGAGTAATGCTTTGACAATTCAAAGGAAGTTCCTTTGACGGATCGTCGCTCGTCCAATTCACATTAACTTAATCGTATGCGCTTTCTAAACGAAGGTTTTGGTGCTCACAAGTACGTGTAGTGATTGATAAATTATTCAACTTGGTTGAAAATTGTATTGTTTGTGTACGTATACATTTGCCTATATATTCAATATTTTATTTATGTTTTTTTAAAATTTATTTAATTGTATGTTCGACTCCTGCTACGGTTTTCAAGCTTATATATTTTAGTCTTTTAAATAATGAAATACCTAATTAGGGGGCGGCGAAATTTTCCTCCGCCCAGGCGGCTGATACAGACGCTATGCAAGTGCTTCTTACGTAGTATAGGGCAAAATAAAACGAACTAGCTAAAAGCATTTAAAAATGATTGTTATTGTGCTTTTGTCCCCGTGTTCACTCTTAGTTCCATTTGGGCCCAATGTGCGCGGCGCGGCGAGTGCGGCGGGGGCGGGGGCGGAGGTCGCGCCCCTCGCGAGGTCAGCAGAGACCTCCCCCGAAGAGCTCACGCCGTTGCGTGCGCGGTGACGCAGTCGATGGGTGCAGACGGCCCTGATTTACGAGCTGCGGGCGACTGTGGCTAATTCAGTTGTGCGCGCCAATGGATGGGCGCGGCGCAGCGCGCCCTGGCAGGGCGACACGACGCCGCCTAGGATGAGGTAGCTGCTGGGAGGGACCTTGCACTTCTCATTGGATTGGTTGGTTGGTTAGTGATCCAGGGCGCGTCAACAGGTTAGGTGATTAGTCCCGTAAATGTAGTGCGTGTTTTTCATCTGGAGATGGCGGTAATTTTTCCCCGCTGGATGGCGAGATCCGGCGCCGACCTACCGTCGGATAGCGGGGTTTCCACCTACCCAGGACCCTCCCACCAGCGGGGCACCGCCCTTGCCGGGAGAAGCTTTAAGCTCCCGACCGGTCTCCCAGAATATGTGGTAGTGTAGTGCATGTTAGTGTAAGTGTGTGTGTAAGGGGAGAGGATAGGACAAGGAAGAGGAAGGAAAGAACGCGCGCGATCCGTGGCCCGTTTGTTAGGGTACTGCTCCGGCATTCGTCTGGTGTTGATCGGAGCAACCATGGAAAACTACCGATCAGAGCAGCCGACTGCTAGAATTCTCCTCCAGACAGCGACTGAATTCGACCTAGCTGTAAAGCTAGTGTCGAAAATCCTGCCGCCGTCAGGATTCGAACCTAGGACCTCCCGGTCAGAGGCGCTGCGGTGATTTTAGTTGATGCACTGAGCTACCGCTCCCGATCGTCTCATCGGAAGATGGTCGTCTCATTATTATATTTGTCTGCTCTCAAATAAACGGATCATGGCTGTAGGGCATGTTTCCTGCTTAAAGAATCTTGTCAGCCCTATGTATAACATCTAGATTTAGGATTTGTGTATGTATATCCCATGAAAATGTGTAACTAATATGTGCATTTGTAAATACTGTATTTTTGTAACTGTGGTCGCCAATGACCTAGCTGTTTATAAGGCGACCTTAAATAAATAATTAAAAAAAAATCTTTTCGGCTTTATTCTTATTGGTTTGCATAAAGAAGTATCGGCGAACTAATACCTAGCAAATGATCGGTTAGGCATGTGATTGCGTTCTACTTCTTCTAAGTCTTTTTCATAGTCTAGTTTAAAGACCAAATCCTAATAACTAACCACAATGCCTAAGTGTCAAAAAACGTGATTCATATGAAAAACGGAGTTATCGCAAGAGAACGAAAGAAGTACGTACACAAAATAATACCAGTAAACGCCTTTAAGTCATTTCAATGTCCCATTGGATGTTTCTCTCTCATGCAATAAAAACAAAAATAACTTTAATACGTCTATACAAACATATGGGAATTGAAGTCGCAAGCACTTGAAGCACCGAGGTAAAAGTGAAAATAGTCTTGAAACTGCCACCAGGGAATTTAATACTGTCTTCGTATCTGTCTGCATTAGAATGTTCGTCCGTTACGGAAGTGCAGAAGTTATGGGCACTGGTCATATTCTACGGAAGGTGCCTGAGAAAATCAAATTAAACTTTTGTCAAGATTCACGGCCACTCAGAATTGCTAACGTTAATGATATAACACTCATTAGTAATGATAATAATGAAACAATAACAAACATTGTAATATTGTTACTATTAGAAGTATTTTAGATCCAAACGTTTGTATCAGCTTAAAGAATTCTAAAGCCAATTGAAAGTGCTAAAGTACTAAAAAAATAAGAGTACTGGGAACTGTCACCAAGAATTTTCAAATCATAATGCAGACATGAAGAGAATTACATTAAACTCGTTGGATTTCGACTTCCCAAAATACGTAATATTCAATAATAATCATTAACATTATTACAAATATCATAGTTGTTCTAATAATTATAATTTTTTAACTCAGTGCCCATTTTGGTTTGCACCTACACAACACACAAATATTAATGCGAGAAACAAAAGGCTTTTTCATGGGCTTCTGTAGTACACTCATTTTTCGTTCTAAGTTTTGTTTCATTAAAGACTGCTAGTAAAACCTCCTACGAGCTCCATCGAACGTAGCGGGAAACCGTGCGTCCTCAGCTCTTAAAATCCTTGTAGGTTGTGTTTCTCGGTTAATAATAAGAATGGAGATGAGACTTCTGAACACAAAATGAGACTTTTCTGAGCCTTCTATTACATTTATGATTTTTTGTTGGTACCCCACCCATTCCGAAGCTCGGATGCTCAGAAACGGCCAGGCTCCCGAATTCCTGCGTGCGAACGCATGTCTATACATACAGCATTGGTGAACGAATCCGCTCCAACGGAAAATCCGTCCGCGTGCGAGCGCATGTCTATACATACAGCATTGGTGAACGAATCCGCTCCAACGGAAAATCCGTCCGCGTGCGAGCGCATGTCTATACATACAGCATTGGTGAACGAATCCGCTCCAACGGAAAATCCGTCCGTGCCGCGTGCGAGCGCATGTCGATACATGCAGCATTGGTGCACGAATCTACTCCAACGGAAAATCCGCCCCGTGCGGCTTGTCAATACATACAGTATTGGTGAACCGAATCCGCTCAGCGGAAGCTCCGTCGCGTACGAGCATGCATACAGCATTGGTGAACGAATCCGCTCCAACGGAAAATCCGTCCGCGTGCGAGCGCATGTCGATACATGCAGCATTGGTGAACGTGCGGAAAACATGTCTATACATATCATTGGTATCCGCTCCAACGGAAAATCCGTCCCCGTGCGATCGCTTGTCAATACACACAGTATTGGTGAACGAATCCGCTCCAACGGAAAATCCGTCCGCGTGCGAGCGCATGTCTATACATACAGCATTGGTGAACGAATCCGCTCCAACGGAAAATCCGTCCGCGTGCGAGCGCATGTCTATACATACAGCATTGGTGAACGAATCCGCTCCAACGGAAAATCCGTCCGCGTGCGAGCGCATGTCTATACATACAGCATTGGTGAACGAATCTGCTCCAACCGAAAATCCGTCCCCGTGCGATCGCTTGTCAATACATACAGCATTGGTGAACGAATCCGCTCCAACGGAAAATCCGTCCGCGTGCGAGCGCATGTCTATACATACAGCATTGGTGAACGAATCCGCTCCAACGGAAAATCCGTCCGCGTGCGAGCGCATGTCTATACATACAGCATTGGTGAACGAATCCGCTCCAACGGAAAATCCGTCCGCGTGCGAGCGCATGTCTATACATACAGCATTGGTGAACGAATCCGCTCCAACGGAAAATCCGCGTGCGAGCGCATGTCTATACATCAGCATTGGTGAACGAATCCGCTCCAACGGAAAAATCCGTCCGCGTGCGAGCGCATGTCTATTGCCAGCATTGGTAGACGAATCCGCTCTAACAAAATCCGTCCGCGTGCGAGCGCATGTCAATACATACAGCATTGGTGAACGAATCCGCTCCAACGGAAAATCCGTCCGCGTGCGAGCGCATGTCTATACATACAGCATTGGTGAACGAATCCGCTCCAACGGAAAATCCGTCCGCGTGCGAGCGCATGTCTATACATACAGCATTGGTGAACGAATCCGCTCCAACGGAAAATCCGTCCGCGTGCGAGCGCATGTCGATACATGCAGCATTGGTGCACGAATCTACTCCAACGGAAAATCCGTCCCCGTGCGATCGCTTGTCAATACACACAGTATTGGTGAACGAATCCGCTCCAACGGAAAATCCGTCGGCGTGCGAGCGCAACAAGCAACTCGCAGCTGGGGCCGGAGCTGCCCAGCGACCGGCGCCGAGTGCCCAGCGTCCAGCGCCGAGCTCTCGACCGCCGGCCGGTCGATCCGCGCGGGCCTCGGGGTCGCAGGGGTCGTGCCTGCGTAACAATCGCACGCAACTTTACTGCCCCTGATTGCATCGGGGCCGGCTCGTAAAGCTGCGCGCACCGAGGCGCGAACCACGCTGAAAGTATAATTAAGGCGAATCAATTCTCGGGCCCACGGAAATTATTCGCCATTAGTTCTCCTTATACGCGGTGCCGCGCCGCGCCGCACCGCGCGGCGGCGGTCTCGAAATATTAAGTTCATAAACATGGAGAGCGCGCGGTGCCTTTTATCTGTCGATTTTTCGTCCCGCGAGAATGAAATATTCGGACGCGGAGCCTCGTGTCCGGCCTGCTGGTGACGGGTGGTGCATTCGCTGGATCAAGGTGTGCCGGGATCTAGCGACATGCAATGAAGTTCTGGTAATGAGATGTCATTTTCATGAACTTAAGGAATTGCACCAGAATATTTCATTCCTTTTCACCAACGTCTTTGTTGATTTCAGCATAATGTAAGCGCTGCATCATTGATCACAAATTATTAATTTCTTGAAAAGAGAGAGAGAAAGCGGTGACTTTCACATGTCGATTTTTTGGCTCGCTCCAAAGGAAATAAGCCAATTCGAAAGCGAGCAATCGATCTGAAGGCGACTGGATGAGAAAGTGGTGAATTAGCACAAGAAATTCTGAATTTCATAGACATTTAATACAATTCTGCTTAAGAATTTTTGTATATGAAAATCTTCCAGGGGATGTTTGTACCAGTTGAAATGTATCGGAGGAATCTGCTAAGAAAAACTCAATTCCTTCTTATATGAATTTCCGTATGTGATCTAATGACAGTGGCTGCATCAACATTGTATATAAATTTCAATATATTGAAGATGGAGAGTGCGTAGATCGTTCTTTCATCATTTTTTCGTCTCGTAGAAATGAAAAACGCGAGCGGAGGAAAAGCAACTTTGAGCCCCTTGGTTACTGGGTGGGAGTAATGTATAAGTGAGCTCCTCAGGTGCTGAGCTTCAGGCTCATTAATGAAGTTCTGATTAAAGAACATTTTAATCATGATGTTTATCTTGAGGATGGACCTGTATTCGTACCACTTGACGATCTACGAGAAAATTATGAAGGAGAAAGGTCCGTCCGTCAGCTATTTTATTTCTTTACACTTGCGTTTCTGAAGATTGCACCGTAATGTAGGATATAACGATGTATGACTCCGCGTGTGACACGAGGAAGAGAGTAGAAAAATAATTCAAGCGAGCGGATGATGGCAGAAATTGTAATGAAGTTCAAAGCGTCCGCGTTACCCAGAAAACCAAACAAAGTCGCATTATCAAAATCTCTCGCCATTTGAGCGTGGAGAGAACGATGCGTGAAGCGCGCAAGCTCTTATGAGCAACTGGATTTCAGACTCATTTAACAAGTTCTGAAAAAGCATTATTTTATCGTGATGAGATGATTCTGGAAATGGACATATATTGTACACCATCAAAAATGATTCCTTCTCGCGTGCGTTTTGCTACTACGAAATAAAAAGACAGCTATTGAAAATGACATTTTCACTTAACTTCCACAAGAGAATATGAAACAAGTTGGCTAGGTCTCTTAATGATCTTGCTTGAAAATTCAGAAGTTATTTTTTATTCTTAGTTTAAGAAACACAATGTAAGTAAGTTCGAAATGTCTTCTCTCTTCACCCTTTTCTTCAAGTTTTCATTGACAGCAAACTTACGCTCGTGTGCGTGTGGCTGTGTCGTGTCGATGTCTGCATTCGGAGTGTAGCTCTTTTGCTTTCCGTTGTTACCCATCATCGTCGTCAGTTGCTTTGTATAAGCGTCTTTGAGCACCTTAGAAAACAAAATTTTTATTGACTGAAGAATAACTTATATGACTGCAGGAAAGTTATATATGCTAGGGTTTAAAACATCCCTTTAAATTAATTGTGCTTATTCTGCAATCAAATATAATTCGTTTTCTAACGAATCATCACTACTTCATTTAAATTCTCATTGAACACATGTTTTATTGGGAATGTCTCTCATGAGCTTCATTGTAAGATTTCATATGGATCTTTTAAACATTAATGATATGAGCTAGTTTGGATGTGTAAGATTAAGAATTAAACGAAGCCTCAGATTACGATGATAGACTTGATATTACAAAGAATATGGATGGTAAGATAAACAAAGCCAGCAATACCGTTTTTTGAAATTACCAACGCTTCCAACTGGAGCTAGTTTAACATCCATCACGACCCCAACTGTGCTGCCATTGCCATCTGTGCGAACACCTTCCTTCCAACTACGTCATTCCGGTTGCCTACTTCACCACTCACTCCAACACCCACGCTCCTCCTTGCCCTCCCTCTACCACCGCTGCCTTCACCGCCGCCCCCGACGCCTGCCAGAGTCGATTTCGCAAACGTGCCGCGTGGTAGATATACTGATAATGATACTTTATAGACATGTTGGTTTCTTACCCGCGAAATAACGACTACGTGAAATACAACCTCCACGTTTTGCCCCTTGGAATCGTAATGTGACTTATATGAACGCACTGGGGCTGCTCTCGGGAAAGTTGGTCCAGCGGAGTAGACTTGGTAGAGTTGGTAAAGGGGGAGACAGGGACACGCCCCAGTGTTTTCAAGTACATCCAGTAGCTTAATTTTCTTTCTTTCTTTTTCTTTTTTCCCTGAAGACAGTTTCAGTGTAACTTACTAATAACTATGATAATAATTCGTTTAGTAAGATAGGGACTGTGAAAAGAAAACATGTCTACACCAACATCTTTTACTGTCTTTTATTAGTTCAACGGTCAAAATGCATGGGAAAAGAATATTATGAATATGCTGCCGAACTGACGGATAGATGTATCATTTCCCCGCAGGTCAGTATTTCCTTATCTAACGAAGAGGACCAAACTCAATGCTTGCTACAACCACTTTTACTCGCCGCCGCCGCCATCTTCTGTAAGTTTATTGTCAAAGTACGTTTTTGAATTCATAAAGAGCCGCCACATAACTTGTCGTTTTTAGTCTGTCACATTCACCGAATTAACCTCAATAAATCTATAAAACTACTGTCGTTGCTTCAATTAAAATTCCGTGGAAGTTCACACTTATGTTGATGCCCGGCCCGCAAACTTTACCTGCCAGAGACGCCCGTAGAGTGCAGTTACAAGTGGATCACTATTTTTTAAAATTATGTCTACCAAACATGTTTAAACTTATTCTTCTCTTTTATTGTTCAACAAAATCAAACTTCACGAAACTGAGAACAGTGGTATAATCAGAGTTATTCAAGACAAGTGTTCTAAAATTTTAAGACACTGATTTATTACAATAAGAGATATTAGGCGATATCAAACGAGATTGTCAGGCCTTGAGTATGTCATAAGATACCTATGAAGGACCAATCGAATATATCTTAAGATACTTATTTCGTAAATAAATATTATAATTACAAGTCGCCCTTCTTGTAGATAAAAACATTACAATGAAGTATCACGGTATGAATATAATAATTTTGTTTTGCAAATAGAGAATAATTGGTTATGGAAACGTTCAATGAGGTAGTAGGTATGTCAAAGCATCCTCTGACACGCTGACCCTCTTCCATCAGATAATCATGGCTAACTCGTTTCAGATCATCATTTTATCAGTCGATGATATCTATAGTCGATGATATCTATAGGGAATGAATCTTACCGGAGGAATGGGTCAGTGAGAGAAGGTCGTAAGTCACAATTTTCTATTTTTGAATTCAAACTTACCACAATCCTCTCAGAGCAGTCCTCATCCCATTCAGTGTTACAGGTTTTCATTTTCTAATCATATAGAAAGATGACACAAGATTATCTTGGAAATCTATTGATAATCTGTTTGACAAAATTATACGAACCGGTATCTCAATACTGCAAGCGTCCGGCTTGTAAAGTTATGATTATATCGCAGAACCCTTCTTATACATGACCTCAAATGCCCTTATTCCCTTCCTCTCTGGCTCTCTTCCTCTCTTCTCTATCCCTCTCTGGCTCTTCCACGCAAAAACACTCACGCACATGCACTCATAAGCAAGCTCGTGATAGGACTCGAAACCATTTTCCTCTGAACTAAGATACTGTGGCTCTTCCACTTTAACTAATTAGTTTTGCACGCAACACTTCTATTTACTCTTAAATGTCAATTTACAATCTAGCAAATGTAATTGAGAGAGTGTTTTAAATTACTTTTTAGCATCCATTTTATTCTGTTTACATTTAAATCATTTCACGCTTTTCTTAACTTTTAACTATTATTTTTATCAAAATAAAAGTATTTTTATTGTGCTTTTCTTGTTCGTCTCCGCACGGGAGAATGAGAACGTGAGACAAGAAAATACTCTCCGGGCGACACCGTCCTGGTGGGACCTCGCGGTTCTAAATTAAGGGCAGATACACGCGTTTTTACGGTCGGGCACAATGGCGTCGGCGAATGAAGCACTTCCTAGCACGTTCATTATAGACCAGTAATTTTTAATAGGGCGCCATATAATTCGCGTGCTGGACGGAGATGCCCGGACCGCAACGAATGCGGTATTTATTGCCTCCGGGGACGCGGGCGCCGCGTGGGCCCCGGGCGGGCGGGCGGGGCGACGGCGACGGCGACGGGCCAAGTGGAGGCGACGACGGTCGGTGGAAAGAGTCCTACCAGGCGCACTTTTCCTCGGTCCGCGAGCTCGTGGATAGTGCCTGCAATGCATATATATGCATTGCATTCCATATGCATGTGAAATATAGATTGTGTTCTGAAAGGTTGGTAATCCTGTTAAACCAGTCGGGAGATGAGTGTATCCAGGCTGGTACGGTGCCCCTTCTGAGGGATGATACCTGGAGGGGGAAATCCCCCGCAAGCTGAAGTGTGGGGTAACGCCGGGTCTCACATCCAATAGGGGAATATCACCGCCATCTCCCTGGATAAGCCTCTAACCGGGAGGTCCTAGGTTCGAGTCCTGAGGGCGGCAGGATTTTCGACACTAGCTTTTCAGCTAGATCGAATTCAGCTGCTGTCTGGAGGAGAATTCTAGCGGCCGGCTGCTCTGATCGGTAGTTTTCCGTGGTTTCTCCGATCAACACCAGGCGAATGCCGGAGTAGTATCATTCCAATCCTATCCTCTCCCCTTACACACACACACTTACACTAACATGCACTACACTACCACATATTCCGGGAGACCGGTCGGGAGCATAGAGCTTGTCTCGGCTGGGGCGGTGCCCCGTTGGTGGGAGAGTCCTGGTTAGGGGGAAACCCCACTAGCCGACGGTAGGTCGGCGCCGGATCTCGCCATCGAGCGGGGGAAGATCACCGCCATCTCCCGAGAAAAAAACATGCACTACACTAACGGGACTAATGACCGAAGCAGTTGACGCGCCCGGAAACACGAAAAAACCGAACCAACCAAACCATCCCTGGATAAAAATATTCACACTACACTAGCGGGACTAATAACCTTAGCAGTTGAGTTGCTCGGAATAAACAATCACTTGGGCTGATAACTTGATATAGCGTTCCGGTTATTTTTCCGATTGCGTGGACCTATAGTAAACAAGTTTTTGTCACGAATACCATTTTTAATATATTTCCATTCGGGACTGGGGGTACCTTTTCTCGGGACTGGTAACTTCAATCAAAATACTAATTATTTATTATGTCTCGTTTTCTTTCTCTACATCCCACACGTTTTCTTCATCGGACACCATTGGCTTTTGAATCGTGGAGTATTTGGCAGCGCGAACGTCTCCCGCCGGCGGGGCCTTGGTTCAGTCTCCGGTCGATTCGAGTGGAATTTGTGATGAATAGGGGCGGATTTTAATGAAATGTCATTTTTTTCTTCTCACTTTTGGACAATGCCGTTTAGTACATAAATTCATTTTATGTTATGAAAAAACGAAATAACCTATTTTTATATGTAATTTTTTTGCATTTTTCGTTGATTTCGGCAAATAAGTCATTTTCTACCTTTTCGCGTCAGTTTTAGTGCATTTTTTTGCTGATTTCACCAATTTAATGTCATTTTAATGGTACTCTCTACAAATAGTATTTACGAGATGCAACAAATGTACTTCACAGAGTTCTTGAGAATAGCATATTCAATTTCTTCGCTCAGAAATTGTAATGTCAGCAATTGTATGTAATTCAAGATTCCTGTGACGCCTTCCGCACCATTGTCGGTTCGGTAGATTTCGCGATAACTAAAGACAAAGGTTTCCTGATCCAGTCCAAACCAAAAGTTTGCAAGTTGAGTTTACTTGAACGAAACGAGGAAGCCTTGATTACATTAGTAACGTATCCAACAGCTTGGGTTGTTCATCTGAACTGATTTTCATAAAATATTTTAAGTCATTTTTCTTTGCTTTTAGGGAATTTTAAAAACATTTTAAGATCATTTTATTGGTCAATTTTGGTGATGTTTTTGATCATAAAAATCCGCCCCCTAGTGATGAACAACACGATATCTCAGCAGATTTTCTCGAGATTCTTCTGTTTCTCTTGCCATTAAAACATTTGAAAGAACACAACGACGACCAGATGTCTGAATTCGCGGAGTTTTTCCGCAATGAAACGCAGAGGTTTTCCGTATTTATGCATGCAGGAGCTTATTGGCAAGATTTCCATCGGGAAATTTAATGCAAAGGTCTGAAACAGCTTAAAGGCCTGTCGGGGCCGTAGTGTCTCGAATAGGTGGAGAATATGCAAATAAGATTGAGATGTACAAAAATTTTTTTTAGAGAGCGAATGCACACTTGCAAAATAGAAATCGGTTAAACAAGGTCGAGTACGAACGTAAACGGCGGGCGATGTCAACAGATTTGGATGCGAGGCAATGCTCCGGGCCGAACCGCGGGCAACAGCGGTTAAAGAAAGACACGAAGTGACACGCCTTTCGTAGATGTTTTATCAAATAAGGTAATATATTTATATAAATATTTCTGCACTTTCTGAAAACAATGTTAAAATCGGAATCAAGTTTTGATTTTTAGTTGTGAAAATGTTGAAGGAATTTTGGCTACTCTATGTACAGTAGACATTGGATATTCTTGTACCTACGAATTCCAGTTTGAATTAATGAACCTCAGGAGAAAACTAAAAGATAGATTCTATTTTACAAAAAAGTATGAAGTATAGGTAAATGCAATTTTCAGAAAATTTCCGTGGAGACACTTCACTGTTTGTTTAAATCTGGGAAAATTTCTCATTTAGTATGTTTGCGTCCACTTACATTTGCGAACAACTGTTTTCTTCTCGGAGGAGTGTAAAACGAAAACTCAGATGTGATCTCTGATCATAATTTGAAATGTTCTCTCCTTTCTATCATTGAAAAATGTGTTCAAAAAATTAAGTCATAATGAAAATACGTAATAAATAAAAATTCCTGTATATTAATTTTATTAGTAAAAAATTTTATTCATATACGTTCTTCTAAATAAGCGCTATTAATAACTGTATATGTTTCAGCTATACTTAAACAATGCCACAAACCTCAAATAGGCCAGATTAGAATGAAACCGCTTCTTCCATCTGCTGTCGAGCTGCCAACAACATTTCTGCTTTCAAATTAGCTTAATTGCCCACGGCAGCTAAGACCGTGTCCAGTGGAGTAAGGGCAGAATTATGAATACTCGATTGAGCAAAACTGACAAACCGGGCTTAAGTTAATTCTACATGCATCAGTGCATGTAGAATTTGTTCAAAACAGCTTGCTTAGTTAACAAAAAAGTGTGTCAATACATACGAACCACATCATTAGATATTGCAAAGGTCTAGTCTTCTACACTTTTTGAATTTTTTTTTCCAATTAGAATTTTCTCCTGCAATTTTTTTTTCTTTTTAAATGTGTAATTCTCGTTGTAAATGACAAATTGATAATAATTTCAAGGAAAGAAAAAATAAATGAACCCCTCAAACGAGATTTCCGAAGGCATATGAATCCAATAAGTAAATCTGAGAAACAATTAGTGGTATACTTTCTAGTTAGAACTATCAGTGAGACAAACAATGAAAACACATCTATAAATATACAAATTTTAGGGATCTATTCTAAGAAGTACGTACGAAAGGACGTAATACATAAACGGATTAAGCTAGTTCTTAGAACTCCCGGTAGATATGGGCATAAAATATTTTTAAATGAAATAAATAATAACTTTTAAATGTTAAACCTATTTTAATATTATTTAAAAAATTTAAATACACTTTATTATCATATTCCTTTTTGAATACTTGGTTTGAATATTTCAACGATTGGGGGATTTGATTAGGGCATACCAATGTTTGTTCTTGCTTAGGGGTCCCTCAGGGTATTAATCTGGCCTTGGATAGACATCAGTCTCATAGCTAATCCAGTAGCAGATCCCTTGTACATCTGGTTCTCCTTCTCTTGTTCGGCTACTTGCAGCACTCTCTCGACTGGATCTTCCGGGGCGCACCACTCGCGAATGCAGTTTTATTGCAGGTGGCTCAGCCCTGTCATCTGCAATGAATCACTCGGGATGCCTCCCAGTTGGAAGAAGCTTCCTCTCAGATGCTTTATCTCCCCTCTTCGCTTTCTCTTTCTACGTACCTCTCCATGATACTGTCTCTTCGATGACCTGTTCGTGAGGCTGGCATTATACTCGTGAACAAAGGAAAGAGATTGAGAGAGTACTCAAGAGGTAATCAACTTTCTTATATTTCACTGCCACACTGCCGTTACAGATTGTGGTTCCCAAATGGGCATTTTATGGCTTGTTCTATTACAATTGCACTTATTCTCCACATGCGAGGGAGACTCGTGTCAAAGTTTCCCGCCCTATGTGCCCGATGGTAAAATATCGGACATTACCGGTCATATGAAAATTATGATGGATACCGTCGGTTCGCCGCAGGTTTCTTCGAAGTTTTCATGTATTCCATGTCACTTATTCACAACATAAATAATTTTCAACCTCATTATCCCTTCTCAATGTGTATGTCATAGAGGTTCAACTAGGACGCCGATAAGATAGATTAGCTGCAAAACTACAACCTTCGTGTCGTGTCTGTTCAATTTGAAGTCGTAAATCAACAAACGAGTTTGAGTACTCACAACATTGCATTTTGCATTATAAACTATTTATTTTTATACGTCTTTGTCTAAAATTTGTCAAATTTAAAAACAATGAAACCGAAAAAATCATTTTTTAAAAGTTTTCATTTGAGGTTAGCTTGCATTAATAGCAAATAAGATAATAAAGAAGTAGTGTACTTCTTTTCTGTAGCTTCTCGTTAGAGGAATTTTAAGTGACGAAGATGGAGTGAGTGGTCCATCAGAAGTAGAGTTAACGACTGAATTACTTCATGATGGAAATATAGCTTTATCGACACTGACACTGCAGTTTCAGTATTGTTACCGCAATATTATTGATTCATCCATGTGATTTCGACTGCCAGTATGCTGATAATATCTCACACAAATATACCATTAAAATATATTATTAAAGTACTGAAGCATGTTCTCCAACACGAAATGTAGCATTCTATTCAATTTTTATTTAATTGTATGGCTTCAATTGCGGGTAAATGACACGGGCATTGCTTCGTAACCAGATCATCTCATCACAACTGGCGAAAGTGTTGTATAGTATTCATGAACTATAATTAAAATATTAAGAACTATAATGATGACGATAATAACGATTATAATGATAACAGTTACGATGATGACTATGTCGATCATGATAATGACCATAATAACGATAGCCATGATGAGGGCAGTGACGACGGTGGCGACACCTTCATGAACGCTGCTATGCTAAATAATGAAAATGATGAAGTATTTGCAGGAAAAAATACAAGGAAAATGGGAGAACTCCTAAGACTTGCCTGCATCACTCGCCGTGACGGCGGATTCAAAAAACACCCCCTCCTCCCTCGTCTTATCCGAGAAGCGCAGCGTTTCAGCGGCGGTCTCCCTTTACAACCCCCGGGTGAAGCTGTCACGCGCGACGCCTTCTGCGATCTCATCCCCGCCCCGGCCCTACTCCCTTCCCATCTCACACTGCCCCCACTGCCGCCCCGCACCCCCGCCGCCCCGCCACCCAGCCGCCCCGCCACCCAGCCGCCCCGCCAACCCACCATCACGCCGCCCCGCCACCCCCGCCTCCCCCGCATCCCCCGCCTCCCCCGCCGACCTCGCCTCCCCGCCTACCCTGCCTCTCCCGCCTACCCCGCCCCCCGTCCCCGCATCACCCCTCCCCACCTCCCGCGCCTCCCCCGCGTCCTGCGTCCCGCGCCACCCTCGTCGCCCCCGCTGCCCCCGCCACGAGCCCGGAACCGAAGGACGGCCTTCGACGCCGCCAGATAACCATCGCCCCCGCGCGCGCGCGCCGGCGTTGGCGCTCGCGCGGACGAAAAAAGCGCGGTGCGCGAGCCTTGCGGCCAGCCGCCTTCTGCTGTTATTACAATGCAATTGGATTGTGTTGCGATAACCCACCCGCCTCCTGCAATACTGTGTTATTCATAAGGCGCCGCTGCCTAGGTGTCCCATTCTTTTTTTATTTATATGCCTCGTTCATATGGCGCGGTGCGCGCGGCTCGGCAGGCGTACCGCAAGGCGCTGTGTGAGTACCATTTTCGCCTTTATCACCGAGCCGTATTGGCCGTAATGAGCACGTTAGCAGTCCTATTGTTTGCTCCTTAAGCCGAGAGAGGGGGGAGGGAGATGGAGGCGGCGGAGGTGATACCCCGATGAGCTGTGCTCGCTCAGTTCGCTACCCCCGGGCGGCGGGCGGCGTCCACCGCTGCTTCCTAGATCGTATCCGCTCGTTCGGACGTGGAGGCGCGGTGGCGCCAGGGCCATCTGCGATGGGCGGCTCCAGCGGATTGGCCCCCGGGTCCTCTCTGTCCTTGCTCTTCGCTTTTATGATTTGCCTGCTCTACTGTCTGTGGAGATGGATTCAAAATAAATAAAATTCGACATGACGTATACAAAAAATGTTGCATAGTCATTATTTCTTATTTATCGAAATAACACGTACAAAGCTTTAGTGTATATGAGAGTGCGAGAAAACGTGCGTAAAATAAGCGAGTTACATGCCCACTTACGTAATGAAATTGTCATATTTTCGGTCAATTTTTGACCGAATCAGAAATACTTACATTGAACTCGAGCCTGTGGGGAATATAACTCCAATTTTTCTGCCCTCTTTAGAGAAGGCACATCGAGATTCTTCACTAAACTTATTTAAATCAAAGACTTTTAAAATTAATTTAAAAAACTTGACAAAGAAGTTTGAAAGGTTTATATTTACAAGCAAAAAAAGAACTCATTGTTGAACGACGACGATCATTTTCGGCGATTTTTGATGATTCAAAAAGTTTAAAGAACAATTTGAATAGTGAGAATTTGAAGACAATAAATAGGTATGCCGTAAACAGACAGGGCTAAATATAATGGGCACATAATTTCTCTTCCATAACGCTTTTTATAAAGCAGCAAGTGAATATAACGAAGAGTATTTTGGAAGGTTTCTGTGGCAAATAACTCTACAGTTTATCGCGACTAATTGCAAAAATTATTTAACATATGTTAAGTATGTAATTAGCGCTAATAGATTGTATTATCCCGATGTAATAAAATACTGTAAATATAAATACAATTACATTTAATTACTTGCATTATGGCTTTCATATGCAGCTACAGTCATTTATACGCGTCTGAGAACACGCTGGTCGTCGTTGCCTTGCGAAATTTGGTTATTCACAATCTTCAAGAAAAGTATTTTGAATATCCAAATATTAGAATTATTCCAAGCGTTAATTTCACGAATCGATGAAACTGTAAAATCAATAAAAATAGAACTTTTTGGTATCATCTTGAACAGATAGATATCAGTTTAATGTAAGAGTACCTCTCATCAAATATTGATTTTTGTATTCTATACATCGTCTTGAGAAAAGAAAATGATTGCAGCAGTTTTGTTTGTAGATAGAAGTCTTCAGTTTAACGGAGCCAGTGGCAAATTATATAATATTTTATTGTTTAATCCGTAATTTTCAGTAACATCCTGTTACCCTCGCGTAATCAACAAAATATATTCAATTAAATAGAAATTGCATTGCATTGCATTACACAAATTTATGACAAGGAAAACGCATGAAAGTATATTTTACGTGAAGCATAGTAGGTCATGAGCGGCTGTGAAGCTGCTGTCCTCGCTCTCCGTTCTGGGTAATCTAATTTTTTTGACTTAGAAAATTGAAGCATTGATGATAATAATAAAAGAAGAAATATTTTAATTGCTCAAATAAAGACGTTATGTCTCCTTGATACTTCAGAGAAGATCAAATTTGATAAGGGTTTGATTATGAAAATGCTTATAAAATGTATTCCAGAATAAAGAATTCAATCTTTTTTACACAAATACATCTATGAATTAGTTTAAAGTCGTCATATTTTTGGAAGTGACGAAAATATTAAACTCTTTGAGAGGATGTAGAACAGTAAAGTTTATAATGTCCCCGTCATCGAATATTCCTTGTTTTGTATTTCTTATTTCAATATAACGCATGAAAACGTCTTCCGACGACTCCATATCTAGAAAAAAACTCAGCAATAAAACTCAACTAGAAACGTATTATATTAAATTTATTGTTAAATACGTAATTAGAAGCAACCGGTGCTATCAGCCAGGTGTAATAAACAACAATTACACAATTAACGTACGTAGAATTGCCTTTTAATTCCCGCCTGGATGCCTTTTAATTCCCGCCTGGATGCCTTTCATATGTAGCCATGGTCATTCATGCGCGGCTGTGAAACCGCTGCCCTTGCGGACCGCTCGCAGGCGAGGACACCCCGAAGAGGAACCGCTGATCGCGCCGTTACTGCAATGGCGCCAGCCGGCGGCCGCCGAGGCCACTGCAATAACCGCGGTTTTGTTGTACACTTATGGCGGAGCCACAGCATCCGGTTCGGTTGTGATTCGTTTTTCTGCGAAAAGCTGCTTAGGGTTGGGGCGTGTGCTTGTAGTTGACGTGGCTACCCTGTAAGTATCCTGTTTTCAGCTTTATTAAAAGATCAGTAGAAGTGGGAGTCAGGTTTAGTAGCTGAGCGAGTTGGAATTTTGACGGAGCACATTCAGGCTTCCAATAGAGTGAATTTTATCGTCGGTTTTCCCAAATGTATCCTGATACATGAAGTAGTTCGTAATAACAACGAATGGAATCAATTAAGTTCGTAATAACACCGAATGGAATCAATTAATACGCATTAACCTTTGCAGCGTTCATTAAGGAATACTTCTTAATATGTTATTTAATAACAAGTATCTCCCAAACATAGTGTCAGAAAACGTGATGAATATGACACGTAACCACGAAATTCCATATTGCATTCATGTGGAATTTTGTGAAATTATATAATATGTAAGCTTCTTTCATCTACTGGTTCTCACACATTACTACTTTAGAAAATGTAGTATTATCAAATGAAGGTTTATCATTTTATTATTGGCAAGCTTTTTAACGGGTCTCATTTTCCTTCGGAAATTACTCAAAAAATTGGGACGATATGAAGGATGTCGAAGAAAAATTTCCATTAGGGTGTTTCGTTACGGCAGATCATCTCTCCAAGGCACTAAAACATCAATGTAGTACCATATACCTTGATATTTATACACATGGGGTTTGAAACTATATACACGTTCCTCTGTACTGTCAAAGTTTGATGTAGCTCTAACACATGAAAAGTTTGTAACATTCGAACGAATTCTGCAAGCAGTTCTGCTTTTCTCCAACCAGACCTTACAGTGGTGCATTTACCATAGATAATCGCCATTTGTGGATTTAAAACGTGTGCAATTCATCAACAGCATTAATTGACAGAAGCAGTAATCAAAAGAAAACCTGAACTTCGGTAAACAGCAGAATACGGATGTATGATCAGCGTTAAATAAAGCAGGAAACAGAACTGTGAGTTACCTCGCCTATCACATAACTGTAACTAGAAAGGAAATTATTCTTTACCTAGTAAAAGGATACCCCTTGTCACCTGTGAATAGCAACTCGAGATATTTATCGAATTGTTATTAGCAAACAGTCTATTATAACGTGTCCTTCTTCGTTTTTATATTTCAAGCCAATAAAGGAATTTCTCAAATTAAACCTTGAAGTTCCATTTCCGTAGTCTTTGTGAATAGGCACAGCCAGGCGGGCAGCAGGCCTTCTGTGCTCGACTTGCGAAACGGAAAGCGACACCGCAGATGCGAACGGCCTCTGCTCCAATTGCACGCCGGCGCACAGTGAGCCGCAATTACTCCAAAACGGTCAATACTTTTACTAAACGCATAAAAATACTATTTCCTGAAATTTGAAGCTCACCTTTCGTAAGCAAAAATTAAAAATTTATTTACTCCGTTGAAATATTTTTTATTTGTTATATGTAACACATATTTTTTATTTGTTATATACAACAAATATTTTTTATTTGTTTGTTATATATAACAAATAATAAAATATTTTAATTTTTCAGCGAATATATAATACAAAAACTATTTCGCAAAAATGTTGAAGTTATTTTTCAACACCGAACGTCTATTTTCACAGCCAAGCATATATGAATAAAATATTCCGTCTAGTAATATTTGTTGAAGGTTATACAAATATTTAATGTAATATTTTCCTCTTACAGAAAGAATAAACTTAACATTAAAAAGAGTTCATCCTCTTTCCGTCTTCTCGGATAATTTCATGAAAAATATTTCTTATGGATGCAGCGTTTTAATCATTATTAATGGTACAAGGACTGGAATTTAGGATCCGTCTCCATGCCACGAACAAGATTGTTTTCGTAAATCATTCTCAATATTTATTTCCAATAGTTGTGGAGTTTGAGAACTAACATTTTCTAATAATTATTCTTATTCTTCATATTGCCAAATTTTAGGGTGCAAAATGTGAACTAAAATTCATGTCTTGAAACTGGTCATTCCTAACAACATACCCGATTCTAAATCTGAAATATGCCTAAATTGTTTGCATATTTTTTTGGTTTAAAATGGAAGACGATGTATGGCAGCTAGCAAGAGGATGGAGCAAAACAGAAATATGAGACCAGACCGAAGAAATAAGAAAACTAGTACGATAAAGTCTGTGACATTCTGTAGCACCTCTAATTTTTTCTTACACACTACTTGTTACCTTCTTTCTTTTTTCTTTCTTTCCTTCATTCTTTCCTTTCATCTTTCTTTCCTTCTTCCTGTCCTTAGGTTTCGCGGTTTTATTATTCGTAGCAGCAAATACATATCTGTATTCATCCGCTTCGTGGTTAGTTCTGGTGCTGATCGCGCGTGTTCACGACGTAAACCCTTCTTTCCACCATATGTAATAGTGACCGGAAAGGAGGAAAGGAGAGGATGGGGCCGGGAAGGGGCAGGTCTTCCTTTATTTTTTGTTTTATTTTATTCCCTATTTAATATATCTTTCTTCTTCTTCTTCTTATTCATATTATTATTATTATTATTATTATTATTATTATTATTATTATTATTATTATTATTATTATTATTATTATTATTATTGGCGAATTCTCCCCAGAAATGGAAGACGTTAAGCAAGTAACTCGATCAATTTTTCTTTGAGTTCTTCTTGTTGATCCAATAGGCTTTCATTCTTTCCGAGAAGGCTCGTTTACGTTCTTCTGACCATTTTGGTCTGTACTGTTTTTGTTTAGGTTGCTCTGACATAACTTGCCATTTGTCTACTTTGTGTCTGAAAGTGTCTCTTTCTAAAATGTCTGCTGGTCTTATGTTTGCGTTTTTGAGGTCCTTTCGAATTTCATCTAGCCAAGGTGTGGAATTATTATTATTATTATTATTATTATTATTATTATTATTATTATTATTATTATTATTATTATTGTTATTTCATTTTGCGCCTTTCGATGTATTTGGGAGCAGTGTACGCCCGCGCCTTCTCCGTGCAATTGTGCGGCGCGGCGCGGCGGCGAGGGCTGTCAGCGAGGGCAGCGGGCGCCTTCAGTCACCTTCGAGCGCTGGACGTGTGAGGTCGGTGCCTGCCTGCCTGCCTGCCTGCCTGCCTTCCTCCTCCTTTCCGCGCCCACTCGGAGCTCATGGAAGAGGAAACTATGAGCTCAACCTCAGATCTAGTCTAGACGACCTGATTAGACCTTTGAACGTTCTGGTCTAGAGCTTTTGAAACTCTTTGATGGGGTCGTGCTCTTGTAAGAGAATATCACCTGCGGACTGATTCTTAACAAACGAGTCACACCCTCACTTTTTTTATGTGAGCCAAAGATACGTGTACACATTGCAACTAGTGTTCTACTACAGACGTGCTACTAAGGGACGTCAAAAATAACAATCTCTGTATGTTTCAACGTAAGTTAATTTCTTGCAGAGTATTTAGTGCGGACCGTTGAATGTAAGTTTTTGGAAAGGGTAGAAGTAATTAACGAAAGAGAGAAAATGTTGAGAAAGAAAACACATTTAACAGTATTCATAAAAAAGTTATTTTTGCGCCCAAAATTAGTAAATAAGAGTAAAAGGAGGTAAAAGAAAATTCTTTTGTGGTGGTTAGTGAAGACATTTGCTCCCCATACATTCTTTTTAGGAGAATGATGTATCAAAACTCCAAAATATAGTGATCTCATTAATCTTGATAATGTATCAGGCATGACGCATATGTGATGACATGGGATTTCTGTAACTTAAATAACATGCATTTCTAATCACGTTATGAACATAATATTTAAATTTTACAACTATTGCCACTTCTAAAGATTTGTATGGCATTATTAACAATGCATTATGCTTTTAATCATTATTTGAAATTTGAGCATAGAAACTTATATTGTGAGAATTGAGTTTTGAAAACTGAAAGTACGATTCCAGTATAAAACAAATATTATTCTGATAGTTATTTTGACTTCATTGGTTTGTTGTGTACCTCATGTCAGATTAACGTTCAGCTTAGTAAAGGGATATCTGTGAAGCACAATATCTCAAAATAAAATACCTCCATTAAAATAGATTTTACCGCGTTATTTTGTATTGAACGTTTTTGAACGCTGAAAGAATTTATGGTAATTTTAATTACAAGGACTTAGGTTCAGTCTCTTTTATAAAATAATTCTGATTTACGAAATGTAGTACCATTAGCTACTTGTCAAATACACGAGACCGATTTTACTTTTCAAAATGTGAAGTTGTATTATCTCAGGTCACGAAAAAATATTGTATCGCCTTGTGATGGGAAATAAAAGAGATAAAACTCTGAGATAAAGCAGGACATTAGTCTGCAGTAAAAAATCTGGCACGTAAGTTTGTTCCTGGTGTAATATTGCTGGTTTGTCAGGCTGCACGGAACGCCGATAGGGATATCGAATTGCATTTGTAACCGGTAGCGGCGGCGATCACTGATGCCGCCTTGCAGATTCCTCGCTAGTGCGATTTACGGCCAAGCTCAATTAGCTGCTGCACCCGGGGTACAGTAATTTTAGACGTAAATAACTCAATGGCTAATTACCCGATCACTCGGCGCGTGATTTTCCCAGTTGGGTCCTGCATTTTGTCTCTTATTTTATCTATTTACATTGCATTTCAGTTAATCTCAAAGCAAATATTGAGTATTGTTTCTTCCATGTTTGCTGGAGAACAAATCAGCAAATTATTGGTTTTCGTTAATTAGGATATTTTATTATTACACTTTTACGAATTCCAATTACATAGACGAGCGCGCACGAGGAAGAGAGAAAGAGAGACAGAGAGACACACAGACAGACAGAGGGAGGGAGAGAGAGAGAAAGAGAGAGCGAGAGAGACAGACAGACAGACAGAGATTCAGGTCACAAATATTTTATAAAATGAAACAATATAATTATTCTAATATTCATGTATTCTTATTTCTATTATAATTATTAATATTATTATTGAATATTGGAAATTGCATTGCTCAGTCAGATTAAAACCTAGAGATTATGTTATTAGAGCAGATTCATCAGACTTTCCACACATCATTTTGTCTCGCAGGGTTTCACAGTTATCGCTTCCTGCGCTCGTCCGATGCCATTCCTTGATCATGGAAGATTAGCGGAAAAACTACAACACCCGTTCAGAACAACAATCTTCCAGAATTCTCATCCAGAGAATTAGTCTAGTCTCATCTAGACAGTAGCCTATAAAAATTAGATTCTTTGAAGCAAATGTCTCTATCGCTGAATCTCGTACACTAGACGACTTTTCTTTGCTGGCGTCATTGGTCGTAGATTTAAAAGACGGGAAGGGCGCTGCCCGATCGCAGTTTTCGCAATTAACGTCCCAGTTGCAATTAGACTGCACTGCACAAAACCTTCACATTTCGCCGGCGCAGGCGGTGGGCAGTTGGGACGGCAGCAATCAGGTGTGACGTAGGCTCGTAACCGACACACAGGAATGGCTCTGGTTGCATATTATGAGCGGGCTGTTTGCTCATCTTTCCGCTCCCTGCAATTAGGAGGATGTGGGCGAAGGCCAGCACGCTGCGCTGTCCTCTATGCTGGAGCAGGAATAACCATACGCGGTTTACTGGCGTTCCCGTGCCGCTAAACACACAGCCCCCTGCGGCTGTCGTATCTCGCCAAGACGTTCTCCTCATCACTCGCGGTACTGTGACCATGCTCATCAAACCTGTGAAAATAAAAAAAATAATAAAAAAAGAGATTTTTGGCTTTCTTCTTGGTTGGTAGGCTTATAGCTGGTTGGCAGAATCCCTCTATTATTCGAGCCTGAGCATCTCTTGTATTATATCTTGAGATACCAGCAAGTATCGTACTTCTTCACATGTTAACACTTTCGATATAAATTCTAAGCCTAAACTTCCCCTCACGTTTCTCCCATCAACTTGAACTAACTACTCTGTTCATTAACACGTTTGGTTGGAATGTGTACTCTATAAAGTTTGCACTTTTGTTTTAATTAATTCAAAAATATTAGGTTGAAAGTGCCTAAATGAAAATATGAAATCTCTGAACATAAAAAGCAGATGGGACACTCAACGATTATTTAACACACTTTATAGTATCAACAAAATTTAAAGTATCAACTTTATTTGAACCAACCCCAAAGACAAGTCAATAATCTTTCGTGATTATTTGCATTTTCAAATTGTGAAAAAAATATTTAGTTCTTTTACGAAGAATTGTTAACAAATAATTCGTTGATGTAAATTTTAATCTTTTTTTCGGAGTAGCAAAAAGATGCAAAAATTCAATAACTTCATTCTCCATAATATCGAATAAAAGAATATAAGTTGGACGAAAATATACGAATGTTCAATTTCAGTTTACTATATTATTTTTTCATGTTACTTAATCAGAAATATATGTTTAATCAATTAATTAAATATTTATTCACACCTCCACCTTCATTTGACCTCATTTTCACGATAAATAACTTTTACTTGAAGTTTCCATTTTCTTTAAATAAATATACGAATCATTATTCTTAAAATTACTGTTATATTTAAATTATGCCTCTTAAAATTATGTACTCTTCAAATTAACGTAATTACAATGCATTAAATATATGTTCTACAGGAATACGCAGACGACAGAGTTGTGCATATTACTGGCTGAGTTTTCTTTCAAAAAATAAAAGGCCCTGTTTCTCCTGACATAATAATGTATCCCTGGAAATGTATTAGTACACAAATCTAAATCGGTCCTTTCCCAATTTGAGTCACGTGTGGCTTCACTTTCCGCCGAGGTAGACTCATTTCTCCTCCTCATCCATCTCTTCAAAGGCTTCAGACACAGCCTCTCTTCGCAGTAGCTGCGCGCTTTTGTTTTCTTTTGTGCGGCAGAGCTCGATTGTTAACGTAAGGCCCGCCGCGTTCCCTCTCGTACGAGTGTTTGAAAGATAATGATGGATGATTGCCAATAGTGAGAACTTAATGACCAAAGCATACAGTGAGAATGGCTTTTTATGAAATGTTTGCGTGGACTGGTTTAGGTATCCTGCTTGTGGAGATGTTCACCGGGGCTCCGTTGATCTAGATCCAGTCATGGAAGAAGATACTGCTCGGAAGTCATAAGAAGTCATTTATTGCTGAGTGCTGCGGAATGTTGTTAAATGGGATTCAACGGCAAGAAATTCTTTTAAGTTATTATCGTCCTGTCATTTTCAAGCATACACAATTTCTTAACAGGAGGAGCTGTGTTTGCGTACCTGAATGGAATTCCTTCCCCCGTTCAATAATTGTGTCTTGAATTGGATATCTCGGACTGTTAGCGGGTGGAAATCACTTTATAACTTCGCGGTGGGCTATATTAATTAGCAGACATGTTTTTGTGAGCCGCAGACGACCCTTGTGTTGTCGGGAGTATCAGGCTACTTGACCACATTCCCTTTTTAAGCTCAAGAATTAGCGAATTTGGCAAGAATTTGGGACGGTCGTAACGGATGAAATGGCCATCGGCGGTTTAAATCTGTATTTATGATCGCAGTTAACTGATACAACCATAATTTGAAAGAGAGTACTGGTTGTAAGGGAGCAGTAAAACGATTTTACTTTTATTTTGCAATTAGGAATGGCAGTGAAAGAATTGTGTCATTGACACTCTTGCGTTTCTATAGTTTCCTTGCGTCCATAATTCCTATTTTTACATCTTCACTTCTCGTATCACGTAGGTAAATGACATTTTCAAGAATTTTACACAAGGAGAAACAATAAACTGGAAGTCAATTTGCTAAAAAAATGGACTTAAAGTGCGTGAAAATAAAAGTCGCTTTCTTTAGTGCGAATTGCGAATGCTCTTGGGAATTAAGTAACTTGTTAAATTTAAAATTGAAAATTAAAACCTTACGTAAATACCTTGGCAATCACCTAAGACTTGACAGAAAATGTTAAGAGTCTAATTGAGAAAGGAGAAGGGATGAAACTTACGAAAATCATTTGCGTTTCTCATTTCGATTGACGAGGTTTGTTGTTACCTACTGTGTTTTTAAAATGAATATCACAAACGAAAGAAGCCAATAAGTGAGAACTTCCTACTTTCTTTTAATATTGCTTTGAGGGCATCTGTAACAATGTTATACAGGTTCATTTTATGATGACAATAAATGTTACATAGTTTCTATGGTATCAGTATATTTGTAGTGTAATTCCCGTAGTATTCTTGTAAAGAGTTTTACTGGTTTCATAAAAAATTTTATCGATACAGGTACTTGCAAATGTCCCATCTTTCACATTATTTTAAAAATATTTTAATAAAATGTAAAATAACGCAAATCGTGCATACAAAGCGTCTATTTACTTGTGCATTACTCTTAAGATTAATTGCATACAGCTGTGCAAAATGGAAAAGGGATCAAATGACATAGAGAAAAGACGAAGAAGAAAGAAGGATGTGAATGAAGACGGAAATGAAAAATCTCGTGTTACTAGAGAAGAAAAAAAGTACTTAGAAATACTGGGAATGATATTTGTATTGAAACTGGAACTCCAAACCCATCGAAATCAAAGTTTTCTCGCTACAGTGCTGTTTATCATTTTCTTTTTATCACCGACGGGAGGCAGATTTTGAATAAACTTTTATTATGTGAAGTCATTCAGTACGACCATTTGTTTTTTATTGTAAGTTTGTCCTTTAATTCAATGATTAATATCGAATAAATATTGTAGAATTTCGATTTAAATTATAATTTAATCATTAATATATGTTTCAAATTACAAACTAAAAAAATGTCAGAGTTAGGGTTTATGAAATAGGCACGGAAATAGCTTTATACTGAAACCTTCAATAAACATTTGAATTAAAACCATATTCAGTCATTTAATTACTACCCAATACTGGAAGCCCATCGAAAATACGAAAAAATTATTGAAAAACTGCTGTAATATTGCTTGCCATTATTTGAACCTCTTCTCAAACCCTGTGTACACGGTGTTTAGTTTCACGCGTCGAGACGTAGTTACAGGCAGGGGTAGACTCTCAGAAGCCGCACAAAAAGCCGGCTTTTGGGGTCCGTACGCTAACACGCTTTAGCGCATGACGTTAATGCTCCGAGTCCGCAATGGCAAAAGCTCCCGCCATCAGCAGCGACCGTCTTTCTGTCAGGCGGGCGCCTTATAAGGGCGACAGAATTCGCAGGGGTGGGCGCTTGACATGTTTATACGCCTCGGAAACAAATAGAGACGCCATTAGGAAACCGGCTGAGACCGGCCTCGGGCGCGAGGGGCGCTGTGCATTTACATACTTCGTGATTCACGAACAGCTCCAGTTCCTTCGTTCGCCATCGTTTACAATTCAAAGTCGATACGTGCGGATCATCGATATGGCACATGTTTGCTTAACGGACGTGTTCTTCGGGGATATCGGGAATCCATCGGGGCTTTGGTGATCTCCTTCTTATAAATCGAGTGCACCGCTGACAGCTGGTGACGTGAGGCAGGGCACGAGCTGACCACATGTGGTTGCTCAGCAATAGGTTATGACCTTTCAGAACGTGCGCTCAAAAAAAGTTTTATCTTCAAATTTTCGCTAGTTCTGAGCAAAACACCATCACTGTGACTTAAATTTGGAAGATGTTTGATTGAAAGGTTTTGTTCCTGGAATTGGTCACACAAGGTATGGCTACAATGTCAATGTTGATGCAGCATATATAAATAAATTGTTTGAATACTTTCTACTTTTTCTGTCGTGTCACCCATGACTAAAAAATATAAAATACACTTAACAATATATTTCAACGTCTCTTTTATGGTGGTGATCGATTTATGTGAGGAGGGATTATTGGAGAATAAAATAATTAACACACCGTTCGAAGACGGTAGATTAAATTACCACCTTAAAACGCTTTAGTTGTAGTACCTATATAATTAGTTTATGGAGTAGTTAGGAATCTCAGAGAAGTAATTCAAGAATGCTTACAACTTTTTTATTTCCTTTTAGTATTTAACTTGTTGGTACCTTAAAAATCAGGTGATTTTCATTTACATTCAAGACGTAGTCATCCTCCTCAGCAATATATTAATGTTCGCAATAAGTAAAAAAACGCTGCTCGGTTTCACAGATCACATTACTCGCTTTCTTCTCATTTTCTTAATTAATATTGATTACCATAACCACCATCTTCTTTTTCATCTTTCCTTTCCAGAGTCATTTCTCTCAAGGGACCACATATTAGGGAACGGTGGCATTCACCTACGTACTTGCAAACATAAAGTGATAAAGCAATTAAAACGATGACATTTTGAATTCGTGATGACTTTTAGCAATGAAAAAGTAAACCATTCATGCCTTACACGGGATGAGAAGAAATACGTCAAAGAGAAGACAGCGCTGCAGCGTTTTGAACCTTTTCGCTGACTACCGAATATTATTCATCCCATTGATTGACATGAAGTGTTTCCGGGCGCGTCAACTTCTAGGGTCATTGGCCTTGTAAGTATAATGTATGTGTTATCACGGGAGGTATCGGTATTCTTCCTCCGCTGAATGGTGAGATCCGGCACCGACTACATGTCAGCCAGCGGGGTTTCCCACATCCAGATTACTCCTACCATTGGGTTGATAGATTGTTAGTGTTTCCGGACGCGTCTAGTACTGAGACCATAAGTCCCGTAAATGTAGTGCGTGTGTTTTCATGGAGAGATGGCGGTGAATTCTCCCACTGGGTGGCGAGATCCGAGACCGACCTACCATCGACTTGCGGGGTTTTTCCTAACCAGGTTTCTCCGACGAGCGGGACACCGCTGCAACTGGGACCAAGTTCGAAGTCCCCGACCAGTCTTCTAGCATATGTGGTAGTGTAGTGCATGTAAGTGTTAGTGTGTATGTGTGTAAAGGATGAGAATAGGACAAGGAAGAGGAAGGAAAGACCGCGCGCTACCCGTGGCCCGTTTGTTAAGGTACTGCTCCAGCATTCGCCTGGTGTTGATCCGAGAAACCACGGAAAACTAGCGATCAGAGCAGCCGGCTGCTAGAATTCTCCTCCAGACAGCGACTCAATTCGAACTAGCTGAAAAGCTAGTGTTGAAAATCCTGCCGCCGTCGGGACTCGAACCTAGGACCTGCCGGTCAGAGGCACTGCAGTGACATCAATTGATGCACAGTGCCACCGCTCTTGATCCCACCAGTGGGGCACCGCCCCACCTGGGACATGCTCTAATCTCCCGCTGGTCTTCGGATGAGTTTTAGTGCATGTTAGTGTTGAAAATATCACATTCTGGACACGAACTTAGACCCTCCTGATCAGATTCACTGCAGTGACGTCAGTTAATGCTCTGAGCTACCTCAGTTGGTTTGTTCATCCGAAAATTGCATTTTTTAAACTGACTGCAACATTGGATCCAAGGGAACATACAACCGATTGCGGCTACTGTCTTAGCCCTGAATTGGCACTTCTGATTGATCTTGTGAACATTATGTAAAGCACATCCTCTGCGCACGTGGTTCCCTGCGGTGCACAAGAATGGAAGGTATTATGTTCTCCACGTGATTTTATTCCGAGGTTTTGCAGTCGATAATAGTCTTGTTTACAACATCAGACGTAGTTTGTGATATAAAACGTGACTGGTACCCTCAATCTCATAATATCTTTTGCAGAATTTTTTTTTATGATCCACCTAACTCTGCGATTCTAAAATGCATGTTCACTTTTCAGTAATGTCGCAAATTCGCTTGTTCACTTCTTCCAATTTCGACACTATTTCTCCACTCACTTACTGTTCCCCCCTTACAAATTTCGAGTACACCTCTTAGAAGTTTCCTCATCCTTGTGTGTGCACCGCACTCAACTTCACAGAAACGTAAACGTGCTCCAATCAACATATTCTTTTCTGAAGAGCGATGTAAAGCTTCAGAAGCAAGCATGCCGACACAAAGCGCGAGTATTAACAGAATCACGCTTCCAACACTTGTCGACGCGAAGAAGCGGCTAATTAGGAGGAGCACCGCACCGAATGGGTTCGGCTCCCGGACCGATCATACCGCACGGACGAAGCGCACGGTGGGGAAACCGTTGGAAAGCCTGGCCAAAACCTGAGGACGCATTACGCTTGAATACTTCTGTGCAGGAGGCTTGATAATAAATGGATTTGAATCTAACCCAAAAAATAATTATGTATTTGGGATTTATTGTAGTCGTTCATTCAAAGCAGAATATGAAAAATGTTTATTTGTTCGGATAAATTTGTTGAATCACAAACGTACACACTTTGGAATTGAAAATAATATTAGTGTGAATAGATTTAGAAACAAATAGTGGCTTATGTACCTAATATACATGATGTCCCGAACATTTATCTAACCTTGTTTTTTTAAGAAAACAACATCATCAGGTATTTTTAACAAACATAAATATTTATAACAGCGAATTATTTAAAAAATAGATATCGGCGGAACATTTAAAATTTCTGTAACCTTATGAAAGCATAAAATCATAATAATGAATCAAAAATAAAAAATGAGATAATTTTTGTGCAAATTGTAGGTGACAATTGGCACACCCAAGGGGGTGGGGGACTCGTTAGGTTTCAGCCCCCTCCCAGAAACCAATGATTTTAACAATTTTTATACTAACGAAAGTCATTTATATTAAGTGTAGTTCACCAAATAAACAAATGATGTGCAATTAAAAATAATTGTGTACCTCCTGGAATATTGCGTACAAATTTCTCGGTCATTATAATCTTATTCGCCAACGTCAACGTGCTAAATACGTTTTGTAAAACATCATGTATTACAATATGAGATTTGAAAACTATCAAATGAGGTGGTTAGTAAACATTTTATAAAATATCACCAATCAAGTATGGTATAAGACGTTACGATTCGAAACTCGTACATAGTTTTTCTATTTTATATAATTTCCAAAGTACTATAATTAGCGTTTAAATTTTGATTCTTTTTTGTGAGAGACGTTGCAGACTAGTATTGATATCAGTTAAAAGGAGGCCTTGAATTTTTATTACATTTGTGTTCTAATAACTTTTCTTCCGATACAGATCTCAGTTTGGTAAAACTGGAACTATGAATAATCAAAGTGAATCCTATTCTTACATAAAAGTTTTCCCAATCTATTTTCTCGGCTTTTGGCCATCTCTTCTGAATAAATACCCCACCGTGCGATGGCGGCGTCGGCGGGAGATCCTCATCGAAATGTGAATTCCCCGCCTTCGGGCCCGCGGCAAAGCACGTTACCGCTTTGGGCAGCGTGACTCCCACCTGAAGCGGAGCTTCTCATAAATCAAGGGCCATTACGAAACGCGTAAAGCCAGTGGCCGGCGGCGGCGGTGGGAGCATCGTAAGGGGCTTTGTGAGCGGCGAGGGCGCGAGAAGCACAGCTCTTGCAGCACGCCGCCCGCCCCTCGATCTCGACACTTCCGCTCCGACTGGGCATCAACTGATGTCACTGCACTGCCTCTGACCGGGAGGTCCTAGGTTCGAGACCCGACGGCGGCAGGATTTTGACACTAGCTTGTGAGCTAGGTCGAATTCAGGCGCTTGTTAGGGAGTAAAGTAAAAGAGAGAAACTAAGAAAAAAATGAAAAGACGAGAATCAGTTCATAACATCTTTTTCTTTATGGTTGCACACACGTATTGTACATAATAAGTACAATAATAACTTTCAAGTCTTCATAACATTTCAAAGATGAGAGACATTGCAGAAACGAACGACGCCTCTTGCAACGAGCTTATTCTAAATGTAAATGGGAAATATTACTAGCACGTGATATTTAAACATTATCATAAAAAAATTAAACTTTGAATAACATTTAATATATAAAATAACAGATACGTGGAAATATCTAACAGACTTAAAAAATTATTGATAAACCCATTATTCAATTAAAATTTGTTTCCTTCTACTATTTTTATCTACATTTTTATGCATAAATGTTGCAACATACTCATTAATATATTTGTTTCTTATATTTTGTATTATAGACCTATGTACGGTAGGTCGACGCCGGATCTCGCCATCCAGTGGGGGGAGATCACCGCCACCTCCCGATGAAAAAATATGCGTTACACTTACGGGACTAATGACCTCGGTAGTTGACGCGCCCGGAAGCACTAACAATAAAACCGGGAGCGGTAGCTCAATGCATCAACTGATGTCACTGCAGCGCCTCTGATCGGGAGGTCCTAGGTTCGAGACCCGACGGCGGCAGGATTTTGACACTAGCTTGTGAGCTAGGTCGAATTCAGGCGCTGTCTGGGGGAGAATTCTAGCGGCCGGTCGCTCTAATCGGTGGTGCTTCGATCAATACCAAACGAATGCCGAAGTAGTATTCTAAAAAACGGGCCACGGACTGCGCGCGATCTTTCGTACATCTTCCTTTTTCCTATTCTCTACTCTTACACATACTTACACTAACATGCACTATACTACTACACATGCCGGGAGACCGATCGGGATCTTAAAGGTTGTCCCGGCTGGGGCGCCGGGTGCCCGCTGGATGGTCGCCGGTCGGCGAAGAACTACCTCGCAAAAAATATGCACTATACTTATGGAACTGATGACCATAGAAGTTGACGCTCCCGGAATCACTAAGAATCAATTCCGCTCCGTCGTATGGCAGCGGCCTGTGCGGATGGAACTGATAGATTCCAGATGTGGGTAATATTCTGTGCTGGAGGTTGTCAAGTTGTGTCAAGATTGTGCCTCTCACACATGGTTGAACGTTTAATGCATCCTCAAGATGAAATGTTATTAAATGACTGGGTTTAAATATATTAATTTTCCTGATAGTTTATTTTTTTGCATTTTTTATAGTATTGAGAAAGTCATTTAAAATACTGAATAATTACTATTTTAATACAAACGAATGGCAATAACGCGTCAGAAACTGAACTTTATAACGCAAAATATTATGGGGGTCAATTTCCAAAAAAATGTCTGGGTACTCGTGTCCTGTGTGTCAAGTCAACTTTCACTTTTCTGTTAAGTTCTTTATTTCTTCTTACGATCTTCCTTTTGAAGTTGTTAAGATACCCAGTTTATGGCACTTGGGAGACGGTCATTGGCCGTTTCCCATGTTTCGACTGAAATTAGGGAGTTGGAAAACAGCACTGGTTAGTACGAGCAGAGCCTAGACTGGAGAGAAATAAATAATAAATCAATAAACTAAAAAAATAATTAAGTTAGTCAGTAAGTTATGTTAGGTTGGTAAACAGTACAAAAAAAAAAAGTTGAAAGTTGTAGTCAATTGTTAAGTATAAGTAGATAAATAAGACAATAAAAATAAATAAATTAACTTAAAATAATTAAAATAAAATAAATAAATTAAAATCAAATTAATTAAAATAAGTTATATAAATTTAAATTAAATTAATTAAAATAAGTTAAATAAATTTAAATTAAATTAAATTAAAATAAAATAAAAGGAAACGGTTAAAATAAAACACATTGAGAGGCGAAGGGAAGTAGGATTCGGAAATGTTAGGGCAGAGGCGTTGGTGCGGACGATTTTCTGTGGTGCTGTTTGTTTTCAGGTGCGGAGGAGGCCAAACACTGGAAGGAGAATGCCTGACGCCCGCGCCAAATAAATAAATGGTTTAAAAACCGGATAGATTAGCATGAACTCGGCTTCTGATGGCAGGTTTTTCCCCCTTCAGGGTTTTTTTCCTCAGCCGTACCTTATGGTCTCTTTTCCGCGGCTTTGATGCGAAGGAGAGACCATTTGGGGTGAATACCAGAATTCGAAAGGTTAGAACGCGGTAGAATGTAAGTATTGTAATGGCTTAAAGTCCTTCGGCCTAGCCACATTGCATCAAGTTTTCTAATTTGTCTGTAATAATTACCTATTAAATAAAATAAAAATGTTTCGACCCAGGATTCCTATTGAGCCTAATATTTTGTTTTAATTCTTAAGCTCAAGAAACACGTTGTAGTAACACTGAATTTCCCTTTTGTGGGCGTGTATGAATGAGAATAGCCTTACATTTCACTCATAGATGAGAGATTATACGGGAAGATCAATCTTATCCTGCATACGGAATCACCGGCGTTGATATTTCCACCCTAGGCGGAAAACAATACTTGTAGTCGCTCTCTTCGTTTATTGTATTTCTAATGCAACTGATTTTTCCTTGAAATGTAGCACCAAACTTTAAACGCAGGATGACTGGATGCCATCCTGCGGCCATGCTGGAATCGCATATGTATTCGAAGTCATCGGTGTGTAGCCAGTCGGGTTTCGTCTTGGGTATGGGTTTCTAATGAACTTCAATGATAGGATTTAGTTTCCCGTTCAATACAACACAAAAATAAAATAAAAAAGTGGTGGAAGAATACAAAAAGAGCTGAAACAGAAATGCCACTATGAGAATTGGTTCACAAAATGGCTCTCTTTGGATGAGATTCTTCTTGTCTTATCTTTTGTCGTTGATCACAATCGATACCAATCTAAAATTCCTCTTAAAGAGCCATATTTCTTCAATATTTTCAAAATTTGTCGGTACTGTCGAACTTTAGAAATTAGTCATTGTATCGCATTGTACATGGAAAGAAATGTAGTGAGAAAACAGATATCTATTTTTTTTATTTCCAAGGAACTTGTTTGTATCTACTTAAAATTTGATTTTTTGTATTGATTTTTATTAAACTTGTAATTTATTTTAATGATATGGTGAGCGTAGAAACATTTCATTTTTGTAGTAGTCGGCAGAGCAACCTAACTAATGTAACCTATATCAGGGCACATTGCGCTAAGGCTGTCGAAACCCGCTCAAGACATGCATGCTTTCCCGTTGTGAGAATAGTGTGATGGGCAAAGGCAAAACCATAATTTTTTCCATATAATCTATTAAATTATTTTCATTATTTCCAAGAAAGCTATGTACCA